>VXBL01000450.1:475719-521473 GCA_013400195.1 Aramus guarauna | reverse complement strand
GCCGGCCGCCCGCCGCTGGCGGTAGACAGCCGCTGGGCTGGCAGGCGGCCGCCCTCGCGGGGAGGCGGAGGGAGCCGCGGGGGAGGGGAAGGGGGGGGCTCCATGAGGGGTTGCGGCAGCCCCAGGCCGGGCCTGCCCAGGCGGCTGACTCCTCCCTTGGGGAAGGAGGGTGCGCTGGGNTAGCGACCTGCTCGGCTCTTCCCCTCCCTGCCCCGGCCGAGGTGCCGCCGCCGGGGCCGCCCTCCGGCTGCGCCGGCGGCCGGGCCGGCCGGGAGCGGGGCCCGCGGGGTGCTCGGGGCTCTGCCCGGAGCTTCTCCCCCCCTCGCCTCGAGGTTACCGGCCCCGCGGGGTGGTAAACCAGCACCTGCGCGTCCCTGCGGGGGCTTCCGAAGGGCCCCTAGGAATAGGGAAACAAAAGCTGAGCGGTGGGTGGGAGGCGCAGCCTGTTGGCCTCTTGCTCTTTGGAGTCGTAGACAAACGTAAAGTGAGCATACGCTGGTGGCAAGCCCCAGCTTTGGTCGAGGAGCAGAACTTCTAGGTCTTGTGTCGGTTAAAACCGGCCAGTGCGAGATTATTTTGGAAAGTTATGAATAATCCTTCAGGTGTTTGGGCTTGCTTTCCTCTTTGTGCTGGGTGGGACCGGCGTTAGCCGCGTTCACGCTGTGAAACACTTTGAGGAGAAAACAGCTGGTGCTTGTCTGTTACGCAAATAATTAAAACACGCACTGTAGCCATTGTTTTACATTTAAAACTTGCCTGATGGCATAAATAAGAAAATCAAGTGTATATATCAAGTCTATATAGTGCATACAGTATCAAGTGTATCTAGTAGAACCACTAGGGGTTTTTGTGTGGTCTGGGTGTGCACTTGATAGAATGTGATTTTACTTATAAATTTAGATAAGTCAGAACTTTTTCTAGCAACATGTTTGACATATTGTGAAAAAGCAAAAATGAGACAACTTCTTGGTAAAAGTAAAATGTTGATGCAACATAGTTCGGGATATTTCTAGCCCTGGGAAATGGCAATATCACTGTCGGTGTAAGAACCATAAGCATTAAGATTATTTCACTGAAGGTTCGTTTTTTTATAGAAGTATTTTTATTTTTCAGGTTTGGAATTCAAATGCAAGTAAGCACGTATGTGTTCTAGGCCTTAACTTTTTTGGAAATTTTGGCTATGTTGGAAGGTCATGCACGTTAAAAGTTGGTAGAGAGTTTTGTACTAACTTGAGCGTCCATATCTGCATAAGCTTGTTGTAGGACTAGAGCCTTTATGAAATGTCAAGACAAATTGGTTTTCATTCATCCGGTGACTTGTTATAGTTGAGGTTACACAATCAGTTATACATTAGCACTTTAATTATTATATCATTACTCTGGTACAAAACTAAATGTAGACAAAAATGTTAATATCTGTACAGAAAACTGTTGCTATGATTGGATCCTAGCTCTTTAAGATTGGATTTTTAAGTTAAAAGAAGAACTTTCTCCTTTGCCCAAGTAGATCAGACTTGTGTCTGACTGTAAAGTTCTGATTCCTAATTTTTTTTTTTTTTTTTTCTCCTTTAGGCTGATGACCATATAATGTCAGAACCAAGGATTAAAAAACTGGAACCAGTACTTTTGCCAGGTAGGCATAAATCAGAAATTTTACAGATACCTCAACAAGGATATATTTAAGCCTTTTGTTTATTATAAGAGAATTGGTAAAGTGTAAATAGTTTTCCCTATTTTACTGTGGTTATTGATTTTGGTATATTTTAATCTTAGCATGTTCCTTGAAGGAATATAACTTCTAAGTGGGAAAAACTAATTATATTTGTGTCTGTAGAAAATTGTTCTAAGCTGCCTGAAACACTAATAAATGCATAGGCAATTTTGCCTGTATAATGCTTTAGTATGTGTAGAATAATGTCTTGGTTTTATTACGAGTATTTGAAATGAAGCCATTGTAGGTTTTGTCACATTTATGACACCTTTTGCAAGACTAGTAGTACTTTTTATCAGATAATTAGACTTTTACCTGTGTGCAGAACCCACTACCATAGCATGTGTTGTAGTCTTCCTTTATTTTAAAGGAGAATATTCATAGAATTTCTAGTAGGTATGATTGACTTCTGTATTGGAAAACTTCTGATGCCATCTTTATTAATTTAATCTTATTGAATATGCAGGCATTATGTAATTTTGGAATTTGCAAGTGTCTTTAAACCTGTGCAGAATAACCTTTTTAGTGTGTAGATGAGAAAAGAAATGTTTTTATTATTGTTCGTAATTTGCATATTTATAAGAATGTAGGATATTAATGACTTTCATGTTTTAAATAAGAAATAATCTTTGGTAAATGACGTTTTGGTCAATGAGGATTTCTAAAAGCCTTTTTTCAGAAACCAAAGGAACAATCTGCTATTTTCAAGATTACTTTCATTGCAAACTGTACATCATAGTAATAAATTTGGCTTGCTGTTTCTAAGGGTAATTTTGAGTTTAAAACAATGGTATAGTGCACTTTTCCCTTAGCATTCAGATTATATGTTAACAAATATGAATTTACACATACATACTAATATAGGAAGCCATTGCTGTCATGTTGTGTAAGTTGCTAAAACATGTTAACTTTCAAAGCGATCAGTAGAATAAACAAGTTACTCTTAAATAAAAAAAATAAATAAATTTCATCACTGCTTCATATGGGACTGTTGTTGATTAGTAAAGTACTAATTGATACGTGATATGGTCCGGTGAGGTACCTTAAGCTTAAGAGGCTGAAATATTGTGGAAGAGTTTCAGCCGAAAGAGTAAATAACAACTGACTGACGCTGTTAATGAAACAAAATAATACAGATTTTGCTTGAGGCATAAATACCTTAAAATACATTGCTAAGATTGCTCAGTATTTGAAATGCAGTTATATTTTTGTGCTTGCAAAACTTCTGCTTACCGCTTGGCATCTTATTGGTTGTGTTGCAGTTGATATTCATCCAAGGTCTTTGACTCACAAGGAAGTGACTGCGTGTTCTTCTCTGAGACATTCCACAGAAAATGCAAGGCAGTACGAGATTGCTTTTCTCAAAATGTAACGCATCTTGCCTTTACTGTGGGACATGTGCATGAGCAGTTATAGAAAACAACTTCTGTGCAGTAACTTTTTGCGGCGTGGTTCGTTCTTTATTTGTGAAACTCTGAAGTACGCTTAAAATGGTGCTGACTGAGTTAATTTTTCTCAACTGGCTTATATTTCTCCTATGTTTGCATCATTTCCCTTGTCTGCATTATCTTTGAGATCAGTGTTTGATGGCTTTTGGGACATTTGTAGTAAGTTGTCCCACGTTATATAGAAACCAACTGAAAGAGTATGAATCACCACAGAATTAAAATTTCCACCTCTGTATCATTCTAAGGTGTTATTTTGAATTATTTCATAGTCAAATTCTCTGCTGTGTACAGCCACAGAGTAACTCTGACAAATTTTTTTCATTTGTGAGAGCATCAGTCTCTATGAGGGTAGGAGGGAGTTTAGAAGTGACTTATTTTAAATGACTTAAATGAAACTCTTCCTGTTTAAAGTTAAGCACCAGCCTCGACACACTTTCTTGTTTCTGTCATCAAATGGTGCAGTAGAAAAGTAGATAAACAAGTACACATTGTACTGTTGGATAGGCTGGCTTTTGGATTTGTCATAACACAAGTTTCTGGCCAAATTCCAACTCATGTAATTATATTAAGGCTGACTTACACTCCCTTGCAAGTAGAGTTTGAGTATGGTATTCCTAGTATCCTATCCTTAATAGTTGTGTGAAATTGCTTTTGCTGTCAGGAACAGAGTTAAACCTGAGCGGCTGAATGTTTATTACGCTTCTTTAATTGGTGGAGTTTTTAAGGAGTTCTTTTGGAATTAAATTGTATTAGCACAAGCAGTTACTGGCTTTAGTAATCTTTGAAAACTGCAAATAGTTGTATTAAGCTTTTAATTCCTAAGACAAAATCACTCTGAGGGAGTAGCTTACTAAAAACTGAGATTCCAAAGTAGCTAAATACCTTACTGCCAAACCTGTATTTTGGTGCAGTGGTGGTTCGGAGAGGGAGTTCCAGACGTGGAAATCATGAGTCAGGTTACAAAATGAAGAGGTTTTTATTAAAAAAATTAAAAAATAAAATAAAATCTTTGCATTGGAACCAACTTTTAACCTGTAGAGTCTGTTTTTAAAGTTTCCTCTGGCCACCAGAGGAATAGAGCTGCATCTCTTTAGCTTTTGGAACAAAAGCCTGTATTCTTACAGAACTCTGTGCCCTGAGGAGGGTGGTGTATTAGGAAAAGCAACAAACATCATTTAAAGCAAGTAAAAAAACTTGGTTGTAAGTGGCAACAATGATACTGTAGTAGGGAAAAGCAAATAATTTTATAGAATTTGGTATAATTTCATTCTGAAAAACATGGTATAGATTTAAGATGGAGTTCTAAAAATACTTTCTTTTTCTGTCTATGTAAACTGTGTAAGTTTCACTTTTTCTCCCCTTTGTTTGCATAGCTTGTTTTTAAACATATCAAAGAGGGAAAAAATAGAAATAGCAGGTAGTCTGCAAGTCAGTCTGTTAAAGTGCCTTACCTGGCAAGTAGGAAATTAGCTTGTGTACTTCCGGAGAGAATGAAGTTGTTAAGCTTGAAAGTGTGTTTTGTTCTGGTAATCAGTTGTAGCCTGTTTTCCACAGCAGTGTCTGTAGCATTTTTGAGACATCAACTTAAGCATACAAAAAAACTGTGCAACGTAACTGGAACGTAATGCAATGCATGTTTTCATGGTGTGAATGGCAAAGCAGTGTGCAGAGGGGTGCAATACCTGGACAGACACAGTCCAGCATCTGTACTGTAAGCAGTGCTGCACTGTGGTTTAGGCAAGATCAGGTGAAAAGGTCCTTGCTGTTGCTCACACAGGATGTTCTGTAGGAAATTATGTAACTAATGGGACATCTGATTTTCTCACACAGAAAAGGATTGTTCCTCCTGAATCTTAATACCCACTTGTAGTAATTAGTGTTGCTCAGTATACTAATTCGCTAGTTAGTAGTTGTAACCTGTAAGTTTTTACAAAACAACTAGAAACAGTTTAGTTGGTTTTGTTTTTAAAAGTCTATGCAGTAATATTATAGAAGTAAACTGAATTGGAAGAGTAATTTTTTTTTAATCTTTTACTTGCTTACATTAAAGCAAGTTAAAGGAATATTGGTGGTGAGCTGCTGTTGCAAAGCAGTTATGTCTCTTGTCTGCACCATGTTTCATGGTCAGATTGTGGAAGTCAACTTCAGTGCCATTGTCGATGTGCGATCACACCCGTGGTGGGTTTATAAACAGGTCATAAGTGTGGCTGGACTGGGTCAGATGTCATCTCTCCAGACGGTGGCCGCCGGAAGAAGAACAGGACAAACGCCCCTCCCAGCTGCTTGCTTTGCCCTCTGCTTCCTTCAGTGTGTGGCATGGAGGCTCTCCTCTTAGAGTAATGTAGTGGGGGGGTCCAAGTGAGGCATTACAGAGGCAGTCCTACCATATTTAATTCCTCTTGCTGGATTTTCTTCCATGAATTTATTCCATTGCTTTCTATAGCCATGTAAACTTATATCACCCACAGCTTCGTCTGGTTAGGGGTTCAGTGATTTAATTATATGCTGTTACAACCTACCTTTATTTGTTTGTTCTGAACTTACCACTATCTAGTTTCTTTGGACAAATCCTAGTTCTTGTTTGACGTGGCAAACATCAATATGCATTCCCCCATTCCATGTGATTTGTGATTTTCAGACGTGTGTCATGCCTGCTCTGTTTTGCTTCCTTCTAGCTTACTTGTCCTAGTTGGTCCTAAGAAGGAAGCTTTCCATAATCTTTAATCATCTTTTTTTATTACCTCTGAACATTTTCCAGTCGTTCTGCGTTCTTGTGGTGGAATTACATATTGCGTTCAAGATTTTTGCCACTGGATATATTCGGCTTTTATCTAATAATGCTGATCTAATTGGCTTTACCACCTGCTTTTTGGTTTTGGTTTGCTTTTTTGTATACACATGCCCTTAGATAGTCAACTGACTGTAGAAATTTAATTTTGGGAAGTTTTTAAGGCTGGATCATGGAAACTTTTAATCTTTTGGAAGCGTCTGATTCTCTTGCAAGTTAGCTCCCAGCTCTTTTGCTATTTTTTTTTTCCTGCTTTCTGCAAATCCTTAGTACATGAAGTCATGTGTTTCAGAGCAGCTGCAACACATCTTGTGATAGGAGAAGGAAAGTACACTTTTTGGTGAGGCACCCTTGTGCGTTAGTACCCCAGGTATGTTCACTCCTGACTGCTCTGAACCCCTGCTTCTCTTTCTTGGCATTTTCATTTGGCTTGTGGTGTCTCAGAGCTGGAGAACAGAGGTTATGGTGTTGCAGTGTGAGTGCGTGATGCCAGCACTGTGACTGGGGAGGCGGGGGTGGTAAGAAACAGGGACCCAGTTAATGAGGTTAAAGCATAACTGCAGAGGGTCCCCTGTCTTGTGTATTAGGAATCATTTTGGTGTAACATCTGAAAGGGTAAACTGGGTGTTATTTAGCTGCTTGCTACAAGTAACAGTGCTGTTACTGTCAGTGCCTTTTTTCTTCCATGTATATTTCTGGAATGACTCGTTGATATTCAAGTAGGTATTGCTCGATCTGTTAAGGATGTTCGTGTGTTGATGGTAAGTGGCGATAGCCTATCAGTGCTGATAGTAACTGACTAGAATTTGTATGAAGCCAGTTTCTGATTGTTTCCAAAGCATGTTCAGTTGATTCTCATTTCCATTACTAGCTGCATTGTGAGAGCAAAGGCTCTCTTACTCATTGCGCAGCTGACTAAGACATCAGATTGCAGAGTTAGGGGTTTTTCCCCTGCACCAGGTTTCTTATTTGAAATTGTAATGTTACTCTTAAGGTGTAATATTAGACAAGTAAGTGAAATAGCTTTGTAATTTCAACTCGTTTTGAGGAATCTGTGTCATACAAGAGCATGAAATTACTTTCAGCATTTCGGAATGGCCAGATTAGAAAATCAGAAAGGCAATTTTGAAAGTAATAAAATCCCCTAAAGCTTTTNTTTTTTTTTGGTCTGCACCAAGATGGTTACCAAAAGTTTTATATGAGAGTTTCAAATTCTACATTTGAAATTTGAAACAGCAGCTTACTGCAAACTAATCTTTCATACTTCAAGAAGTTTAAAAATGAACCAAGCATTTGACTTATATTTAGAATAAATGAGGCATCACTTACAGTAAGTATGTAGTAAATACTCTCTTCTATTATAGCTTTTTTGGCTTTTTGACTCAAAGTAAATTTTTCAGACATGCTTTGGGTTTAGTTAACTGGTTGTTTTGGTTTTACTTTTTTTAAGGTTTGGCATGATACAAGTACTACCAAGGCAGTCTGCATGTAGAATCTAAGCTCCAGATACAGTCTTACAAGTGGATTTTACTTGATGGAGTCAGTTTGTTCTGCCTTCTTAGTTTTGAATACATAGAGGGCATTTCTTAAAGTTTCTGACTAGTAAAATACATTTTAAGTGTTTGTAAATATCTACAAAAATACTTGCATATTTGCAACAGATTAGCTGTAGAGCAATATGGAAATCATTCTTTAAAGGTAGAAGGATGAACATGCTTTAAAATTAAATATCTAATGTTTCTGCATGTGCATTCTGCAAAGCAGTTCCAAAGTAATTCATTTCTACCCACTCTATTCCACATGTATTTAATGCCACAAGTCAGTAAAGCCCAGAAAGGGGATAAAATGTTAGGGTAGATGCTGAATTGTCAGCTGACCAAACTACTGGGGATTTTGTCTCATGGCAATTATATTTGCTTCCAATGAAGTAAGTCTTAAGTGAAATAATTTCAAAGGAACATGTGTTTCTGTATTGATTTATTTATTAAGCCAGACCTGAGTAATTTAGGTAGACTCAGTAATATATTACAAGTTAAGATCAGCATCTGTAACTTGTATCGGTGACATAGTTATAAAATAACAGGCTGAAAACCACAGTCCCCTCAAATTGTTACTGATTATATTGTTTAGGCAAAGTCAGGCTGTTATGTAGCCAGACTAAAAATAAGTAAAACACAAAACACTCTCCTTCCTCACTGACTTGTCTATTGTTCACATTACAGAACTCTGACCAAATCGGTGCTGAAACTTTTTTGGGAGGCTTTTGGTGATAGAGTTGTTTTAATTTGGCCTGTAAATACATACTGATGCCAAAAGGAACTGTTTGTTATTCCATTTTTCTCATCACAGATGCGTTCCTATTAGCTACTTGGTGCTCACACTTTTTTGTGCAACCAAAGAACAAGCCAGATCAGAGAGCTAATTCTGATGAAATCAGGCCTGACAAAAAAAGGAAGAAAAATACATGGTTAGAATTATTTTCAACTGGATCAATTCTCTGATGTGACTAACAAAGTCTTTCACAAATGGCAGTGCCAGCACAAGGATTGAGGTGGGAATGAATGTTGAATATGGAACTGTTTTCATTTTAGGGGCCATACAAGTTGCTGGATTAAAGCAATTTGGTAAGCATGATCAGCTTTTTAATCTACTGCAATACTTTGTTTTGGATCGAGTTGCTAATGAGACCCTTGCTCATGATGGATCTATTGGTTGCCTGCTCCATGTTCTTGTATCCTTCACTGTGTTTCTGGGGCAGAGGGCATGCCATCCCAGTTCAGAAAAACAATTATCTTTTCAGATCCCTCCTGTGGGCAATTTCTTTTGCAAAGTTCACAGAGATTAGCCATTATTGGACAAGTACTGATTACAATCTTGTTATTGTGCATGGGGAAAGAATAGTTATTCCTTGAAGACTGTTACCAAGAAGTCTTTACTTTTTTGGCTACTTGTTTCTTTACTGAATATTTCTAGAATTTAGCTAGGCTCTTGTCATGCTCTGTCTTGCTATTGTCATGCTCTTTTTCTGTTTGTAGCACACTAGAGAAACTCTACAATATTCATATATAGTATTTTAATAACAATTTTTCTAATCAGATTGACAGAGCAAGTTCTTTTGGTACTGTGCAATTTAAAACAGGCCACTCTCCAAGCAGTGGTTAGAGTTGTGTTTTGACAGAATTCGCAGATTCTCCTATTAAAAATTAATGCAAATAGAATATATCCAAATTGGTTTTGATTCCCCAATAATAACAGTCTTGAGTTATCCTTTTAGAACAATGCTTTTACTTTGTGTTTTATTTTTTTTGCTTTCTGCAGATGTACAGAAATTAAATGTAGTTCACTTTTTAACTAACTGTGAAAGTACTGGAAAATGATTGGGGAGGAAAAAAGAGATGGGTGATAACCTGCAATACTGTGCAGCTTTTTTGTCTGCACATACCTTAAATACATTGTAAGGATTCATGAAAATCAGAAAAGAGATTAAAGACAGTTATTTCATGAGCTTACAAATACTTTTTTCTTGAGTTTGGAAGTGGCTGAGCACACTGAACAGAAGATTCATTTAGAAGTGGATTAGAGACATTTACATCTAAATGCTTGGAGCATACTAATAAACTCATACAATTTTGGTATTCTTTCTACAAGAGAACAGCTAAGAAAAGGCAGCTAAATGGGTGAAAATGTTCTAGATTTCACTTACTAATGAAATTTTTATTGGAAATTCTTACTCAGAAATTTACAGAAGTTAATTATTTGGCCGTCACTTTTGAGTAGTTTTAAACATAGATCTTTCTAAATACAAATGAACTCATTAATGTGCATTTTAATTGTTTAAATGGCTACTTGAATTAACTTTAGCATTTCTATTGTGAACTTTAGATTATCTTTCACATAAACAAGCTGTTTTTCTGTTGTCTTAATTGGGTATAATCATTATCAGCATTATAAATGAAGAACTTAGTTTCCTTAGTGTATTCAGGTACCAGATTTTTATGAATTTATGCAGTCATATAATTCCTACCTGGAGTACTTAATACCCTCTGTCCTTATGTTTAATAGACCTTGAAAGTACATTAAACACATTCAGATTTTGATTGAGAACTTCAATGCTCATTAAAGAAAGTTCATACTAATACATCTATACTTATGCTTGTATTACAACATTGAAAAAGTTCCCTTAGCAATGTGTTGGGTACCTGCAAACTTCTTGAGCCTGTAGGATATGCCTTATTCATTTATGGAGTCTGATTTCAGCCATTCATTGCCTCTAGCAAGTATCAGGTTCTTAGTGTGCTAGAAATATTGTGTGTTAGCATTTTAACATGTGCATATGCACGTGTGCACAATGCTCTGTCTCTCTGTGTGCATCGATACATGTGCACACGTATGGCACAATATGGTATAGATATGTCACCTTGTAAACTGCTCGGTTACTTTATTTCGTTGTGCAGCATTTTTGTATTCAGTTAGTATTGTTAGATTTGTTGAATACTGTTCAGTCTGCTTCACTTCAGATGTTAGTAAAGTTGCGGTCCTAGGTGCTATTTAATCAGCCTCTTCCCTGAAAACTAAGGTTCTAAGATGAGCAGTTCTGCTATATTCCTTCTGTATTCACAGGCAGCAAAGCTGTGCTAGAACTCCTTTTGGATGGAAGGGTTTGGCAACTGCTTCAGTGAGCAAGTGAAAACCTGGAAATGAGTTGAGGTCTCTTTCTTTGTTGGCATGTTTCTTGAACTTTAAGCTAAGATGATACAGAATCTTAAACTAGCAAACATGAGAACTGGCTGTATAGGTGAAAGAAGATTAGTTGTGCATCTCCTACTGCTATAAAGAATCCAGACCCTTGTCTCTAGAGAAAATATGGAATTTTCCAATTACAAGCTCTAATGCAGTGCTAATTCTACCAGCTCCTGCTTCATTTTTCAAATCCATCAAATTTCCTTATTGTCTGATTGCCCTGTTATTGATAACAAATAGTGATAAAACTGACACAAAATATACAAAAACACTAAGAAAATTGTTTAGATATTTTGTGATCTGCACGTATGCAAGTTATTAGATCCAGAATTCCTGATATGAAGGTAGTAATTTGTAACCTTCTAAGAGAAACAGAAAAATTAAACTTGATCCTGTGGGACATGGCACTAAATGACAAAAATACTGTTCAGGAGCAGGCAAAGTGGTGCAGAGTGCCCTTTATTTTAGGGTGTTACTGATTAGGGATTGCGTTTTCAAGTTTTGCAGAAATAAATTGCCCTGAAGCCTAGACCAGTCTCACATAGTATGACTGCAGGCTAGGGAGACAAAATTTGGGCTGTTGCATGGCAGCTGTGATTACCTATTAATCACTCATTCTGCTGATCGTTGAATTCAGCATTTTTAGTCGTGCCTCTGTCTCCAAGTCCTATGCATTCATGCTCTGCTTTCTGAATTTTATTGGATTGTGGTGGGTTATGCATTATGGTGGATTGGATGTGTACCATGAATTCTCTTCACATCCAAAAGATGAAGCAGTTAAATTGCATGTGCTTTTTGGGAGATTTAGCAGGATTTCCTGAAGTTTAACAGTTTCTGAGGCTATGGGAGGTGCGTTAGCTAGGTAGGTCCTTCAGTCTCTTGTGTTGTTTTTGTGATGTGCGTATTCAATGTAGAAATAGTTTTATTAAACATGATTAGACTTTATATATAAGGGTAGCAACCTGCAATTTTTCTCCTGGTTTCCTGTCAGAGTTTAAACAAACTGCTCTTGTCTCCTGAGATCATTCTTTGACTGTTCGAGTCACATGGAAGTGTTGACTGCTGTTCCGTGTCTGGAACAGCTTGTGACTGTTTACTGGAAAAAAGCAGCAGCTACATTGTAAAAATGTGCAGTGTAATATCTCTGAATAGCTCTGTTGTTGACACTTGCATAGAAAAAAATCACCTACTCAACTACAAATACAAGAAGGGTTCATTGTGCAAGACTAACGTGTAGTACTTACGTTGTTTATCCACTTTTTCTAAATTTGAGTTCAGTTTGGAAGTTTTTCACCTTTTTTGTATTATTCATTATAGACATCCAAAGGAGGGGTAAAAGCTGGGCCAATATAAAATTCCAAACCTGCATTTTAAAAAAAATCGCAAACCTTCTCATGCTTCATTGTAAATGTAAATGACAGTTCTGGGTTAGGGCTGTGAATTTGAATGCAAAGGTTTTTAGAATTTTGAATGCTATTAAAAAAAAAATCCAGAATGTATTTGTGTTCGATGAAATGAGAATACATGCAGTTGCACTAAAATAGGATTGAGTATTAACATGTTGTAGTTTAGCCACAGTTATGAGTAGTGGAGGAAGGAAGTAAAAAGGACTGGCTTTGAAGAGCATGATGTAGCAGGTATGTTTTAAACAGTAGTAGATTCAAATTGAAGAAGTTTGCATGGATCTCTTATTTCTCTACTGTTTCGTAGCATCAAAGACATGAAGTACTGAAATAGTTTGGTAATAGTAATTTGTGCTTTTAGCAAGAGTATCTTCTGTGTGATACAAAAAATATTACACTTGATAACAGGAGGGAGAATGTAATACGGAAAAAAAAAACCAAACCCCAAACCCACAACTGTGGAAGTTGCACTTCATGGTGTATTTGGCTCTCCATATCTTTTTATTAGAAATGCAGTGATACACTGGAGGTACTGAGAGAGGGAAGAATAAAAACTATTTAGGTTTAGAATAACTGACTGTGGAGAAGGGAAGCTTCACAGGCAGAATGTGACTGAGAACTTGACTTTGAATAGTTGAACACCAACTGTGAGAAGGAATTGCTTTAATATACAGTTTGGGCTTTTGCAGTTGTTTAGGTAAACAACTTATCAGAAAAGATGCTGGGCATTAAGGAGTTTTAGGCCAGACTCTGCTAAAAGTATTGACACTTTTTCATTACAGTCTTTACAATTACAGAAGTAGGGCTTGTCATTCTCATGTACCCCATAATAAGACATTGTTTTCAATTGCTGTGGGCTTGGCTGAACTTTAACTGTTTGCACTGAAGCGGTGAGAATTAGATTTTTTTTTTTCAAATTCAAAAGCTTATTTAACCACAGTTTAGTAATGTTTGAGAAAATTTAGAAGTTCTAGTTCATCTATCTAGAGAGCATTTTCACAACTCTTGCTACTTCTGCCATAGATTGTGCATGTATATGAGGACCACAGGTCTCCTTACATCTTCAAATGGTCTCAGAATACTCAATTCTGCCAGCTCAAGGCTACAGAATTAATCCAAGATTTTTTTTTTGTAGCTGTTTATCACAACTGAATTAAAAGCAGAGACTCTGTTTGCTGCTGCTCTTAGTGACTTCCAGGCTGATGCCTAATCACATTAGGGGCAAAAGAGCTAGTAGGGCAGCTTAGCTGAATAGCTTAGGATGAGAAGCATGTGCAGAGACTGGGTCTCAAGACTAGCAAAAGGTGCTTTTCCGCTCAAGTGTTTGGAATGCTAAAGACAGTTCTTTGAATGCATGGTTACTTGAGTGCAGAGATAACTGCCTGAGGAAAATAACCTGCTCTAGATCTGGAGACAGATGGGAGACTTACTGAAAGCTATATCCGTACTCATTGGGCGCACAGATAACTGATTACTGCCATTGTAGTCACCCAAAGAACCGACTGGTTTCTTGCAGAGCACAGGATGCTCTGAGATGATGCTTTGGGCAACTGGGACTAAATATGCCCAATCTATTATGAGGAAGTTAGGCTTTAGCAATCTTTACTTCTTAGTCTTTTTCAAACAAAAACCTGCAGCTAGTATAAAATTACACTTTTCTTGAATGCATGTCCCCTCCCACACTATTTATGGTAGACAGCAGCAGCAGGAGATGGTTGAGCTGATGACAGAAGTGGAAGCCCTATACAGGAGTAAAATAAATGACTGAGTTAATTTCCTGAAGAAAGAATGAAATTACTATTTAGCTTTCAGGACCTAAGTAGAAATTTACTTTTTCTTTTTAAGTGGCCCTCAGTCTCATTTGCCTGTATGCTTTTTTTTCTCCATAGCTTGTCCCAGATGAATTAGCATAAATTTTTTTCTTCATTTGGATTTTCTGTTTTACAAAAATGGGTGGTCTCCTTCATTAGATGGTCATGGTACAAACTTAGAAATGGTGAGGAGTGTTTAATGTGTTTGTGTTTTGTTTTTTCTTTTATGAAATCACCTGAAAATCTGTTTATAAATGCAAAACTAGATGTGTACTGATTATTCTGAATTGAAGTTCATGAAACTCTCTGAAGTACTTAAGAATAGCCAGCTAACTTCAGTTTTTACAATAAATACTAGCTGAAGTACATGAATGTGTGCCTTTGTTTAAAAGACAGTGTTGTCCAAACCAATGAACTTTTAATAGTAAAGAATTGCAGATTTTGATCTCTGGGTATGAGGAAAATGGTGTGTGGTGGGGTTTTTTTTGTTTTGTTTTGGTTTTTTGTTTGTTTTTTGTTTGGTGGTGTTTTGTTTTGTGGGTTGTTTTTCCCTGTTTGTGTGGGGGTTTTGGGGGTTTGTGTTGGAGGTTTTTTTGTGTGTGTTTTTTTTTTAACCACTGCACAATATTGTCTATTTTGGAATGGTAGTCTTTTTTTCCTTGGAGTGGTTTTAGTTAAACTCTGGGTTTACTCAGAAGTATAACTTGAAACAGGTGTAAAGAGTTAAGGGTTTCTTGGTACTACAGAGTTAGAATTGTTGTACCCACAAGACTTATATAGGCTTCTCTTCCCCCTCCCCTTTTCCTGTTTCAGGTGAAATTGTGGTAAATGAAGTAAACTTTGTAAGAAAATGCATCGCAACAGATACAAGTCAATATGACCTGTGGGGCAAATTGGTTTGCACTAACTTCAAGATTTCCTTTATTACGGATGACCCGATGCCACTACAGGTTTGTTATTACTTATGTCACTACATCATGACAACAAATGTGATAGGTAAAATGGATTTTGTTAGAATACAGTGAATCTGTCTCATATCTTATATAAATATGGCGCCTTCTAAAACAGAGCATTCTAAATGACAAGGTTTCACTGTCCTGTTCTGAATGAGTTGCTATTCCATCCCTTCACTGAGAATATCAGAGCAGAGCAAGTTTGGTATGGAAGTACAGCCAGCTCTGTTTACCTCTGTTTATGGAGGCTTCATTGGGAAGTGGTTTTACAAAAGGCAAAGCAGGAATTATATAGAGACATGTTCCTCCTTGAAGAAGATAATTGCAAATGTTCCTTTGACTAGACAAGCATCAGATCAGCAAAGCCTTTAATGCGTCCAAGTTTTATTGGCATTATTGATGTAGGACAAAGTAACCACGAAATGAGTTTTCATTGTAGATGAAGCAACAAGAAAAGGAGAGAAACCTTTGAATGTCTACATGTTCTGCTTTGGCAAAAGCTTGATCAGTTTTTGAACAGTACAGCATACAGTGCTGTTTGGAAATCCAAGTTGTGAGCTATATGTTATTTTCAGTAGAGTTTTCACTTTCATTTTGGGCTTTTAAAAGAAACACTGCTCTAACTAGGCGTGTGTAAAGCTCTGAAAGTAGAGAGGTGCTTATTCAGTAATGGTTAGTGAGCTTGACCAAAGCTGCTTCAAAAAAGTCATTTTTGACATGTAGCTGTTAAAATATGTTTCTGAAAAGTGAATTAATATTACTTCTTTCTGTGGTTACAGTAATAGTTGGGGACTTTTTATATCATAATATATATTTTACACTTGAGATTGTATTGAATTTCTACCAGCAATTTTAGAGGCTAGTAAATTCAGTGTAAGTAGTGGGGTTATTTTGCATACTCCACTGGGGTTTCTAAACTGTTTGGTGTGCGTTCACTAGCACAAGAGCTGTTTCCACAACCCCTAACTGCCTGTGAATAGGCAAGGGTGGTACATGTCAGAGAAGTCTGGGCATGCCTGATTTTCATCATAATTTCTTCAAAGTTGTGCTGTATATCTGGTTGCAAACTGCAGAACTGCCATTAATGGCTATGAGTTTATGTGTTTCAGAAATTCCATTATAAAAACCTCCTCCTTGGCGAACATGATGTCCCATTAACATGCATTGAGCAGATTGTCACAGGTACGTCAAAAATAGTTAAGGATGATGACAGGCTTTAAACTTAGTTCAAAACTATTAACTGCTTGTTAGGTTGTGGGGAATTATTGATGCTTAAGTCATTAATCTTCCTTAATTTGAAGAGTTTGGTTTATTTAAAATTAGAATAAAAGCCTTAAAAGCTGAATAAAACTTGAGGTGCCATGCAGGAGATGTATTTAGTTGGCTTATTATATTGGTTTTAAATTTAACTATAATACTGAATCAACAGGTGTGCTGGGATAGACAGACACCTGTTACAGCAGTACAAAATTTTGTTAGCAACTTTCTTATATTCAAGCATCTGAATCTCTTCCATTTAAATACGCTGTATTGCAAAAAGCACATCACTTGTACAATTTACACATAGCTGGGATATCCAACAACATAAATGCTCGAGTTTTCAATCTTGTCTAATTCTTAGCAAGTTAGGAGCTAGTGGCCCTCAAAAATCTAAAAAAGATAATAGACACTTAATCAGAAAAAATACATTATAAAATACTTATTTGGAAGAACCAGGTTTTCATTTGGTGGATACTTCAGGCTAACCTGTTTAAGAATGTTTTTCATCTTGTAATTGAATTTCATACAACAATTTTTCAAATATTGATTACAGCATGGGCTGTTAAATACTTGGTTTTCTGACTGTAGATAATTTAATCATTACTTATAAACTTTCAGTACTCAAAGGTAACCAATAATCCATTTCCACTCTGGAAGCTGGTTGTAATCACTGTGAAAAGATTAATGTATATCTGAGGAAGAACATTATGAAGAAATGCCTTTTTTTTTTTTTTTTTTTTTTTTTTTAATAAAAGGGGNTTTTTTTTTTTATTTTAAATGAAGAGGTGCTACTGACCAGTTACATGGTCTTGTACTGGCCCACATTTGTTTCCTCTTTTCAAAAATAGAAGTGACAAAATAGTAGCAGTATTGCAAGTCTGTTAATGACAGTTTTGTATGGAGAGATGTTTATAAACAAGATGTTGCAATCTTCTTATTTAACATCTCATACAAATGCTCATATAATAAATTCTGCTAAATAGGAGGGAAAAGCTAGCCAGCCTCGAATAATTGTTCTGTTAAGTTCTCTGTTACATGAAATGTGTTGTTCCTAAATGGGAGAGGACTACAAATAGGGTGGGGTTTTTTGTGGTGTGGGGTTTTTTGTTTGTTTGTCATTGTTGGTGTGTGTTGGGTGTTTTTTTTTGTTTGTTTGGTTTTTTTTAATTTGAGTGCTAACAGATTCTAGATTACTCTTGTGTGTGTGTTTCCCCAAGCTGTCAAATAGCATGAACACTTGCAGCTTCATCAGAAGTTCTCTAGGAACCTTTTCTGTTCAGCTTTTCCATTGAGGTTTTGAAGCTCTTGAGAGGGAGAGGGCAGTATTTCCTGCTACACACTTGAGATTATTCTTCATTCTTCTGTTATGCAAGTTTACTTGAATTTTAGTGAAGCATAAGCTTTTACGAACAGGAATTAAGGGGAGTGTTCATCCACAATGCAGGTGATGTTGCTCAGTGGTTATTACATTGAAGATAAATAGCTGGAGGTGTCCTAAAACACTTGAGGTCCCTGGAAGTACTTAAGTTTAACCCAGGAGAATACCTGCAACCAGGCAGCTGAGTTAACCACTCAACAGCTGCGTGCCCTAGTTTTCCCAGCTACCACTAATAAAATCTCTGTGGCTTCTGTGATGCTTGATTTTTACAACTTAACTTTCCCTGTTTGAAAAGGAGATACATAGGCCAAGAGACACAGCCTGTTTGGCAACTTACTATACTTACATTCTTGAGTTTTATGTAAGAAATAAGGAGTTAACCTTAGTCTTAACTCCAGCACTTTTTTTATACATCCAAATAAAAAAAAAAATCAGCATATATATTAATTACTGTGCATCAGAAGGGCATGGCAGCATACACAATTAACTGTCTGGGAGCAAAAACTGCGCTTGGGAATACTACATGTTAATTCCTTGTCTGTGAAGTTGCTGATGGACAAAAATAATCTGGGCATACAGGAAACAGTAATTCAGCCACTTACTTGAAAGGAGATGGATCAACAGGAGGACCTATAGATTTTCTACCTCAGTTGAACAGTTGAAATATACTATTAAATGAAAAACTGCTGTTAGCAGCATTACTGTATCTGTTTGAGCCAGTCTTGTATACTTACATGACACAGTCCAATAACTTTGTCTCTTCTTTACAGTGAATGACACCAAGAGGAAGCAGAAGGTCCTTGGTCCCAACCAAAAACTTAAATTTAATCCAACTGAATTAATAATTTATTGCAAAGACTTCCGTATTGTCAGATTTCGTTTTGATGAAGCGGGTCCTGAAAGTGCAAAAAAGGTACTACATCTTCTTATGAAATCTTGCCTTGTAGTCATTACACGTAGCAACAGCTGTGCTAATAACATTTTGTTTTATGTTTTGGTAGAGAAGTAGGGGGAAAGAATTGCAAAGTAATCACATTCTGTTACAGGAGAATATCTAGATTTTTAGAGTCAAAACTATTAGGAAAAAATGTAACATGATGTATCGACTGTTTCTTTTCATAGAAGATAAATCTGCATTTCTTATCATATCTGTTGTACTCTTAAAAATTACTAATTTATTAAACAAATAATTTTAAAGACTGGAATTGGGATACTGCATTGCAGCTGTACAACAAATATTTACATTTTTATGGAAAATGTGTGAAACTTTGTTACATTTTATGAAAGTCATAAGCTTAATTTACTCATAGGTAAAGTTTACTGTCTTCTCATTTGCCTCACACAGCAAGTTCTCCAACGAGCTCTTGGAATGACCAGTTTGTCTAATCTACATAAAATTACGTGCTCTTTCTCAATATTTTCATAGAGAAGACTTGCATACCTCCTGACAAGAGGAATTGCTTGTGTCTGTATATTCTTAGACACTATTCCTTCCCCAGTTTTAACACTTGTCATAAGTCTCAACAAAATCATAGAATGTTACTAAACCTGATAAGGCCCAGATAACTTTCTGTTATCAGAGATGGTTAGTCTGCATAATATTAGCTCACCAGCTTCCTTGTTCTGTATCGGTGCCGTAGGTTATTTGAGTTACAGCTCCTCTGACTTTCACGGCACCACTTCATGGCCAGGCGTGGCACAGCACTTGTTTCATAAGGTATGACCCATTTGCTCACAGAGCTTAAGAATTCCCCTTCTCAGTAGGATAAAGTTTGAGCTTAACCCTGTAAGTCCTAAGAACCATCTGCCCAGACAGAAGTCTGTTTGCAGTTACCAGCAGAGTAACTGATGAACCAGTTAATCACTTCTCACCTTTTACGCTCCCATAGCGATCCATGGGCAGAAGCCCAGTAATGAAGCAGACTGTTCTTTCCTTGCTACTTTTCTAGGTTCCTGCCTGCCTGCTGCCTTTGCTCTTTGTAACCTTTTGTGTTTGGCAATCTTTCAGCAGTCAATTCCCCTTTCACAGCTTCTCTGAAATGTTTCTGGAGTAGCCTGTCTACTGCAATATCGTTATAGCAACTGTTTCTAATTGCCTGTCACAGCTAAGAAGAGTGATTAGTCTGGAGGAGGGAGGAAGAAAGCATAAACTCAGCATCTCATTAACACTTTGTGCTGCATTTACTTATGCAAGAGCAAAAAGTGAAACCTTTTTATGAAGGCGCTTTCTTCATAGGTTTATAATTACATGGTCCAACGTGACTTCTTTTGATGGGAAGAACAGCTAGTTCTAGAGACTGAGCAGGATCTGATCTGTGTGGTTATAAGATAATACTGGTGGTGACCGAAAGGGTTACAGTTGCCATTTTCAAATATCAGAATGTGCTCACTAGAGGGGTGGAAGAAAACATGCACAAATGGTAACACCAGGTGTGTGGCTGCTATTGCAGTTTTGATGCATCAAGTAGGTTACTGCAACTTCGAGTGGGTATATGACAGAAGCACGCTCTCACTGAAGGGAGATAAGGTTCTGTTACTCTAATCTAAGGTTTCTATAATACCTTTGTTCTGTTAGCATTAAAATGTAGATGTCTAAAACCATGAGGTCCTTGGGTCAGGCTTCTCTCAGGATTTTGCTTAAATTATTTTGGGATGCTGGTGAACACAACTAGAATGGTCTTACACAGCATAGTGAATGGAGTTATTTTGTTCTTTCTGGCATTTAAATGACATGCTAGCGCCACACTCTTGACAGATTCTATCTATCTATCTATTCTGTGCCCTTCAGTAGTAGTAGATACTGGCAAAGTTGTCCTGATGTTTAAAAATGAAGGAAGGTGGTCGGGACTCCTTAGAGTTCTGAAGAGCATCTTTAATATATATTTACATCCAGCTATTTGTGCATGAAAACATTGGTAGCTGTCTACTTGGAAATAATTGTGTGTGCAGGGAGGACCAAGACTTAAAGCATAACTGAGTTCTGATGAGAAGGAATTCCTGCTCTTCTCTGTGGCTGAGTATGCTAGCATTGTCTTCTGACCAAAAGAATGTTGTAGAGAACTGACCATGGAGTCAGAGGTGCTGGATGGGAGAGGCCTGTGGAGATCACCTAGTCCACTGTTCTCTTCAGAGTTTCCAGAATTAGATCAGGTTAGCTGTGGATTTGTGCAGTTGAAAACTGGACAAATTTGTCTCTTGAAAACCACCAAGGATGGAGAGCCTTCTCTGTCTGTAGGTAACCTGTTGCAGTGCTGCGTGTTTTTCCTGATGTCCAGCTTAAATGTCCCAAGATGAGTTTCTGGTTGCTGCCCGTTATGTCATCTGGCAAGACTGAGTCTGTAACTACCTTCCTGGTAGTGGTTTCCTGCAGTCTCATTATTGCACAGGTAAACAAGCCCAGTTTCTTCAGAAGCTGTACTTCAGGACCATGGTCACTTTGGAACCCCACCACTGAACCCTCTCCAGCTTCTCTTTCCTTTTGACCTGGCCATCTGGTCTCCAGTCATCAGTTTGAGAAAAATAAAAATAATTGTCAGCTATCGTTTTTGTTTTTTTTTTTTTTTCTTTTTTTTTTCTTNAAACCAAAACCCAAAATAAACCAAAAAAACCCAAACAAAAAAACACCAACCTGAACTGGATAAATTGTGCTTAATGTGTTTTATGAAGGTTTTCTAAGGTGCCTAGTGTTGAGAAACTGCAGAACTCAGAATTTCTGTTGGAATTGGTGAAGCCTGCAGGCTATAATTAAAATCATGTCTGAAGTATTAATGACTAAAATTTTTTCAAATAAGGTTTTTTCCACTTATTTTTAAAATAAGCAGAAGGGAAGGTGATGTTATGGTTAGCATTACTATCTCTGTTCTGCAAAGCAAGAGATATGCATGTTAGTGCTTTATAAATCACAAATAGCTCCCTTTAGCAAACTTCACAGTCAGCTATGCAAATCAGAGCAGGGAGATTTCTAACTAAAAATCATCATGGTAACACAGAGGAGTATCATTCTATGAATAAAGCACTAGTAGGTCAAAATGAAATACCTACCTACTAAAATACACACTTCCAATGATGGGAGTATAAATGTCTTAACTTGTTGACAGATGCTAGCAAATGCTCTGCTTAGAGCAATAGTTAAAGAAATAAAAACAATACACTTGATAATTACCATTTTAAAATGAGCTTAAAGTATATGGAATAGTTACAAGGAGAACAGATACTAACTTCATACAGTTAAGTAATTAGTTTCATGCATACTTCCTCAAATGTAATGGAAATACTCAACAGCATTCAGTTACATAAATTGGTGTTGGCAAAGAGAAGGTAATGAGTTCCCGAGGAAGCGTCTGTATTTGCTGAACACAGGAATAAAGGAGAAAACCCGTTTCTAATTAAGCTGCCTTACTAGAACAGCGGGTATTCTGAGTCCCTTTTTGGTACTAAGTGTGAAAAGAAGGATCCAAGCTTGAAAGCAGCCAGGCTTCAGATGTGAACAATCTGACTTGATTACATCTAGATGTGATGCATCGGTGATATTGGTGGAACTTTCAGAGGAGTTTTTCTCTACCTTTAAGCAGAAACAAACTAGAACAACACATGGAATTTCGAGGTGAATTAGTTTATTATAGGGTAAATTATTATGCAAAGGCTTAAAAATCAATTCTATTAGAGAAATACCTTCAACATTACTTGCAGCCAATACATGCTAATACAATACTCTTTCAACATTAATCAGTCAAGTAAATATTTTCTTCTCATTATTATTAATGGATATTTGGGAGGCAAGAGGTAAGCAATAAGAGGGAATGGAAACTCACACTCCTCGCTATTTAGCAGTTCAATTCTGTTTTGTCTCCAAAGGAAGGAAAGCCAGATGGGTGTGGGAGGAAGTGGAGGATGGGGAAGCAAGGGTAAGCAAGTTGGGGAAGTCTTAAGTTAGGCAGTGTGCAAGAAGAGGCATTTCACATTTCTTAAAGGAAAAGGAATGTTGTTCCAAAAATTATAACAAACAGTCCAACTGAAAACTGCTATTTTCTAGCCACTGCAATATTTGACATTAGACTGAGAAATTAAAATGTATTAAAATGTGAGGCTTTAGAAGTTATGACCGTTAGATGATAGACAGCATGTTGCTTTGCCATGCATATGAATCTTGGCAGTGCCCCAGAATGGCACACACCCTATAATCTCCTGTTTCCTAAATATATCTCTATTTTCTCTGTCCCTTTCTCTTCTGGAACTCCTTCTGTTCTTTTCCTTCAGGAAGCTTTTTTTAAATGAGCATGAGAGCAGTTTCAGAAACACATGCTTAATCAAAACAGAAGGAAAATTATTTATCTCCAATCTTGTTTCCTGTGCAATCAAACAAATGTCATAACACTTGGGATGGAGTAGAACAATTTTTTTCCTAATTGTTATGAAGAATAGTATCAAACTCTGACAGTTTTGGACAAATGATCCTGACCCTTTCTGATGTATTCCACCCCCCTACCCCCTCCTGAACTTCTGTATTACCTTGTTCTAATGGTTTATACAGATCACAAAAATGGTAATATCTCAAGACAGTGGGAATGCATGAGAAAATATTGTCTTTATGGTCTTTGGAGTAGGATTGGAGAGGGTGAAGAAAATTTTTTCAGAAGTAAACTTATCTAAAGGTATTTTAAAGAATAGCAATGTATTTTAATATTTCTCTTCAGGCTTAGGAAACCTGTATTTAGAATTCAAACACATTCTTGTACAAACAAGAATTCTGGTGTGTAAAAAGTTACTTCAGCTTCTGAAATCCTTGTACTGTTCATCTCATGTAGATTACCTATAGTCAAACCAAACTCAGTGTTATGTATAGCTGGTATTGGAATTCTTATAGAAGGAGAGAAAAGCAGTTCTCAGTTGGACAATTCATACCTTAGCAGCTAAGAGAATGTGCACAATGGTTAGGGCTGACAGTCTTGTTACCTGAAAGCTTATTCTTCCAAGAAGACTTCCTGCCTAGGAAGATGAAGTTCTGTCTGCGGGACTCATCTGGTCCTAGTTGTGTGACTTTCTAATACAGGTGTCTGCTTGGAATAGGAATTGCAGTCGCAGGGGAAAAGAGTATCCTTCCAGCGAGTTTATAAGACAGGTAGCCTGGCTTAAGGAAGGAGGTGAAATGCAGGGCTATGCCACTCTGCCTGTCTTAAATACGACTGTTCAAAACTATCTTTTCCAGGAACATTAGCAATATTTTAAGGCTCAACTCCTTGGTAAAATTGCTGTTGAAGAAGAGGACGGCTTGCCCTGAAAGTATCATTTATTTTTCTCAGATAGAGGTTGAACAGGGGACACTGACATAGGGAAGTGGCCTTTGTGCTATGAAATAATTACAGCCATTGTGTTTACTGCTTTTAATAAATGAACTTTCCAACAAGCAGCCTATTCTCTTGTTATTTGACTGAGCCTAAATATCTTCGGCTTTATACAATTGTAAATTGGCAAGAATACCAAACATTTTTGAGTTTGATATGAGAACATTTCCTGTAAAACATGTTTGTCTTCCAATTTAAGAGCTTTCTACTTACAGTGATAATCTGCTGAGATCTGTGGAATGTGCTTGTCTTTTGAAATTTCAGACAATAAAACTACTATATGGATTTAGTGGGGAATAAACTGAAAAGGAGTGTGTCTTTAATAGTTGTTTAGTGTATATATGAGTGGAATTTGTCTAAACTGTAAAAATGAAGACTGTGGCAGGATAAATATATTTTTTTAATTTTTTTTTTAAATAGCAGAAATAGAGGTCCTGAACCTGTATTGTAATCTACAGGTGGACCGTTTCAGCCACACAATACATCATATTGCGAGTTATGTCTATACCAAGGAACATGTGGGATTGTTTTTCAGCTGCTGGATTCAAAAGCAAAGGCATGGTTTCATATTTTTTCGGGAACCAGATCTGAATGCTTACCATCTCCAAACCCCACGATTTTTACCCCTCTTAGCACACATACTTTTTTTTTTTCCCCCCCCTCAAATGTGGCAAGTAAATGACAGAGATTTCAGCTGCTGCTTTTAAAAACAGGCTTTACTGTATTGTTATTTGGCAGCACAATGGATTTTTTTTTTAATGTCTTGCAGTTCATCCTCAAGCCTTGAGATTAGATCAGCATAGTAAAAAGATTTTATCCTTCGCTCCCATAAATGAAGATGAGTAGTAGTTCTGCTAATATCACTTACTGCAGTGAAAAGTTTCTTAGTAAAATGGAAGTCAAATGTGTATGTACACAGATTTCCATTTTCTTTCATTGTGAATGATAGGCAACAGTAGTCTGTTAGAGGCCAAGTATTATGGAATAGGTGGTTGCTTCAGCTTTGATTTGTATGCTGAAATTGCAAGATTTAATGAAATGTGCATGGCTTCCAGTTACTTCATGGTAGTTATTAAAAGTTTTACCAAATCCTGGAAATGAGCTCATAAGTGATCATTTGAAAAGTCATGCTAGACTGTTTCCCAGGGACACTTTTACTGTTTGGGTTTTTGGGGGTTCTGCCCCACTTCTGGAAAATCCTGTCCTCTATTTTCTTGTGCGTTTTCATTGTAGAACTGAAAGTGTGGGGAGAAACATTAAAGCAACTGTTCTTCTAAGACTCAATAGGAATTTTTTCGTTGGGGAGTGTTTGCGAAAAAACATTTTCAACTCATGTTGGTCTACAGTTGTTGCTAGTTTTATAAATAGTGAGGAATGTTCCTATCAAAAGCCAAAGTAAATAAAAAAATGGCCTTATACATTGCATTCAAGCTAGTAAAAATACAATACCTTTCTCCATGTGGAACTTAGCATAACTGATCTCTCAAGTTTTTTTTCTCATGTGGGACAATGCTGCTAGTAGTAGTATTCCTTCAGTTGTGTGTCTTGCAAATCTTTCTTTCATGTCTATGACAATAAGAAAACTTTCCTTTACTAACAGAAAACAATTTCTTGGATGCACAGAATGTTTTTCAAAAATAATATCCAAACCTGCTAAACAGTGAATAAGTTGAATCAACCCATTGCCAAACATAAAAAGGGATGGGGAGTTGAAATGAAGGAAGAAAATGGAAAGGAAAAATTATATGTGGTAATAACATGAACTTATACTACGGCTTTGTCCCTAATTAAGAACTGTTGCACGGAGGGTCTGTGTATGAACATGTAGAATAGAGTTTTGTGGTTTATAACCTCCTTTTCATTAAATATTTTCTTTAGAGATAAGGCAGGTACATTTTAGTAAAATGGAGAAGCACGTACTGAGGGAAGAAGGCAAAGCTAAAGACTCCTGAAATTTTGAGAATAACAGTGCTAATCTCTACTTGAAAGGTTTTTTTCTTCCTGAATTTGATTCTACTAGGTATTAGGGTTTTTGTCAAATCTTTTGTATTTCTTAGTGAATATCCACATTTAAAGAGACAAAGGCTAGCAAAGCTCCACTGTATTTGAAGTCTATTACGTAATCCTTAAACCATGTGCTGCACTCTCAAATGTAATAATCTTAGGGTTTTACCAAAATGAACAATTTATATGGGTAGAAAACCAGTTGCTTATGTGATGCTGTTTCTGAGGCTGTGGCAAAGAATGTGAAGACTTAGGCAAGACTCTTCCTTTTACCCCAAATTAATCTCTGCTGTGATGAGGATGCCTCTCTCTCTTATTTTAAATCTCTGCTGAATTTCCTTTCCTAGGGCAGGGCTTGTGACTCAGCCTGGTTAAACCTGACTAATGCATCAGATTGTCAGAGACAGTGTTGGAGCTTGCTGTAAACCTGCAGGCGTCTAGAAGTTACGAGTGGGTTTCTTTTGTGAATGAAATGCAGTCATCTGGGACAGAACCTGTAAGGGCTAGGCTGAAATTTCATGAAGTTGACATCTTGCTACGCTCATAAAGTTTGGCTGATGTTTCTGTTCTCAAGATCAGCTGGGGACTGGGAAAGGGGTGATTACTGGCATGTTTAATTAACTGTAGATCCTCCACACTGGGCAAAAGGGCCTACCCTAAACCCTCACTTTTTATTGAAATGGGAGATTGATTGAGGATCTTTGGTCTGCCACTCAGCTGACAAGCAAACTACAAGTGACTAACATGAAGAAAACATGTCCATGAATTACTTATTTCCAAGTTACTTGGCTAAAAGCTGTTCTGTATTACCAAACAATTTGTTTTTCATTTATATTCATCAATGCCCTTCGTAATTTTGGAATACAACGTAATAAGATGCAGGGTTGACATAGGTCCTGGAAGTCTTCAAAGAGCAACCTTTTGTTTTCCTTTCCAAGAGCAGAAATTTTTGAAGGTTGAGTGCTGGGTAAGCCTGATGCCTACATGGGGTGAATTAGTGGAAAAGATAATAAAAATGTAATTACGTACAAACTTTTGGTTAACTATGATACTTTAGGGAAGAACCAACAGGGCTTTTGTAAAGGGAAGTCACACATCAAAAACCTCTTAGCCCAACTGACAACTTTGTAGAAGAAATATCTGTCAAATGCTGTTGAATACTGATACCAGATTTTAGTTCAGGAAGTGCCTGAACTGTGAACTATGGAAAAATATCCTGGTAATGTTTCATTGTATACCTTTTCTGGGGTTTTTATGCTCTTTAAGCATCAATTGCTGGCCACTGTCAGGAACAGAGTGCTAGGTTGGACCTTTTCAACTGACTCAGTACAGCCATTCTTATGTTCTTATGCTACATGGATAAGTACTCTTTATTTAATTACAAAAAATAATCAAAGGACCAATAAAAATGCCATTTTGCAGTACTGTGCTCACTGCCTGTGTGTTGTGCTCTTTACTTCCATACGTGTGTGGGCAGGCACAGCACAGCAGCTCCAAGTTCTTGTTTGTCTCTGTATCTTGGTTGATAGAGAGAATCATGTTTAGAGATACCTCTTGCAGTCTGACCTTTCTTGCAAAAACTTAATCCACCCTTATCAGTTAATCACTCTTGATAGATGGTCATGAACTCACCTACTATGATTTACAGTAGTGGTCTCTTAGAAAATATGAATATGTTTCACTATGTAATTCACTCCTCAATATATGGAAGGAAAACAGAATAGTGATTTTTAACTTCTGCTCTGCATATTTCATGCTGTCATAATTAAGGGAAATACATTTTAGGTCTATAAATAACAGTAATAAATGTTTCTTTCCTAGGTGTGCCTTGCAATAGCTCATTATTCTCAGCCAACAGATCTTCAGCTTCTTTTTGCATTTGAGTATGTTGGCGAAATATATCATAATCCAGGTAAGTATGAAAGTATTTTGATTTTTTCCTATTTCATAATATGTAATTTAAGTAAGATTTCTGTGTAGAAGCAGTGGCAAAAAGCATTTGAGGCTTTCTCCAGGGGTAATAAAATTGGCTTGTCCTGCACCCAACCTCTTACTTTTGGTTATAAGTCATTCATTGTGATAGACATTAATGACCAAAATCGAAAGAAATGTCTCTCCTGTCTGAAACAAAACAAAACTGCCTATGTCAGCACTTATGTCAGCATGAATACTCATACTTCTCAATTCACGCTTCAGTCCTCCTATTGTATGTCTATATTGGGACTCTAGGTGCCTAGCTAATCTCCCATCAAGCAGGCTTGTTCACCTGCCCTTCTTTTGGGAATAAGTTTCTCTTCTGGTGGTATTGCAGGAGGATTTGTGCAACTTGGGACTCCATACCTTCTTTCCTAGAGGCTTACTAGGCAGTTCTTACCACTCAAAACCTCCACCACCCCTGCTGAGTTGGAGCACACCCTCTCTGCTCAAGGCCAATCTCCAACTGAACCTTGTCAGTTAGGTAAGCCTGAAAAAGATGCCTTCGGAACTTGATTTCTAGTGTAATGCTGTGCGGTCACTGCTTAGTGTTCCCCAGCCAATACACAGCTGAAAACCATCAGTTCTGGCGTAACAAGCCTCCAAATAGAGAAAGTGCCATTGATGTAGTTCTGTGGTACTGAAACGTTTACTCAGCAGCTGGCGTTAGAAACCACTGATCTGCCTGTTACAAGATTTGAGTGTTGTGGAATTATGAGCTCAGGCCTTCAAATTTGCACAAAAATGCACGTTTTTCATGCAAGTGCCTACATGACTGTCCTGTGCATGCACAAATGTGCATGTGATTATGTTGCACACATAATTACACATATAATTTCTTACCTGTTAAAACTTGGGCATTTATTAAGGTCCTTTAGCATTATAAAGTACTCGGGAGGAAGCCAATTCGCAGATAAAATTACAATAAAATGTTAAAGGGGAGTGTGAACAAAGTGTTAGTCTGTCACAAAGTCGCCTTTAGTCTGTCCTTAAAATACCGTTTGCTGGATGGAAAAATACCCAGTGGAACAATTACATAAGGTGGGTAAAAAAATGTTGTTCCTCTGGAGCAGCAGACCAGAATGGCAAAAGAGAGTTGTTCTGCTGTGCTGCACTTGCTGGAGAAAAGAGTTTGAAATATTTTTGGTTTGGGTTTAGTTTTTTTTGTTGTTGTGAACCCTGGTATTTGTAGCATAGATCTCCGGCTTCGCTCTTACAATTCCAGCGCTGTGTTTTATGACTCACTATCTCTGCTAGTCCCAATAAAGTAAAAGTTGAAATACTGTCTTTGTGCTTCTGGAGGAACACAAAGAGCCTGCATTGCTCTGGTGTATATGTACATCATTTTTTCCCAGGCTATATTTGACAGTTACATATCCTGCCACTGACCAGGAAAATTATAATGGTAGTTACCATATTTCTCTGTATACTATCTTTGAACAACTACTTCATTCTGATTTTAGTCCAGTTTTCTTCTGAAAAACATAAGTAGTCCAAGTACTAGTGCAAGAATGAAGTTGGTAAGATACAGAACGTAAAAACTACACAACCACTGAGATGACAGTAGAGCTGTAATGCTGTACTCTGCTTCTTTTGCGCGGGCACTTACATCTACACAGACTCTTGCTAAAGCTAGGAACTTTCATGGGGGAGGTAATAGGGTTTCTCAGTCTCAGTTTATTTCACTTTCATCTAAACATTTACTTCCAAGTGTCAAGAAACAAAATGTAATCTCCTTTGACACAGCTGACTGCCTGCTTGGCACCTAAAGAATGACCAGCAAAGGAGAGCCTTCTGTATTAGTAACAGACCATATCATCTTGGGCCCTAGCCACAAAATGCTAGGCCATCTTTTTGTGTGGATATAAATATATATAGATATATAAAAATATATAGATATTTTAACCTGGCCTTCAATTTATTTTATTTGCTGTTAGTACAGCAGTCATTTAAAGCTGTTGAAATGATATACTTTTTATTTTGCTTTCTTCATAAGATACCTAATTAAAAGGTAGCACATAAAGGGTACATGTTGAAGAGAGAAATCCTGTGACTGAAGATAATATTTGTTCCTGAGTGTTAGCATGTCTTGCTTTCTGTCAAGCAGCATAACATACCAATTTTGTGTTGGTTCTATTTTGAAATTGCAGGAAAAAATACATTTAGATCTCCATGTATCACTAAGCTGTCATTAAATCACTGATCTGTTGTGATACAAAAATAGGTAACGTTAGTCCTGATGTTAGTGGCTCATCCTTGTAATTAGGAAGGTGAAGAGTTTGATTTTTATTCTCTTTTTTTTTTTTAAATGTGAATTGATGAATTTTCTTTTCCTAGCAAAGAAGGTGAATGGAATAGACCCAGGAGGTGGTGGTGGTGGCGGTGGCAGCATCGGCAGTGCCAGTGGTCAGCAGACACCTCTGTTTGAAACTTACTCCGATTGGGATAGAGAAATCAAAAGGACAGGTGCATCAGAGTGGAGAGTTTGTTCAGTCAATGAAGGTTATATGATATCTACTTGGTAAGTTTCTCTTATCACGCAAGTAGAAGAAAACAAGGCAATTACACTGTCTTTTCCTGTCTCCTCCACCAAAGCCTCCATCTTACCTAACTGTGCTCTTCACCTCTTAAATGTACCACTCTCTGGAGAGGCCCTCAGCTGAAAGATCCTGCAAGTGTTGTCATGAAAGAAAACATCATATTTTGCCATCTATTGCTTTCATGCTTTTGTACTCCCTCTGAAACATGCGTGTTTCTAAACAAACACATCTGAGCTGTACTGAGGATACTAAGATCATGCAGACATATAGGACAACCAGTTAGCACTGTGGTATCAGGGCTGGTGCATTATAGTTTATCAGAGTTGGTAAGACAGCACTGCAACAAGAGAAAAGCTGGTAAAATATGTAGGGAAAAGTGACCTTTTGTATTTTTTTCCCCAAGCCTTCCAGAATATTTTGTGGTTCCATCTTCCTTAGCAGATCAAGACCTTAAGCTGTACTCCTACTCTTTCATTGGGAGACGAATGCCAGTAAGTGTAGTCTTTATTCTGTTACTGTTCTTCGTCATCGTACAATATTAATCTTAAAGATACGTATGCCAATTAACATCGCTTTGTGTGCAGCATTAAGAAAAAAATTTCTGTGAAATAACACTAACGTGCATTATTTTGTTATTTCTTTTGTGGTTTTTCCCATATTAGTTGTGGTCCTGGAACCACCCTAATGGGAGTGCCCTTGTGAGAATGGCCAACATTAAAGATGTATTGCAGCAAAGAAGAATTGATCAAAGGTAAATGATTAGTTATTCTTTAATCAGACATGTAGGATAACACAAGTGGTGACTATGTGATAACATACAGCAGCAACTGGTAATTGAGAGGATACTCGCTTCAGTGTTGTAGTGCAATAGCTTTTGAGAAACTGTTCTCGGAAGATAGTTCTGGCACAATTGCTATTCAAGGTCCTCTTCAGTTTCAAATACTGTATAATTTTTCAAATGTTAAGGGATGTTTATTTTTTAGGCAGCTAGTCATTCATGTGACAGAATTTATGGATAAAAGGATCAGACTTAATCTTTTCTACTGATGTTACTGTAATACAATTTGTGTTGGTGGAGATTTTCGTACTTGCTTCAGCAAGACACAGTACGAATTATTTATTTGTGGCATTGGAAAATACAGTTCTGTTGATTTAATGCACTCCACGTTTCTGTGGAGTATTTGTCATTCACTGTCCTTGATGAAAGATGAAGGCATTTAGAGTCTTGCATAAGTAGTTTACCAGCTTGGTGTTTTTTGTTCTTTAGTTTAATTTGTTGGGTGACTTTTTATAGTAGTACAAAGTCTTGCATTGTGTGTCTTAGGCTGGAGCTCTGAGTTCTATTTGAAACTGACTGATTCCTGATGTTGTAAACTTTATCTGTGTTCTGTTTACTTAGCATAGATAAATCTTACTAAAAATTGTGGAAAATTAAAAATTGGAGAGATCTATTTAATGGTTGGTCAGCCTCAGCTTTTCATTTCCCAAACATGTTGTTTTAATGATCCAGCATTTCCATTCTTTTGTAACTAGCAGATAGCAAAAATATTTGAGTCAATAGCTTTGTGGCAGGAGCAAAATATCTCCTGAATATGAAGTAGAAAACTTTTTTTTCAATAAGGTACATGCTTTATGTGGTTTTAGTTGTTTGCAGCTAAAGACTGTGGCATGTTTCTTGAAAGACTGTTTCTCTCCTCTCCAATAATCAAACAGCTGATTCTATTCCTTACTTAGGATTTGTAATGCAATAACTCGAAGCCATCCCTTGAGAAGTGACGTTTACAAATCTGATCTGGACAAGTGTCTCCCCAACATCCAGGAAATCCAGGCTGCACATATCAAACTCAAACAGCTGTGTGTGAATGGTACGCTGGACCGGCCTTCTTTCATGGGGGTTATTTTCTTGAAATACAACAAGATCTGGCTAACATGAACTGCTATTTGAAGTTGTTCTGCAATGTAATTACTTTCCTTATTGCAGAGCCTTTTGAAGAAACTGAAGAGAAGTGGCTATCCTCACTGGAAAATACTCACTGGTTAGAGTATATTAGGTTTGTACCATGAATAAAATGATGGCTAATGAGATCTGAAAAACTTTCACCAGTGTAACTAAGCAGTGCATCAGTTGAAGGATTCTCTTTTAATATATTAGTTAGGTAAATACAGATAGCCCAATTTTTTTTTTCTTCTACAGTGTGTACCTGTTATATTAACTGTTGTGTCACTTTCTTTTCCTGTCTAGATCGTTTCTTAAGCATTCTGCTGAGCTTGTATATATGATGGAGTGTAAGCATGTTTCTGTAGTTCTGCAAGGTAATACAACCATATAGCCAGCTGTAATTCTTAGCATTAGTGTGATAATGTAGATAAACACATTTAGATAAAATCAACTGTAATCTTTATACATAAACCCCATCACTTCTAAATATTTTAGGCATTGGAGGAACTAGAAAGAAAAGTAATTTTCTTATGTATCTGAACTTTAGTGCGTAGCATCAAAGAGGTATTTCACTTTGAGTCTTTGTGGGTTTTATTCTGATAACGATACGATAGAATCAAAACTTCAGGGTGAACTTTTGTCCTGTGTTAATTGGGCTCACACTTGTGTAAGCAATATCAGTTTTACTTAGAGGTCCTACATACAAAAGTATTTCACTGACAGTGGCTACTGTTGTGTGAGTGCAAACAGATATTCCAGGGGAAAATAAAAAAAAAGACATTGAAGAACTTGCTCATGTGGAGATCAGAAATTTTGTAATTTCTTTAATTTTTACAAGACCCATTCAGCTGGTATATCCACTCTCCCCACATAATGGCTTTCCAAAACTGCTTCAGGGTGGAAAATATGTTGAAAAATGCAGCAACGTGAACTCCCTCCTCAGCACATCTTGGCTTAAATACCAGGCGTTTGGGTGGGTATTTTGTTCTTGATGAATGCATTCTTGTGCTGGATACTGCAGGAACCTCTTTTATAGTATAAGTCTCAGTTAAAAAAAAAAAGTGTTTTTTTTCTTCTCATTTTTTGTGAAAGTATGAGGACAATTACAGCAGCAAAAAGCATGTTTTAAAAGAAATTTAAACCAATAGACCTAGTTGCCACTCTTTGCTCTTTGACATCTAATTCTGTACATGTGCATATATACCTTAAATATTTCATATGTTCTGTGTTATTCACAGAGGAAGAGGGACGGGACCTGAGCTGTCTTGCTGCTTCTCTCATTCAAGTCATGCTGGATCCCTATTTCCGAACAATTGTTGGATTTCAAAGCTTAATACAGAAGGAATGGGTCATGGCAGGATACCAGTTTTTAGATAGGTGTAACCACTTGAAGAGATCTGACAAAGAGGTAAAACCAAATTGTATTTGTATGTGATAACAGTATCTGGTTCATATCAGCCTGAATGTTTCTTCATACAGAAATCTAAAAGTAAATTTATTTTTAATACTTTCAAATCCCATGAAACTAATATCACAGAAGATGAGTCTTTGTCCAGGATAGAGACATATTTTCTTTATCCGCTGTAGAATCAGTGAAACACCAGGTGCCATCAAATGTTGCTGGGTTTTTATGTTGCCTCAGCGTCACACGTGAAAAGGTCCCACTGTTACAAATACTAGCACAGCCCTCATTTTAAACTGAAATAAAAGGGCTTAGGAGTGGGTTTGGAGGGGCTTGTTTGTTTTACCAAGGGTATCTGTTTTCATCACTGTTTTTCTGAATGCAAAGTCATATCAACGCGCAGTGCTTTTCCAAGTGTTGAGCTGATAGAGAAGTACCGCGGCTTTATGAACGGATAGACAGCTGCCAAACACCTTAATAGAGGGCAGCACAGTGCTTGATTTTTAGAATTTCCAGCTAATCTTGTTTGGCCTCTTCATTGCAAAGGAGAGGACTTGTAATCACAGGTGGAGAACCAGAGGACCCTAGGTTAGCAGCCTTTTTCAGGGACAATGCCCAAGAGTAAATAGAGAAGTAGTATCTCCAAGAGTGGAGATGAGAGATAAACTGAGGACACTGGGCACTAAGCAGATAAAATGCATGAAGGAATAAAGAATCTGAAATACCAAGGGGGAAGTAATGACAAGGCAGGTATTTTGACCCTAGGAAAGGATGTACAGAAGAGTAAAACTGGGAAGAGGAAAATATTTCTAGAGCTTTATGTAAATAACAGTTTATAGTTTTGCCATTCATGGGCCACTGTAGAAAGAGCTTGAAAGTATGGTGAGAAGTGAACTGGCTGAATCATAAGCCCTCCAGTCATTTCAAACAAGAAGGAAGTACATACATGGTAAAAATAAGGCCAAGTAGTAAGGAAGGCTCTGAGAAGCACTCATTTGGGAATTATGAGGGGCATACAAGATGGCAGAAAACATTTCTGCAGCTACATGAGTACAAAGAGAGCCCAGAAAAGAATTGACTGGCTTCTTACAGAGAAGGGAAAGCTGCAGAAAGGTAATGATGAGAAAGCCAGTTGATGTAGTTGCTTGTGAAAGTGGAATACAGAGTACTGCAGTTGCATAAAATCATAAAAAATACAATACTCCAAATAGTTTACCCTGTTGAGGAATGTACCACAGGTACAGCTAAATACCTTAATGGAGCAAAGAAATTGGTACCACTTGGGAAAAGCTTAAAGCTTAGTTAAATCTAATAATTCTCTGTTTTTCTTCCCAGTCTCCTTTGTTCTTGATGTTTCTTGACTGTGTTTGGCAGCTGCTAGAACAATACCCAGCAGCCTTCGAGTTTTCTGAGATGTACTTGACCATATTGTACGACAGTGCACGTATCTCCTTGTTTGGCACTTTCCTTTTCAATTGTCCTCATCAGCGAGTAAAGGAAAGCACTGTGAGTATCAAGTGTTACACCTACTTTTCAAGTAAGAGTCCTCCACATGCCTTTCTGGAAATAACATCATCTCAACTAAATGGCATTCCTGTGTATTTTTCAAAATGTCACACTCTGTTTGGGGCAGAATATTCAGCTCCCCAGATGACCGCGATCAGAATGTCCTCTCAGGTGATATTTGCATAGACAGGAAATAACTAGTCAAGAAGACAGTCTATTGAATTTCTTATTTTTTTCTAGAAAAGCATTGTTACTCTACATTATTATTATTTGTACTCCTCTAGGAAACAGATTTCTATCTGGAACTGGTAAAGTAGAATGACAGGCAATAAATTGAATTTCTCACTGCAGGCAAACTTTGAAATCTCTTGACATAATTGTTTAAATAGTTGAAAGAGATGGAAAAGACTATGTAAATTTCAGAATGCACAATGAAGGTATTTAGAAAACTGAGCACTTAAATTTTTGAAAACCGGAGCTTATTGGAGCTGTGTGTAGCAACACGTGGCGGCCGATTGACGCGGTTCAGCCCCCGCCCAGCACCAGGCGGCCGCTCGCTCACCCCGGAGGAGACCGGACAAACAAAGNTGGTGAGCATGACGTCACATGGTACGGAACAGCCCCCGGCCCGCCTGGCTCACCTGGCCTGGCTCCTTGGGAAATTAACCCTATCCTAGCCAGAGCCAGGACACTGATTAAAGTAAAGCTTACTTAGTTAAATATTTTCCCTTTACAGTTGCAGGGAGCAGCCTTACAAAGAAGTGGAGCATTGAGGGACCATTAGTGTATTCTCAAAAAGAAAAAAAAAACACAAACCAGTTTGAGGGGTTTAAGAGTAAACAAACAAATAATTCAATATCATTGAAGAGTCATGTTTGCTAAGATTAGTCCTGCCTCTGCATTGCACCAAAGAAACCCAGGGTACAGCTGGTTCTCCAGCAGCAGACTCTTGCTGCTCCGTTGCTTTGATCTGTAGCCACCTCTAAATCATATCCCTGCTGTTCTTTGCCCAATAGTTATGCACCGATTTGTAATTAAAATTTGTGAATAAGCCTATTTTCTGAATGTTAACTTTTGCAGGAATTTGCTATAAGCAAAAATATTCAGCTGGGTGATGAGAAAGGCCTCAAATTTCCTTGTGTTTGGGACTGGTCTCTTCAGTTTACAAGCAGGGATCGCCTGCTCTTTCACAACCCTTTGTATATTGGCAAGAGTGCACCATGTGTACAAAACGGAGCAGTGAAAACTTTTAAACGCGCAAAGGTAACTATAGTGATGTCTGTCTGTGAATGGACTGTTTCTGTGCTTAGCCATGAACGCTTGTTCATGCTTAAACATCTCCAGTTCTATAGTGGTTTACACCCTCCGTTTAGCAATAGCAGCCTTAATTCTCTTAGCTTCCCAGCCTGAAGAAATGATTTTCTGTAGATGTACGTTGTTGAGCCTTGTGTTCCAGGACACTGTCTGATATGGCTGAGCTCGCCTATGGAAAAGTGATGCCATGACACTTTTCCCCCCAGGGTTGTCAGTTTTTTCAGTGAATATGGATTAATTCAGTCATTCCTTGTTTTAGAAAGTCAAGAAAACACATGTATTTCTTTTTAAAGGCCACAGAGGTGCCCCCACTGTTTGCCCTGTGAGCCCTGCATTAGTGACTCGCAAGCTCAGAACTGTGTAAAGGTGACACCATTTCTCTGGATGGTGCATCCTAGCAGGTCAGGGAAATCTGTTGTTCAAATGAGCATAAACCTGGAAAATTACCAGTATTTCTTTTCTGCAGAAAAACTACAGCTCCACGTTACGAGGTGTCCCCCCGGCATTAAAAAATGGAATCATTGGTGAGCAAGAGTTCCTTCCAAGAAGAAACTCTCTGATACTAAAACTGAAACCGGATTTCTTACAGCAAGCAGAGAGTCAGATTAACAGTATGGAACAGTACTTCAGAGACTGGTTTGCAAAGCCTGTTGATTTGCACGGCGTAATTCTACCCCGTATCTCTGGAACGCAAATAAAACTGTGGAAACTGTGCTACTTCCGCTGGGTTCCTGAGGCCCAGATTAACCATGGTGGCTTCATCACTGCTTTCCATAAAGTTTCTTTGCTGGCAGATGAAGTAGACACGTTAAACCGGAACCTTCGGCAGTACAAAAGCAACTTGTCTTTGCAAGGCAACTGCTCGGAACTGGATCAAAGCAGGATGTACTTCAGAGCAAATAGTTTAAATGACACCTCTGGGGCCCCAGACTTTCTCTCTTCCTCGTTCCCATTTTCTCCTGTAGGGAACCTATGCAGACGGAGCATTCTGGGAACACCTTTAAGCAAATTTTTAAGTGGTGCCAAAATCTGGCTGTCCACTGAGACCCTTGCAAACGAAGACTAAGATGGTGTGATGGTTTAAAGGTTTGGGGAGAGTACAGCCTATCAGTTAACACTGCTAAGTGCGGCATTGAACGCTCTAACAATTTTTACATACAAACATTACGTAAGTTTTGCACAAATACTTCAAAGCAAAGCGAGTCATGCTTCAAATCGCACAATTTTGTCTTTCAGTAGTTCTCATCTGCTAGGGCTTCTGGTCCCTAATTCCTTCTGTAGTTTTGTGGTTTGGCTCATTGATATGCGATGGAGCATTTCATTAGCTAATGAAAGGCTGGTGTGGTTATTAGTGAGGGTTCTGCTTGAAATAGCTTTTTTCCCAGATAGTGGCTGAAGCGAGTCTTGTGTCAAAACAGCTTGGCGAATCAGAGTAGTTAGGTGCAGTGGACACAGACCTACAGCTGAAATCTGGGAACAGACTTTTTTATCAGATTGCCTCTTCAGGAAGAATACTTACATGCATACATACATACATACAAATGTTCTGTGACTTGATCACCCTATGTCTGTGTTAATGCGGGGTGTATCCGGGGCGGGAGGGAGGTCCCCTTTTCTTTCTCTCCCCAAAATGTATTCATTAACAATTAGTCAGATTTGTGCTCTTTGTCATAAGCTTGACTTTAGACTATAGGAATCAACTTCAGGACAATGCACTGTTAACCTTAAACATTTACTGTAGATACGGTATTGTAGTAGCTTTAGAAGTGCCTTTAATTGGGAGGAACCAGTAGCAAGGTTACCCTAATGCAGCTGACCCCCCCCAACTTTTTACAATAGCTTGTTAGGTAAGTGCTTGTTCCACCCCCTGCCTTTCCCTCTCCATTCTTGGAAATAACAGAAGGCCAGCTCAAGAGACAGCAGGTTTCTCCTCTTTAAGGTTAAGCTTGTTTGTAAGCCTCACGACAGCCTCACTTTTGTAGATAAGCACCTCAAATGCTCAGCATTATACGCCTGTACGGATCCTGATGGCTCGAGTATTTATTTTAGAGCATATGCATCTGGAGTGGCCTTATAGGTGCAAGCTTTGTGCTAGGAAAGGCCAGCACTTACAGGACCCTCTTTTCCCCAGGCTAAAAATTGCCTAATGTACGAAGGTGTTGTGGGGCACTGTGTTTGGGTTGGTGGGGAGAAGCGGGCGGTTTCATTGTAAAGGTGAGCTAATGCGAGGGGGGCAGACTTCCCTTTTTAACTAACCAAACCCCAACAACCTGTTTTTATGCAAAGAAGCTGAGTGTGCATGCGTGTGCGCATGTGTGTGTGCATGCAGACATGCACATGTGTGTTACGACATAATGCCAGATTGGTTCTGGCCAACTGGTTGTGAGGAAAAAACGTGTATTCACCTCAATTGCCTAATTATGCTGCAAGATGGTCTGAGCATGTTAAATGGTCCACAAACCAGTTGTGTTTATTTACAAGCTTGCTGGAGCAGTCATCTAACTTGTTCAATTCATTATTCAAATGTTTGTATTGGTTTGCTTTTGAGATTTTTTTTTTTTCATTAGCTTACAGCTTTCCCTGGCCTGATACTTGACTTAAAAGACCTCAACCTGTGTGCTTAGTGTCTTTTGGTACCCATTTTTTTTTGTTTAAAATTAGTTAAAACTATGGTGTCTTTTTTTTGGTTTTTTTTTTTCTTCTTCCTTAAAAGTGTAACTTCTTTGGTTTAAAGGTACCAAAAAATGTGTAAATAAATTACTCCACACAGGCAGCTGGTGGAATAAAAAAAAATTAATGTTTAGGGTAGTACCCTTTTGGGGAAAAATGGGTACTATATTTAAACAGGATTGTCTTTTATAAGGAGATTTCAGACATTTTTACATTTCAGTTCTAAGATGTGTACAGATGCTGCAGATGGTCTTTGTATTTTATATATATAGCATGGGAGGAGGGAGGAGGGGGTTACAAATAATATGCTTTATAATAAACAAAACCTGTCTAACTATCTATTTGCCAAACAGAGTTAAAAAGAAATGTTACCCAGCGCAAAAAGGGGAGTTAGGGAAGCAGAGGCAAGGTGGTGATGAGCACAGGGGGGAGCGATGGGCCACCTCCTGTGGGCAGGAAGGGGAGCTATCCACCTTTCCCTAGAAACGCAGACCAGGTTCTGCTTCTTCCTGTTCACACGGGCCTCGTGGCTGAGCGATTGGAACAACTACTGTGTGTCTGTGCGCGTGCGTGCGTGCCTCTCTGTGTCCTTTCTTCCTCGTAAGTTAAAACATCTTAATTTTTTTCATTTACTTTTAAAAGACAGGTACTAAATGTTAATTTTAAAATATTCTCCACTCTGCACAGTTGCCTTATCAATAGTCAGTAGGGACTGCTCTGAACATCTTTAATAACTTTTGAAAGCAATTTTGGGGTGTGAGTACATATCTTTAACTTCTATGTACAGAATACTGACATATAGGTGTATATATATGTGTGTGTGTATATATATGTACACATTTTCAAATTTTAGTTTCTGTTCACCATTTAAAACAAGATACTGTTAATGCCATTTTCGTGTTGCAAGAGTAGAAAACCTACCACGCAGCTTATCTTTTTTTTTTGTCTGTTTCTAGAAAACGTGCACTATTTTGGCTGTTACTGGCTGTTATATCATGACTTTTGTAGTACACTGTAAACCACGCAAGGGGGAAATAATGAAACGCTGGTTGCGATAGTTAAAAGTGTACCTCCATGTCATTAATGACTGCGTGGTAGGGGGTATTGTAGACTTAGTGATCATGGTAGTACAACTTTATTCACCATTTACTGCCATCCATCAAAGAAATTTCTTTCATTCCAGAAACGCATTGAAAAGTGTGTGTTTGTGTGTATATGTACACCCAGGCCTGCACGTGTGTTTAATGTGCACCTGCCTGAAATACCACTTTGATATTAACTGCCTTGTATTTTTAATGAAAATGTAGCAAGTGGGGCAAAGGTTTTGGCTTACTCTCAGAGGGAAAGACATTAAAACCAAAAAACTTCTGACATGTACTTAAGCAAAGGACAAAATCTTAAATTTGCCTCTAACATGAGACACACAAATCTGTACCTCAAATTGCTCTAGGCAGTACGTTTCTAATGCTGTTGCTGTGATGGTTTAGAGTTCACTATTTCAACTGAAACTAAAACCTTTGTGCCTGATAATGATTTTTTTGGGTAAAGTAGCAGTGCCAGGAAGATTATCAAATCCTGATGCTGAATTGTGAATGTGAAGTAAATTAGGCTAAATAAAAGTTCATACCTTTCCACAGCGAACTTTAGACGGTTTTCTTTCACTTCCTCTTAACAAAAAGAACGGGGGGGGGTGGGTGGCTGGTGGTGCGTGTGTTTGCTTTTCCCGAGAAAAGCAGGGATGCTGTGCTGTAGAAAGATGATGAATAAAAAAAGATGTGCAAATTATCTTAATTTCTAGCTACATTCTATCACAATGTCTGCTGTTTGTATGGTAAGCAGAGTTTCTGATATCAGGAAAACTTACTTGGTACGACAATGAAGACTCCAGAGAATAGATGTTTGCTACGTGTTAAAATTGAGACCAACCCACAGGATTTTGGGGTCTTAAAAGAGAACTCATCCTTTTGGTTCCATTTCAATTGAGTGACTTATTTCTGAATGAGAAAACACATCAATTTATGTGGGGCAAAAGTGACTATAATGACTGACACACTGCAAATGAGTGCAATGATCTTGGCACTGAACGACTCCTGTCTAGTACCCTTCTACAGACAATACAGATATTCACAACAGAAGGAGCTGTTAAATTATCCTTTCATACATGGCAGCACATTAAATCAGCATTTAAAAAGCAAAGTTTTATGCCTTACTCTATGCTGTCATTGACCAGCCATAATTTTTTGTATTAAAACGAACAACTGAAATCGTAATACAAAGTGGGGGTGGTTAGAAAACCATGCTGGTTGTGACAATCCTGGAAAGGCGCTAAACTTGCGGCTTGCAAGGGAACTTGCGCAAAATAATGAACTCAGGTTACACAGGCAACACGGAAATGATCAGGACTTGATGCACCACCTTTTTTATTGTAAAGGATGTTCTCAGTTGGAACCAGTTTGATGGCAGCTGTTTCTCTTTACTGGGCAAAACCCCTAGATGGCCTCTCACAGAGTAAGTTATGAATTGTGTATAGAAGAGAAAGGCTTTGTTCTTCTGAACACAATGTGGCATACAGTGAATTATCCTGACAGTCTGCTCAAACTATTTTTTACAGTGTTTTGTGCTAAAAATAACTACAGTAATGTTCCAAGAAACCAGAATTTTAGAAGAAACTACTTTTAATAAGCAGCAGCCAGTAGTGTGTGTCATGCCAGTTCCTTTAAAACCACCCAAGTTACCCACGTGATCAAGACCTCTATTGTCAACTGAGGCGTTTACTCTTGCCTCCAACGGCTTGCACGTGACAAACTTCTACTGTGGCACCCAGCTTCTTCAGTTCGCTCAGCCAGATTATCTGCTTGTGGGAAAGGCGATCATTGGGACCTTTCACTTCCACCAGCTACAAAGAAATGTGTATGATTAGTAGTGTGCCTGTGGAGGAACTGAAAGATCATTAGCTCCCACAGACTAAGTATTCTTTTATGGCTGTTATTTGCAACAAAAATAATAGATTTAGCACAACAGACAGCCCAGTGGGTGCTGAGTTATTAGCTCATGTTCCAAAGTTCAACTGCAAGAGAATGACATTTTATATAGAAAATATCCTCCAAAACACAGACAGAGGTACTGCTAAGTGAAGACACCACATACTCCTAACAATCGCTCATCTGCAACCTCATCTGCTCCAGCTGATACTGACAGCAACTTATTCAGATGTTCTAGAGAACTACTTTCTGCTATTCAGCTGTGTTTTATAAATGTGTGACAAGATGCTCCAGCAGCTGAGAGATATCCAATAGTCTCTTTGTACCTATTCCACTACCATGCAAGAACCAAACAGTGACTTTTTTAGTCAATTTTTGTAGCAGAGACAGATGCAGTTGTTGTAGTCTCATTGCCCATTAAAGCCACAGCAAAATGTGATGAAATAGCAGATAAACAATCAATCACCCACTAGTTGCTGTAGCTGCTGGCAGATGAGAAGCAGATTTAACTCCTCCACAACAGGAAAATACAGTTTGTGTGGGCTGACAACTGGAAGGTTTTATAACTAAGGCTAAGATCAGCTGAACACTCAGTATTTCCGTGATCTCCAAATATACCTTAAAGTGATTAGTGTGAGTACGCCAGACAACCAGGTCAGGAAGTCCCCCTCTGCAATGGCGTAGATCTTTGGAAAGTCGCCTAAAAACACCGCTCAGGAACATTCCCCCAAGGCAAGAGACAAGGCTCTGTAAGAGAAGTTTTGGTAGTTGGCTTTTTTTTTTTTTAAATTATTTCCTGTACAGACATTTCCCCACTCTCACAAGAATATTCTATGGCCCAGCTCAGCTTTTTATTTAGTCACATGTAACAAGAAACTGAAGTAGATATTATCTATAGCAATTTCCCTGCAGTGTTCCCAACTACTGCTACAGGAGAAGTGACCACATCAGAAAAGACTAAAGGTACTTGGGATTAGGGAGCATTCTGCTGAAATCCCCACTCAATTCCTCCTTCCCACCACTCGCCATCAGTCTTGGCTCAGCGCCTTGGTACACACTGGGAGCACACTACAGCCATGCATGATGTAACGGCAAGCCTAATCAGAGTGCCCATTCTGGACAACGGTTACTTACCTGAACTTGCTGGAGGGATATAAAACGCCCCCAGCTAACTAGTGCTGAGGCTTTCCCCTCCTGAGTGGTCCAGATGTCAGCAAGCCACTTTGCCAGCGTCTCCGAGGAAGCCATATGGAGCTGCTGGAGTCTGGCCTCAATGACATCTCTCCTGTTCTCGTAGAAGCTGTCAGTGTATAAATCCAGGGGGAACGTCTGTATAAAAAGGTAAATACAGCTCTGAGGAGCTCGCAGCAAAGCAGTGATTCCAAGAATGACAATGCCCTACTTCATATTTTTCTTATCTCAACTACAAATTCAAACACTGAGTCAATTTAACTTGACCATATCTAACACATAAACCTTTATTCAATGGGAAAAGATTTGCATACATTTTAACACCCAATGTTAAAACACCAGTGCAACAAATGCTGGCCACATCCTAGCCTGAGCTCTGTTGGCTTTTCACCTCTAGACAGGTTTCCTTGTATAGGCTACAAAGAGCTATCTGCTCTCCTTACTCTCCAAGCAGTACAGGTCTAGTCAGGCTCTGGAATCATATCAAGACTGCTCAGTGAGCAGTTTGTGGTGAGAAGAATAAAGCAGCAATGAAACCGGGGAGGGAGTATCACTCAAGCTGCCTAAAAGCAGCACGCCTTATGCATAGTGCTGAACACATTACTGCATAAAGTCACTGCAGCAATTACTCAATTTTGAACACAGCTGAAAAAGGCTATCAAGTAGTAGCTGAGCACCATTCCAGCTTTTCAACGTCAAATGCAGACCGCTTACAAAATGGCAAATTTCAGCCTTCCACAAATTGCTGCCACAGCTAATCCCACAAAAATGCAGCCTATAAATGACTGAGACAATCAAGTGCAAGCTTTCAGGTCATCCTTGGTCATGCCTGAGGCTCGTGATAGCTTTGTTCTGCATTAAGTAGTAAAATCTAGTTTAAAAAAAAAAAAGATTTGCAAATGAGTGCTAAATACTGGGCTTGTTACAAACAGGCAAATATACAGGATTTTGGGGTGTTTTGTGGGTTTTGGTTTTCTTTTTGGTTTTTTTTCTTTTTTTTTTAAGCAGGCATACTCTGCATACAAGCTTATATAAAAGGAAATGCATTTAGAAAGGTAAGCTCTGCGGTAAATGGTAGTTTGCCCTGACAAAGAATACGTGCTTTTAACATGTCACATTCATAGAGTCGCGGCATCTTACAAGAATAGCAGATACACCGCAAGAAGCGTTATTTGTAAATTCCATTTACACAGTATCTGTATGGCCTTTGGACCTATGGCAGGCTCCCTCCTGTCCTGTCTATGAGCCTGCAAGTGCCTTCATACCTCACCTCAAAATTCGAAAGCAAGAAGGCCAACCGTATCTCAGTTCTTTCTGCAAACAGTAGTTAACCCTAAACTTATGTGGTCAAATAAATAAACACAAGAATCAAGTAGTAGAAGACATTTCAAAGAATCGCCATTACTTTCATCATTCAGTTGCTCTCCAAGGATATAACCAAGAACATACTTATAATCAAGTACTTGTGACCTCTTAAATTATTTCAAGACATGACTGTACACAGACTCATAATCCATGTCCACATTAAAAAAAAACACACAACCCAGGTTAAACTTCAGATTAGTGGACAGAGCACAACTCATGTATTCGTAAACTTTGAGTTTAGTCTTCTTAGCATAATACGATAATTGTACTGTTTGATTCTCTGCATTTTTTGCACCCTTTGCTTCAGGGACCATGTAAGGATGACCTTGAGGGAATGGATCTCCCTTTCTGCCAATTAAAAAGAGGTATTTGTAGTGGTCACTAATTAGGGAGCCAGCCATCTCCAAAACCACCAGGTGGTGTTCGACTCAGCCACCAGGATTTCTACTTCATACTGGTGAAGAAAAATAAAGAAAAGGGGAATGATGACACAAGAAAACCCTGCATGTTTCAGCTCTAAAAATAAGAAGAAAGTTCTACCTAGGATATCGCATACTGATGTAAACCTTTAATTTATTTAAGTACAAATAAATCCAGTTAAGGAAGAGGCCAGCACTGGCTGGTCTACCTCTTGGCCAGGGTTCCAATTAGAAGCAATGGGTTAAGGTGGAATAAAGATGATAATTGTCTGGCCTTTTTTAGCACTACAACATTTGAGGTGGCTTTTTAGGATTTTCTTAGCAAATGTCACGAAGTGCTCAAGTTTTCTAATTGCAATTATTAACACTCTTTCCAGCCGTAATTTGTAGGACACAGGGCATTAAGCTAAAAGCCACAAGATCACCTGGAATTATTAATCTTAGGATGTGGCAGGGAATTGTTGAAGGGGTGTAGTGTTGTTTGTTTGACAAAAAGGAAGGATGATACCAAGAGGATAAACATGTTGGGGTGGAGTGGGTGGGGGTGTTAAGAAACCTGAGTTTAAAAATGTAACTTCCCTTTAAAGGCTACTGACAACAAACAGATGCTTCCCCC
>VXBL01000450.1:454367-472691 GCA_013400195.1 Aramus guarauna | reverse complement strand
TCAGTCACCCTCATAGTAAAAAAAGTGTTTCCTTATGTGCATATATAACATGGTCATACATATATATATGTGTCTCCCTATGTTCACATATATTTATGTTCATACATATTTAAGTTCATACATGTATGTGTTCATATACGTGTATGAACATATATACATATGTGAACACAGGGAGACACATACATGTATGAACATACGTGTGTGTGTGCATGTATATATATATATGAACATCAGGAAACACCTCTTCACTGTGAGGGCGACTGAGCGCTGGCACAGGTTGCTCAGAGAGGTTGTGGAGTCTCCATCCTTGGAGATACTCCAAAGCCGGACAGGGTCCTGGGCAGCTGGCTCGGGGTGGCCCTGCTTGAGCAGTGGGGGTGGACAGGGTGACCTCCAGAGCTCCTGCCAACCTCAGCCACTCTGTGATGTATCTTCTGTTATTAGTCTATTGGTATAATATGTTACATATAATATTATATGTAATGTTACATATACTACATATAGATAATAGAATATATGCTATATGTTATTATATAGTATAGTGTGTATGTATTATACACGTATGATAGATCATACATATTCCAGAGAGAGTGTGTGCATGTGGCATGTGTTAGGGGGGTGTGTGTGTGGTGCTGGCCCAGGCACGCTATCCTTAGTCCTCCCACTGAATCCCACATGGCCATGGTGTGCTCAAAATCTGTATGGAGCCACCAGCCAAGATGACTGATGGTGAGTAGGTGGGAGTGAGGAATCAGCTGGGGACCTCAGCACAGTTCTCCCAAATTCTAAATATTGTCACTTTCCCGTTTACCCTTTTCTGATATGGCCACTTTTCTTGCAACAGTATTTGGGAGCATATCAATAATATAAAAATATATTAACATATATATTTCATATAAAAATACAAATTTTATCTTAAAAAATATAACCTGCCTACCTTTTTGTATTTTGCTTTTTTCCTGTAAAACAGACCTATATATTCTTATTTGTCCATGGCTTTTCACAGCTCTTAAGTTGTAAAAATATATGAACAACTAATACGAGCTGCAAATCAAGCCTTTTCAAAAGAAGTTGCTAAGTGTTTTGCTATGGCATATACTGTTTTCATATAGCACCAAAAATGAGTGGAAGCTCACCTTTTCTTAATAATTTCCTTAAATGACACTGCCAGCATTTTACTCCTAACAAATAAAATAGCTGTTCACTGATAAGAAAGGCAAAGTAAGTGATTTTCTACAGAGATAAACAAGAAACATCGGGGGTTTTCCTAACACATTTCAAAACCACCTTAGGTATATAAAGACAGCAAATAATTAAAGGCCAGGAAGCAGGTCAGGTGGAAAATACGTATTACAGCATTTTGGTAAGGAAATTGCATATTAGAGCGGTTTGGGAAGGAAACAGAATCAGACCAAAAACTGATCTAATGAAATCAGCTAAAACTGGTCTGTTAACTAAACTGCTAAGTTGGTTCTTTAGTCCCACAGCTATTTTACTGTACAAAAAAAAAAAAAAGAAAAAAAGAAGTTACTGTTACCCTGATCAAAACCATTCTGCCTGTAATGAGTTAGCGCCAGCTCCTCAACTGAGCACATGACTGTGGATACACTGAAGTCTTCATCACCTTCTTCATCACCAATATCCTCCATTAGAAATACAGATTTTCCCATTCCCATTTGAGGACACATCTTTCCTTTGATTGTAACCTGAACATATTAAAAGAAGTAGTTACTTTCCAGCATCATATTTAAAAAGCTTTAGCCTAGGTATTTGAATCTCTCCTAAAACACACATTATTCCTTTTCAGTTTTCTTAAAACCAGAACTTGACTTGTTTCCAAAAATCAACTGAATAAAATTTAACCTGCCATTCCCTTGAAATCATCATGTTCAGCTTTTATAAACTGGCAAATTTTTCAGAAAAAAAAAGTCTAGCAAAAATCCTGGGCAGACAGGAATGTAGTCTTTCTATATGCAGGACCAGGGAGAAAGAATACAGATGACTGAGGAGACTGATTCTGGACTGAGAAAAAGAAGGACTGTAGGGAGGTAAGTGGTGACAAGGCTGAGAGAGAAAGTGAGGCTCTGCTCCCACTCTGCCCAGACACGATTATGTTTGCAACTGGAGGGAAAAGAATGAGCTAAAAAAAAAAAAATTAATCCATTCCAATATAATACAGATGCATCATATTCCATATTTGCATAGTACATAATTAGAATGCATAACTCCCAAAGATTACTATAAAAACCTTGCATATTTTGAGCCATTAACCTAATGCTGACAACATGCTATTATTTTTTCTTATACATGGAATGCTTGGCCTGGAAGGCACCAGAGGCAATGCACTGATTTGATCAGACTTCAGACAGGAAGGTTCCGAGAGTGTTGCTGGTAAATTAGTGGAGTTTATAGCTGATCAGATTCATAACACATATTCAGTATAGCAATCCAATTTAAAACACTACAGCTGACTAACTTCAGCTAAGAAGTTGACCATTTATTTAATAAGTAGAAATATTTGTTTACAAGCAGCTTTTGTTTTAGAACCCCATTTGTATTCATTTTCCTGCAGCACAAGTAAGTCAGAGGCTGGTGCACAGCACATAACAACAGCCTCCCATGTTATTTTTTCTTGTCAGAACAAAAAAAGACCTCATGAGTTGTTATTTCCCAGAAACCACCAGCAACTTTACTCACATGTGTCACATCCTCCACAGTTATGACTGGCAGATCATGAAACAGGCATCTAAACTGCTTGCAGCTTGGCGAGTCTCTGATTCGAAGGGCCCGCTGGTAGAGAGAGAGACGATGCCCAGTACGTACAAATGGGTCTGCCAGCCCTTTTCTAATGCAGTCAATGGCCTAGTGAAGAGCAAGGCAACAAGCGATAATTTAGAAAGACCTGTGTGCATCTGTCTGTTCTTACTAAGCCCAAAAGACTAATTGATTTAAGGAGCACAAAAATGTGAATGTAAAAAACAGCATGTAAGACAGGGCCACCTTTCTTACTTATGTACTGAATTTCTAACTAGTGAGTAATATTTTGCACTAGTAGGCTTCTGGATTCAAATTTGCACTAGTACAGTAAAAAGAAATTACTCTCCATTTGTACTGATCAATGTAATATTAAGGAAGTGTAAATTCTACATAAGTGACCAGAAAAAAAGAGTTGGTTCTAAGGTAAATCAGTTTAATATTTTAAGCCAGTTTTTTTACAGCGCGTAATACAGAAACAGAACGACCAGATCAGTTGTGCAAGAATATACATACAGAACAACTTTTAGACCAATGCACTACTACACTGAAGAACATCCAGGCTTAAATATGGACTCCAAAAATTAATTCATATCATGGTTCTGACATATGCTCTTTCTCTGACTTGAGGAAGGCACTTTGTCCTAATTTTTAAATGAGGAACTGAGACTAACTCTTCTTTTGTACAACTTCTAATTCCAAATCTGGAAAAAGCTTGATATGGGGAGGTATAAGATACAAAAGAGACAACTGCAGATGCAGCCTATGATACTATTTCCATTTAACAGACTTAGAGAATTAAAACGCAACACAAAATATGAGCATTTTAATCCCAATTCTCAATAGCCTTAGTGAGGCAAGGAAGCAACACCAAGGGAAAAAAAAAAGTAATTGCTTATTTAAAATAACTCTACAACTGCTACTGTTCCTGGACTTTAAACTTTTTTCTATGTCTATTTTTCATTGCCAAATTATTCAGGTATCTTAGGTGTCTTTAATTAGATTGATTATCTTTGTCTTTTAGGTAAAACTTGATTTTCAGTCTGCCAGCACTTCACTGTGACCTAAACAGTGCTACAGAGTTCCATTTTCAATCATTGACAATATTTCTCCTTTGTATGTAACAGAAAAATGGACATAATCTCCTGTCCTTATAAATCCTCAGACCAGCAGCTGATACAACTACCACCTGCTGTTTCTTGCACAGAAAATTTGTGGAACTGCAACAGACCCCTCAAATGAGTTAGACAGTGACTTCTATGCCTTGTGGCTCTTGAAAAGAAAGTCTGTGAAAAGCTGGTGCTGACTCACAAGGAATTCAAAGGCACAACCTGTACTGTAGCTTGCAGTTTTCTCTGGCTCCTTTATATTCTGCTGCAGAAATCTTTCCAGAGATGCCAGAAAGTTCTACAGAGATTTATAATAATCCTTGCACACAATCCTTGCCATTCCCATATGGTTATTTTTCTCTCATTCGGCTACATGCCAGCTCATCACTTAGGATACTCAAAAGACCGCTCACCATCTACATGTGTTTCTAAATGCCTGAATGGCATCCTTCAGACTTGAGACTGGCAAGTTTACCCACTGCACAAACAATGTGTTTTGCTTGTACAATCACACCCTACTGATGTGTACTTCCTACTGGAAGGGAAGAAGGCAAAGTTTCAGCAAAAGCTAGGATTACCTCAAAACTCTTCTCTCCTCCTCTGCCTTCCTAAGAGAACTAAACAGACCAGGATGATCATAGCCTGTAATACATGTGATCTAAAACCATTAATGTTACTCTTTACCAGTCTAAGGGTGGTCAGTTACAGTTTCTCATGTAGAACCATGGGAACAGTTTAAATTTGCTGTTAAAGACTGATAACCCTGCCAGATCTGTGTACAAGTAACAGATTAGTAATGCGGTTGTCTACTGCTCAACCCCTTACGGTAGAAACTCCACACCAAAACTGGTCCAGATATAGAAGACAACCTTGTCCCCACTGGCAACAGTTAGCCAAGGACTTAATTATCTTATTTTTTTGTTTGAGAACATTAAAAAACTCCTACTGATCATGTTTGTGTTTTTTATTCCAGATATGGCCTCATCATGACTCAGGTTCAGAAGCAGAAGTGTTTACTGCAAGAGATTTCTCTGCTTCTCGCACATTAGGCAAATTGATAAGGCAGAAGAGCAAGGAAGCTGCTGCCTGGTAACTCCATACACTCCTTCATGCCAAACAGCGTTCTTCTGTGCAACAGAAAAAAGCAGGCCAACTGAGGATGCGGGTATACTCAGTAGTCAATTTCTTAGGAGAAACTGGTTGCCTGACCTTGGGATTCCTACCAATATCTGTATTTTTAGGTGAGCCCACCTCACCGTTCTTCTCATATGACATATTGTTTTTAAATGTTTTCAGACAATGACCACAGTGTTTCCAGCTCTACAGCATGCAGTTGTGAAAATACCTTCTTAGTGTTTTTCAAGTGCTGATGTAAATTCAGAGCTAGACGATCCCACCATCGCCCTCTGCAGTCAGTACAATACACATCCTGAGACAGAAGACTCTGCAGCTCCCGCACCGCTTCCTGTAGCAACAGGATTATATCTTTATTGATTGAGCTTTACTATATAATTAGCTAGCCACTTTCCCTTCTAATTACTGGCTACTATAAAGCTTTGTCTCTGCACAATCCAAACCCCATTTTTACTCCAGCACCCAATGTATTCAGGTACATGGGTATATCTTAAAAACTCTAGAATAGAGATACTTTTATGTAAACTTAAAGGTTAGCTGCCAAAAAAACAATATTTTTGTCCTTTCTGTATTCCTCATTGTATATGAAAAAGACCTGAATATTACTTGTTGCCTCTTTGCAGAGGCTAAGTCTTTTACAGAATAATCTGGTTTGCTTTAACATATAAGTCAGAGGCCTTTGGAGATGTTAGCTCCTAAGGTGAAGAGGCAGGGATTTCATAGAAGACTTTTCTTCCAAGATTTTGTTGTTTAAAAGCAGTAACAAAATCTAGGGTAACACGTATATCTTTAAATAACAAAACAACAATGTCTCAGCAACAGTTTTATGGTATATTACATATGGTAAATCTCCAAAGCATTAAGTAGAAATCAAAACAATTTAAAACTTTCTAAATCAACCAGGAAAAAAAGGCTCTTTTTCCTTAAAAGTAACCTAAGAGAACTGTAGCAAGTCCTGGCAAACATTATCGCCATTTTCCAGCCACATCAGAAGCGTAAATTGATATACAATGCTACATTAAATATTTATTCCTATTCACTTCACCACTTTTACCTTATACATGTGAAGTCTCTGCAAAATTTCAACACCTTGAGACAGGATTCTTGTATATACCCAGCCAACTGTGAAATGTCGCAGATACTCAGGTAAGATTCTGTGATAGCTGAAAGATAAGAGCAGCTCAGATCAATTTAATGATGGCAATTTCAATTCTTAAAATTCTCTTACTAAGAATACTTATACCTAAAGCATTTACAAAAATTAAATGCCTTATATATACAATTTGAACTGAAATGAGTATCCCTGCTGCAAAGTTAAGAACCCAAAGGTAAGAAAATAGTTAAGCTGAGGCAGCTGATGCAAGCTGCACTTGCACAGCATATTTTGGTTTCAACAGCAGTGGAATTATTAGTTAAGAAGTTTCACATCAGATGCAAACCAATAATTTATTACATGGTATTTCGTTACTGCCAACTTGTTCTTGTAAGTCAGAAGGTGAACTTTAGAAACACAGCTGAACAAGAGAAAAAGGCTAAAATAGGCATTTACTACCATAAAGACAACTAACATTTTTTGCGTAGGCACCTCTATGTTTCAAGACAAAGTCTTTTGAATGTCTTATTGAAACCAAAATAGATTTTTCTACTGTCTTCGGTGTGAAATGAAATAGACCTCCAAATGAACCTCATGAATACTATTTTAAATCATTTGCCATGAAAATTAATATAATGCCAAACATAAGGCTTTAACTTTTGGTGTATCATTAAGCCAGAAAACAAAATAATTGAAAGAAAAACTGATGAAGGCCGCTTTCAAAAACAACACGTTATTTCAGTTCTCAGATCTTTAGTAATGTTTCCTGAATGACACCCACTTGGCAGTTTGAACAGATGAATAACCCAGCATGTTTTCCCGTAACATCTGCAACATTCTTTTGTTCACAGTGAATTTTAAATTCTGCTTATTGCTATTTGTCTAAAAGCCATAGAAACAAACTATGACAAGGGAAAAATAAGGCTCTTGTTCTCCTGCACTGGCACAAAGAACAGAAACGTTTTAGTGCTTTATCCATGCCTACCAATTCATTTCCAAGGTTTTATAAAAAAGGCCTTTTCATATAATCACTTAAAAGCTAAACAAACAATCAGGAAGTTCAAAGCTTTCAAGAACATTAAAGCTTCTAAATTTATCAAGCTTGAATAATATCACTAGTGTATAAGCCTCTCTCAAAAGGAAAGTACCAAAAGTAAGATAATACACTTAATAGTTTCATATGAACACTAAGCTAGCTTCCAGTTTACTACCTCAGAGAGGGGTGATTTTTCAGTTCATTCCAGGTTTCTTTAGCACACATATATAGATGATTAGCTTCTTCCCAGTTCCCATTTACCATTGCAGTGGCTATATCATTTGAAAGATAAGCAGCAGTTGCATACCTAATGGGAAAAAACATAATAACTATATTAGGCTCAAAAAGCATTTATAGTTAAAAGAAATCAATTCCTCCATACAATACCTTTTAAAAACTCCCTTCCAATCTCCAAAGATACTGAACAATGCAGCCAACTTTATTATTAATCTTGTAGGATCAGCAGAGTTTACACTAGCAGGGTACGTTATGTTTAAACCTACTTATAAACCAGAGAATGTATTTTTTTTTGTTCAGAGCCCATTCTAATAATCATCACAGCAAATGAAGAAACTTTCACCAGCAGATCATGAAGTAAGTAAATATGCTATTTTGGTTGAAAATGGAAGCCACTGTGAATTAAAAGTCCTACTTGGATACAAAAATGCATTTAAAATCATTGCAAATCTACCTATTTACATCTGGAGTTCTAAATGATGAATTCTTATTTGCAGCACACAAGTACTGCAGTAAAGCTTTTCTAGAAATACACAGATTTCCAAACTGCCAAAGCTCCCCCTACCTGATAAGATCTTCTCTGTCCTGGAAGACCTGTGTTTTCCTATTTACAGTGTAACTGGGGAATATCATACGCCCCATGTTTACCATAAGGACTGTGGAGAGCTGGCCTTGACCAGCACTACCAGCTTCTTCATCCTCCATGGACTCAGACAGTGAAAATAGCAGCAGAATTCGAGAAAAGACAGCCCGAGGGCCTTTACAGACCCTGACAGATTTTCCAGCCAGCTCCTTCACCCTGGAAGGACAAACAAAATGATTGTAACAAATGGTTCTTACCAACACTTATAAAAATTCAAATACGCTGAATGAAGTATAAGAATATTAATTTTTTTTCAAGTCATTAATGTGTGAACTTGATTTTCCTTGAAAGAAGCACCTTGAGAAACTATATAGTGCACGTAACCTCTAGTGAAAAGCCAAAGAAATGTATTAACTAATAAAACGTTTAAGGGCCAAACTTCAAGCAGAGTAGAATTGGAACTAACTGTCCTTCAGGTGCAGCCACTCCTGTTGCTAAGCCAGGCTGTACCAACAAGCAACAAGACGTGGTTTGCTGTTAGGGGAACGTCTACAGACCATAATTTGAGATCCTTTGTTTTAGGGTATCTCCATTAGCACATCTTCATCCAGCCTTTTCATACAAGAAGATTTCTGTTACTTGTCTGCAGAACAGCACCGATTTAAAAAAGGATGTGCTCTGATCTCATGGGGTGACTAGTGTTTCAGCTGTCAACTACAGCATTACATTCCCAAAGTTGACGTGGCCCAGCAAATAACTATCAGTCTGTTTTCTCGGAATACAGAGTAAAAAGGCACCAAGGACTTTTTTGGAATGTAATGGATTTTCCCAAGTTCCCTTCCATTTCCTGAACACATTCTTTCCTAGCCTTACTTTGTATAGTTTAAGCCAATATTCCGAAAACAATTTTGTTTCTGTTAAGAGATATTTATACAAATTATGCATCATGCATTGGCATGTAGTTCAAATATCTAGTATCAAAGAGAAAAAATGAAATCTCAGGTGATACAAAGTATTTTTATACTGAAGTTTTCTATACCTGGATTAGAATGAGGAAACAACTGCAACTCCTTAAATTAAAACATCCTTACTTATCACAAAGTCCCAACGTCCTCTAACACCAAGTAATTATAGCTGTGACTATCATCACTTTACCTGTTTTCCTGCGGACCAATGAAGTGCAGTGCTACTGGAGACAATGACACCAGTGTGAAGTACTATTTTTAACAGAATGGGAACCACTAGAGCTCCTGTTTTATTTTGAAAACAACACAGATCATATCAATCTATTTTAAAGAAGTTAACCATACTATGCAAACCTCCCAGCTCTAAGCTAGCAGTAGGTCCCTCTTTTGGCATAAGGAAAGATGACCTTGTTGATTCATGTGATAATAATTCTTCATGGACAGATGATTTTAAACTTTTTCTTCCACTACTACGCTCCTTTTAATACAGGGAATTTTGTGGAGAATCACAAGATAGATTTCAGGGGGGAACATTGGTCCAATAGACATAGCTATGCAAAACTTGACAAAGCTTTATTCTCTCTCATTTGAAAAAAAATACCACAGGAAAGACCAATTATGTTACTGAAGGAAATGCAGTACATACTGCTATCTGTCAGCTTTCTACCCAACCTGCATTTTGTAGAGAAAGGATTCCAGAATTACTGAGTTCAGACTATAGATCTCCAGCCTACTAAACAAGCTAACTGCTAGACAAGCAACCTTTGTTTATATGCATTATTATTCAGACAGTTACTTACTTTTTGGTATTAGTGACTAAGAGAGGTAACTGCAAATGAAAGCTTATAAACTCCAGAACTGATTTGTACCCTAGCACCAGTACCCTGGCTATTACTTTAGTACATATTCCTAGACTTTTTGTGGATGTTCTAGCTACAGATGCAGCCCTGAACACCAAGAACGGTAATGCTGTAATCACTATTAGGGCAGAATGACACCCTAAAACCTGAACCTGGACCCCAGAAGACCTGAAGTCAAGGGCATCTGATATACAGACTTGTGATAGCCACAGTTAAAAAATACACAGGAAAGAACAAACATTTTGTCAAGCAAACAATCTTTTCCCTTTAAAAATATTGCTGAAAAGAAGGCTCTATGCTAAAGTACAAAGTCAATCACAAAAAAAAGAGATTATGGCTCCCCTCTTCTACTAAAAGAGCTCACCCAGCAAATGAACATCAGATAGTTGCTTTAATAGGCAACAATTTTCCCTGTCTTCCTAGATGTTTTTCTGCACTGATTTTGCTTTAAATTCAGAAATGTTCCTCTGTATAACTGACCAACTTTTGAGATAGATAATCATGCCCACAGCTGAAAAGCATAACATAGTTTAAAAAAAAGTCTAGTATTTACCCTTTGGTTTGACCCACTGTGAATCAAAATTTAATGCTGCTCTTTTTTATTCATAAATTTACTAAATGTATTTGTCTCTTCAAAAGGCATCTAGATTGAGTTCTTTGAAGCATAACTTGCATTCACCTGCAAAATGTAACTATAAACAGAGTTACCTTTTTAAAATCACTGTCCCAATGCCAGCCTGACTCCTGCTGAAGACTGAACGTTGTTTTGCCAGGCTCAGAAAATCATCCACAAGTTGCTGTTTCTGACCATTTGGGTTTGACAAGTGAAAGATCTTTGCCAATGTTTTTAGCTCAGGCACTGAAAGCAAATCCAACCCTTCACACAGGTCTTCCAGTTCAGATTCTAAAAGTAAAATGATCCACATATATTCATTATGTGCTATACATACACACTCAAGCAACAGCTCAAAGTATAGTAAATTCATATAACCTAGTACTAATCTAATGATTTAGATTCTTCAAACGTGTATTATTGATGCAAGCTGGTTCAGCTTGAAATTCATTCTCTTCATAGGTCCATTTTGAAGGAATGGAATAATAAAAAAAAAAAATCCCCTTGCAACTTCAAAACGAAAGTAAAGAAATTTTGCTGGGCTATAAACAAATGCTGTTCAGAAAAAAAATGTCTTCCTGATGATTAAAACTCTGCCCAATGCAAAAAGAAGTGCTGCCAGGGAGCTGCAAGAGCAGAGCTGCTGGACAAGCAGGAATGAGCCAGGAGTCAAGACTGACCATAGCACTGGCAGTGTCCTCACCAACCCTGGTGCTGTCCCACTGCAAATGAACAGAATGGGCAGAACAAAGTCCTGATGACAGATTCCACTGGCAGCCCCAGAAAAAGCACGATGATGAATAAGGTACAGGGTTGGATGAACCAGATGTAGGACTAGAGACAAGACTACAATTTACTTCTGAGATCCATCCACAGTACACAGCCACATACAAGACTGGTAACAAACACCCACAGCGTTAGTTGGAGTCCAGCTAGCCAGGGATAGACAAGGCCAAGGACAGGGTGCCTGCAAGACAGGTCAGGGCAGTACTGAAGGATATTAAATAGAGCTTCTGGACCAACGCACATAGGCTGCACAGGTCAGGGTCTGAGATGAGGCTGGTGAGGGCTAGTAAGGCCTACTGTTGCACCTATAGCCCTGACATTTATTTAGCTCTCCCTATTACCCAATTTGCACTAACTGCTTTTATTATTAATGTAACACAACACATCTACCTGAAACCTTTATTCTGCTCCTCTAATTTTCTCCTCAAGGCACAGACAAGCATGTAGTGCATTAAACTTTAACATGACACAACTGTAGATTTTATTTGTAATATTTTTAACATTAATGCTGCCCATACCTGTTTGCAGAAATCTGGCTTCAGCCAATTCTTCAAGTATTGATGACAAATCCGTACTTATCTCTCCGTACTCTATTTTGTTCACCTTTAACCAGTTCAGCTTGCGTTGAAAAAGTCTCACATACAACTTCTGCCCACCAACTGCAAATTTTATTTCAAGCAGGCAAAGATAAAAAGAAAATTAAATTCTAAAACACACTACTATACATAATCACTACTTTACCTAGAAAAATTAATTTGATGCAGATATCCTCTAAAACACATTTTAAATCTGCCCATGTCCTATGAGGAGACTTGGTAAAATACTAGAACTCACCTTTCCAAGTAATTATTGCTCATTAGAATCTTTTAAGTTTTGTAGGTATAAATTATTACAATGTATTTTGTAGGTAATGAACATTGCTAAAATACATTTTGGACATGCTTACCATTTAAGAAATAATTTATTTTCTAGGAAAAGACAACTTCATTTTTCAAACTCTGTATATTGTGATGTTAGACAGGTCTGTCTGCTTTCTTTAACACTCATTCAGTAACCAACTATTTGATGTCAGGGAACAAAACAAGCTGTAGTCTGACAGAATAATTTCATAATCACAGAATACCTCTCTGTGTAGTAGTCTTCAGATTCTCATTTTTCCAAATATAAGCTTAATTTTAATAATATATCTACTGAAAACAAGGGGGAAAAAAACTATTTATTTGATTTTTATCAGGGAAGTGCTCTCTTAAAAGAACCTTTCCAAAATACTAACAAAGCTGAAATTCAACAAAACAGCTTATTAAATCTTATCTGAAAATAGTCTAGCTATTATTACTACATTCAGTGCCCTTTTGAATACTTAATTCATCCCTCATTAACTTCTAGGTTTTTTACCCGTCTGCTGCTGCTGAACTGAAGCTGATCATTAATAAAAACAGGAACTGAAACTCTACCTGACCTAGATACATTTAAGAAATGGCAATTAACTTTTACGTGCTTATTTAACTATTCTCCTCTCCTTAAAAAGACTTTTTCAGCCTTTTTTTTAATAGAATGTTTCCAGGATCAATTCACTGAACTACCATTCAGATGCATAAGCTTGTCATTTTCTCTGTGGGGTTATAACTTCTTTGAAGTCTGCCTCCAGTTTTTACAACTCTGGAAAAAAGAAAAAAGGTCGAGTAACAACACATCATCATCCTTTCTCCAGACTATGGTAACTGACCAAACTAGGGCTGCAATTCACTCTTACAGTAAAGGCACGTGAGGACTGCCTTCTCTCTAAAGGATCTGAATGGCACACAGAAGAATAAAAAGGTATTGTGCAAGTAATTAACCACTTCTTAAGCATCCTGTTCCGCAGTACTTTATCTTTGAAGGTTTGGGGGCTTTTTTTTCTTTTGTAGTTCTTAAGAAAGTTTCAGGTGTATCACTGAAATAAAAAATTTGCTCTAAGTTGACATATTATCAGCAAAAAGATTCAGAAGATCTTAGAAACGTTCACCCTCCATGATTCATTAAAATGCAGCAGGAAACAATTACGTTATTTTTTCTTGTTCAGTTTTCTGTACCTCAGTTCCACTGATGACTATAAATCAATGTTTCTCAGATACGATTTTTCTGTTGTATGAAAGTTGGAAGGATTTCTCAAAGTTTATTAAGTAGTGACACTACAACTATTTGCTTGCATTTAAATTCTTCCAACTGCAACATGTGATGAAATTAAACATGGAGAATACAAAAAATTTTTTTTTTTAATATCACATCTAAGTTCAGACAGATCTCATCTTCAGCACAAAGCCTGACATTGCACTGCAGATTACTTGTTATGGATACACCTCTGCTTTTTCCTATTTTTATTTGCTGTTTCCAGTACTTAAAAAAATTGGCAGTGCTCTACATCCAACTTTTGAGAAAACTGGGCAGGAAGGAAGGATTGCTTCACATTTAATCCTTTTAAAAATATCATTCATTTCACAATAAGCATTAGAGAGAACTCACTGAAGAATGTCAGACATTTTAGCAGAAAATAACGAAATACTGGAGAATAACTCTGTTCAAGCAACTTTATGGTATTAAGCAGGTGCGTGGGGTTTTTTTGTGTTATGGTAACTGAAAGACAACACTTGCTTGGGTAGAAACTTCTAATGTGGAACAGATAACCCATCTATCTGAAGTTTTAAAGTACTCTAAGATTTCTTGAAGGTAAAGACATCTGTCACTTGCCCAGAATTCATTATCTATTGACTTAATGCTATCCAATCACTTCTCACAGCTGAATCACTGTGCTTTTCCTACCCTGCAAAGTGAGACTGTTTTATTTGTGACTCCAGTAGTTAGTGCAGATATGGATTTATCAGCACCCCTTTGCAATAATTCTTTCTGTATTGTGAACTTCAGTGAGAGGTGAATACTGAAATCATACTACCGAAAAAGAAACAAGCACTTCCTTTATTTAACAGAACAAGTTACAATTACTGATCAGCATTGTACTCTTCCAGAGAAGGGAGGATGGAAATAAGGAAGCTGTACCCTGAATGTCTCTTTTAGCATTTGTCAAAGTAGCCAAAGCCTGCATCCACTAATGACTTAACAGTAAGTCTGTTCCTAGATCTTCTTTGGATGTAAATGATACGCATCTACTGCTTGCCTCAGAGAGGCAATAACAAGAGTTGTGTTGCTTATATTCTATTCTTTCTTTATATATTCCCTTTTTAACTATCACAACATAAACAAAGATTTACCAAGCTCCAAGATGTCACTGTATACACATTTAGGTGTAGAAAATTAAAATATTCTTATGGGCTTGAGTGCACCAATAAGCTCTGCAACCCCTTCCCAGCCCCCACAGGTTTGGCTGCTTGTGTTCAAGGTCAGCTCTGATACGGTGCAGCTGTGTAAGCTGGGCGCAGGCTACTGGGAATTGCTGTGTGAGGCTTTGTCAGGGCCTTCCCCCAGTTTATCGGGAGCTATACATAGGCTCAGGCTGGTAGCCTGCACTCTTGGCTAAGCTCTGCTGTGGCATGCCAGTGCCCAGCCTGATGCCTTGCTGACTTGGCTTCACCTTGCACCTGCCTGCTCACCATGGACTTGCCTAAAGACCTGCCACCACTGGAGTGTGGCTGACTGCAGTACTGGCACTGGATCCACTCTCCCCTTCTTTGGGCACGTGTGAGCTTGTGCCTGCATTGTGCAGGTGAGGAAAGGACGTGGCTCCTGCCTGTTCCCTTTGGCTCCTGGCTTATCTTCCCTTGCAGAGCAGTCTGCTCTTGCTGCTCCCTGACAAAGTCCTATGTTAGGATCTCATCTTACTTACAGTAATTTCATAACTTATGTTAGTATTATTCTTTATTTTTTAAAATGTTTGGTGTTACTGTGTAGTTGTAATTATTACAATATAATTGTAATTATAATAAGTAAGAGCTTAACTGTGACCAGGTAATCACTGCAGAAATACCTGTAAGTTTAGAGCCCTATGTTCTCCTCTGCACTCTCTTTACCTTTTTAGCAACCATCTCTTAAGGTGGTTTGAGTCAGCGCAGCTGACTTTTCCACTAGGGCAAATGAAGAATGTTCATCCAGTCCTTTCCAGCTGCTAAACTTTGGAAGAAGATCTTAAGTCAGAGATGACCTTCTGAGATTGTCCCACCACAGTTTAAGTACTGCCTAGAGAAACAGATAGGCACTGCCTCAATTTTTTTAAGGAATATATCAGCATATGTCTAAAAGTACTTTGTCACACAACTGTATGTTACCATAGTAGCTTAAAACAATAGAAACAGTTATGCCTACAGTACTCTGAGATACAAATTTTCTGGAAGTTGTTATAAGCTTATTTCCATTTTGATTCTCCAACGTTGCAGCTCAAGTGCTGGTAAAACTACTCATAATTACAGTCTAAGACAAGTTATAAACATTCATAATAACTTGGAGGGTTAGTTTTACCTTGCATCGCTTCTGCCATGTGCTTACTGTAAAAGTCACACGAGATTCAGACAACATGTCTGATTTTAATTTTGTTTATATAGAGGGCTTAAAACTCCAACATTCTGGCTCCTACTGAAATCAATGGGAGTTAAAAGTACTAAGCAACCTACAAGAAAATGACTGTTAATTAGTAACTAGCATTCTAAACACAGGATAATCATCATAGGGATAACCAGGGGTTCACACCAAGCATGAAAGTAACCTGTAAATGTGCTGAATCAAAGCTCGCAAATGCCACTTCAGAAGTATTTTTTCAAGGTTTATGTATCCAGCATAGATAGGCCTCTTCATAACCCCATTTTGTAGAATTTCCATAGGTAATAATCATCAAAAGCTTGGTGTTAACTGATACTTTTTTTCTGTGCTACAGGTTTCCTTCCTTGGGAACCTGTTTACATGCAGCAGCAACTTGACTTAAGGTTCTCAAAATAGCATTAAAACAGTAAAAAAAAAAAATCCAAAACCCCAGAAATATACATAATCATTTTCTCCTTGTTTCTTACAAGTGTCCACTATTTATCATTACCTTCAATTAAAGCAACATTAGGAAAGTTTACCTACAAGAAGCCACTGAGGGATACATCTCCTCAGGAAAAGGAGCTTCTTCCCTTAAGGAATTAATCAAGTTAAATTGCCCATTGGTATAGCACTCTTCACGTAAAACTATGTAATGTGAAAATATATTAATAAAAATATATATACCTGATAATTTGCAGAACTTAGTAATAATGTTCAGGTCTTGCTCATCAAAGAGTCTGACATCATCTTCGTTCTCCAAGACTGCTCGCAGCACCACTAAAAAATTCTGGAGGTAATATGGATGACCAGGAGAGCCGGGCACAGAGCTAATCTCAGTTATTTTATCTAAAATGTCCCCAATGGGATTTTGAAATTCTGCCTTTTCCATAGTTTCTGACAAAGTTTGAATAATCTCATCTTTAAAGTCTTCATGAACTTCCACAGGAAGTAGCTGTACATCACCCTTGCTAAAGCAATTTTGTGTACCCCAGTTCTCTCCTGTCTTGGAAGAAGGAATAACCTTAGCGTGAGGCTGAGTCTCGACTTCCAAACTATTGGTCAGCTCTGCTGAAGTATAAATGGCTAGATGTGTTTCAAATTTATCAGGACTAAGTATCACACCTTCAGATCTACTTTCTATTTTGGTGCTCCTTGTACCAACTGGTAACCCTTTGCCATTAACATTATCAGTTGGTAATGATACCTGAATAATATCCACAAGGTCTTTTCCATTACATTTCTTTATTTCTTCTTGAAATTCAGGTTCCTTTGAAAAGTTTTGTTCCAGGTGCTCTCTGTCAGCAAGCTGATTTTCTTTCTGAGAACTATGCCCAGCATAAATATCATCATCATCATCATCCTGTGCTGCAGCACTTTTGCACGTATCATGAGCAGTTGGAGGTGAAGAGTTGATCTCATTATACACAATCTGTTTTCCTCCCTGGATACGTCGTCTTCTGGACAGTTTAGATGACAAGGTTCCCAAAGACACTATTTTAACTGTTTGAGCCAGTGGTTCATTGTTAACACTACAGACTGAACGATTATTGCTAAAATAAGGACTAATCTGTTGTGTTGCACTCCCTTCTGTTTTCCATAAACTGCTTTTGGGAGGACTTGTTTCTAGATTTAAGAGGGTTTTTGAAAAATATGAGCTGGAATTATTGTTCACATTTGCAGCTGGGGGACTCTCATTCCTAAAAGAGTTGAGTGCTGACTTGATGCCAATCTCACTATGGTTCTTCTGACATGTTTCATCCATGTGCTTATTTATTCCATATCTTGGCACCATTTGCCCACACATGGGACAGGTAATTTTGGCAGGGGGAACATTGTTAAAAAAGGAAGTAATAGAGGAGGATGCTGAAGGTATAGATGGTGTTCCCTTCTCTTCTACTTTTTTTGTTGTTCCTTTTTGTTTCCTCTTTTTACTGAGTGACAAACTCAATCGGGATCTTTTAATTTCTGAAGACCTAGCTTCTGCCATTACAAAACTTCAAAGCATTTACATGGTGCAGGCAAGTTCATTCAGGCTGTTTTTCCTTATTCTGTAATACTTAAATAGACTTTTCTTGGCTTTGCATTTTCCATCTGTACTCCTGACATGCCTTCAAGGAAAAAAAAAAAAAATTTGAATGAAACCTCTCCCAAGGTAGTAAATGCAACCAAGATGAACAGCGAAGAAGAAATAAATAAAACCTTAAATGTGAGCACTGCAACTGGCTTCATGGGAATGGTTTAAAAAATGGAAATACTACCACACAGTCTGACTATTTAACCGCTATGTTCACTCGCTGATGTAACGTAAATGAAAACTTGAGATAAAATGCAGTGGTTCAGTGTAAGGATATAGTCACGGTCTCTAATTTTTGCCAGTTTGCTATTCACAGTCACGCTATTTTTCGGTGCCACGCTCCCCTTTCGGAGCCCGCAGGATGCGCACACGCGTACCCAGCACGTCTCGCAGCACGCTGGCTGGCTGGCGGCGCTTCCCGAAGGAGGCCGCGCTCTCCCGGGCCCGTTCCGTGCAGGCCACGCCGCTCTGCACGGGGCAGCGGCAAGCGGCTCCGCGCGCGCTCTCGATGCGTTCCCGACGAGGACGGCGGCGCCTGACGTTTCTGAACCTATTCCTGCTGCTGCCGCCCTCC
>VXBL01000450.1:425154-449072 GCA_013400195.1 Aramus guarauna | reverse complement strand
AAAAAAAAAAAAAAGGAACTAACAATAAGCCTCAACAAGCTCAATAAATCTTCTATCAGTGGATTTTAAGAAAAGCGAAGTAAACAATTCAGTTTGGGTTACTATTCAGAATGCTTAGAGCACTACAGTTACGGTCATAGACAAAATTTACAGACTGGCATTATATTCCAAATAAACTCCTTATAGTTTTATCTGCAAACACTCGGTTTTTTGAAGTGCACCTAGCATGTAAAAATAGAGCTCCTTAGACATCTAAAGACACGTTCATCACAGCAAAAGAATAAAACAGCCAGTTGCAGAAATCAATTAAGATAACTCTACATCTATCATTTTAAGAGCTTCAAACTCATCTTTGGAATGTGCCCTGTGAGTCAAGTCTATGAACAAAATAGGGAGGAATGAGTAAGGTAATATTAACCTCATCCAATATTCTCTGTTTAATGATATCTTCAAGCTGAAAAGTCGTTTCTTCCGTGATCACAGGCGCTGAGAGGAGAAAGAGAATAATTTTAAGATTAATGTTTCTCCAGCAAGAAATACTTTTTGTTCTATGAAGAATAAACATATTATTTATATATATATATATAATATATAGATTATTATATATTTAATTACATTAAAGGCTTCACAAAAAATGTAGTAATTGAAGATGAGGTAAGTAAATAATGTTTTCCTCCATCTTAAGGAGAGTAATCATATTATGTAAGGCTGACTAAATCTGCCACAAAATTAATGAACTTTCAGTTAAGTAAACAATGAAAAAAAAAAAAGATTACAGGTTCCTGTAGTTTCTGCCATGAAAGTGCACAACCTCAAAAACACACTGAGAAGTTTAACTTAATGTTTTGTTACCCTGCTCTTGAGTCACTGGTGTTCTCAGCAAGGTCAAAGGGAAGAAAGCCCAACATGGTATGCAACATGCTTTCAGGAAAGCCCTCTCTCACTACTTACGCATTCGGACTGCATGGTCAAAAAGTACAGTTTCCTCCAAAAGGCTGTTTTCAGGTCGTTTTTGTCCAGTCACTTCTCCTTTAAGCTGCCATGGTTTCTCCTCTAACAACTCTTCTTCTAAATTTTTTATTTTTTTGCTCATCTGAAAAAAATCCACCAAGTTTCTAAGAAGGTTAAAACACAGAGCTCACAAGTAAACTCAAGGCAAGAAATTAATAGTTATTTCAGGTACTTCTCCTCACATAAAGAGGAGGGAATATACAATTGCTTATGTATCTGATGTAGATAACTTTTTTTTACCCTCTCTTACTTTGTAAATAGCTTCTTCATATTTGCCAGACTGACCAAATTACACAATAATTTAAAAAAAAAAAAAAAAATCAGCCACTGTTTCAAAGTATTAGCAAAATAAATCAAAAAGACCCAACAAAACAATTACCTTTTCCTGTCTCTTCTCAAAAGAAGACTTTATTTCACTGGGATCAATGCCCTTCTCTAATTGCATATCAGTAACATCATCTGTTTCACTGTCATCTGGCAAACTAAAAGTAACTTTTTTAGAGGCTTCTTTACTTCTCATATTGTCCATCATAATTTCATTCATATCCTCGACCCTGTAACATTAAAATTTAATAGAAAAAAAAAAGTTGAAAAATCTAAATTTTTTACATTAAGATAATTCAGCCATGAAACGTTCACCTGTTACAACTAACCCAGTTAGGAAATACAATAGGCTTTTATCGAAACCTAAAGGCAGGGGACACTAGGGAAAATTTTATATATTAAAAATAACTTTCAAAAACTGAAGGTACAGCTATTAAATGATTTATGCAAATAAATATCAAGAGACAACAGTCAAATGATAAATAAATAAACTACTTTTTACCTAAGGTGACAATACAAACCATGAACATACAACAGATAACACACAATGGCAAACCATGACCAAAGTGAGCCTGGAATTTACACTTTAGTTTCTCCTTCACTCCAGAGTAAAATTACAAGAACATTTTAACTGCAAATAATGCATACACTTACTCAGACATGCTTTCTTCATTTTCCTCTTCAATAACACTGTCTGCTTCTTCTTCCTCTTCCTCATCATCTTCAACATCATTAGCCACTAAATCACCATTGTCATCGACTGGATCAAAGAAATCTTTGTATGTCAAGTCTCTAGAACTTTTATTTGGCTAAGAAGGGGAGGAGGGGGCAGGGGGAAAGAAAGAAGAAAAAAAAAAACAAACAAGCAAAGCAAACAAAACCGTTAGACTGTCAGAGATCTAAGGGTCTTGTCTTTTAAAGTCTTTAACACCTAGGGAATAGCACTATTTGTGTAACACTAATGCAGTTTACTGAAGCTTTAACCTGTGGTAGGACATCTTAGTAAAGCTAATCTCTTTTACAACTGTTTAAAATATTCTACCACTTAATTTCCAATTTCAACATATACAGAAGTCAAAGAGCAGCAGATTTTGCCCATTACTCGTTGGAATGTGTACATGTTCCCTTATATCCTGGGCATAGTTCTTACTTGCTCTGGGATTCTCTGGTAATATTAAATAAATTTTTTTTTTTTAAACTTTTTTTTTTTTTTTTTTTGCAAACAAGTACTCAGCAACCTAAGTTAAATCAGAGTTACAAAACTATGTCCCTGGAAAAAAAGTCACCAAAAGCCCTTTGCTCTGCATTAGGCACCTTAGTGATATCTAATTGCCAGATGTCAATGCTGAGTAACACATCTTTTTCACTTGCTGGGTCATCTATTCTGCAGGGTCACTGGTTTCTTACAACATACTATCCCTTCCTTTATTCATGCAAAAGCCCAAGACCCATGTAAAGAGAGACTGGAATAGCAGGACAGCACCAAGATGTTTTTCTACACCAAAACATTTTGTTACCAGATAATTCATGTCAAATATATTATTAAAGCTTTAGAAGTAATCATTAGTTATCTCATCAAATTTAACTTGGTAGTTTCTACTCAAGAGTTCAACAATTTAATGTCTCCCTGACAAGTATTAGATCTTGAGTTAAAGGAAAAGAGATACCAGAAAATTAATTTACTGATATTCTTACTTTGACTTTAGCTTCTTCAGACTCTTCTTCCTCATCATCTGAGATTATGTCTTCAAAATAATTAATATCTTCTTCTTCCTCCTCCCTGTATTCCTTCTCTGCATGTTCTAAAAAAGCTTCCATCTCAGCCAGCTTGAAAAACTTGTCATCCACTATAGATTTTCTTCCCATTTTTTTCAATGTGGTTTCCTTGGCTGTTTTAGTTTGTTGCTCCAGTGCTTCAATATCAAAGTCAATATCAGAATCCTCATCACTATATTTCTGGATTCTGCTTTCTCTGAATTTACTTTGATTTTCTTTAGCTTTATCTTTTGTATAAACATTCTTCTGTTCAGGTTCTGCTTCCATGATACTATCTTCCAATTCCTTGTCGCTGCTGGTCTCTGCATCAGAGCCACCCTCTTCCTGGTCTGAGAGAAGGCAAAGATCTTCATCCTCAGCATCCCTTGCAATGGATTTCTTGAAGAAATCAAGAACTGCATTGTTCTGGAGCTCTAGTTGTTGCCAAATCTGTTCTTCATCAAAATTTTCTATCACCAGCTTTTTTAGAGGACCCCCACGAACTACATTACTTCCCAGAGCTTTATTCAAATCATAGAGAGTCTTTGTTAATGCTCTGAAGTCAGCAGCCAGTCCATCTTGCACACTAAGGGTAGAAAAAATATTTAAGAACTTTAAAAAGCCCTACAGTTAATGTAATGTTTTATTCTCTATTTTGCAGAATTTACTAGAAAAAAAGGAAAAGGATACTGCAGGAACCGTGGCAGAAGCCCCAGTCAGGTCTCGACGCTGTTAACAGCACGTTTCAGGAGAGCTCTGAGGCACCAGGGGTAGCTGAGGGGGCCGGCACGAGGCTCCCCTCCGAGAGCACCGAGGCGGGCACAAATCGCAGAGCGCTACGTGCACACACACAGAGTCCGGCATCTGGGGGCTCCCCGCCCCAGAGAAACCCGCAGCCCAACGGTACCTGAGGAAGCGCTCCGGGCGCGCCGCGGCGGCGCCCGCCACCTTGAGACACATCTCCAGCCCCTTGACAGCCGCCATCTTCCCGCCAGCCGCGGCGCGTGGAGCCACCTGGCACCGCCTCCCCGAGGCAGCCGGCTGAGCGGTCCGGCCGCCTCCTGCGGCAGGCGCCGAAGTTCCGCATACGGCAGTTCCGCCCCGCCGTGTTTTACAGCGGCGGGAGCCGGCCCGGCCCGGCCCGGCCCCCAAGCCAAAAGCATTTCTGCCTCCCAGCCCGTGCTTTTGTCACAGAGCCGCCTCGTTTCTTTAGGTAGGCCTGCTCGCGTTCGCACTGAACCTCAAGCACGGTATTGCAGAGTCATCTACTGATGGCTGCTGCTTCCTCCCCTTGGAAGAGCGTGGTACTGCTCTAGATTGGGATGTTCATCAGCACTGAAAAACCTGCTCTAAATATAGTAAACCTATAGTCATCCTCCGTTGCAGGTTTGTCTTTCTGACCTAGATACAAGGGCTATTTTGGAACCATGCATTTCCAGCTGATTCTGTGAGCAAAATGCCTGACGTTATCTGGTGTCTCCAAGGTCCCAGCTAACTAGGCACGCATTTGCACACCTACGCCATTAGCGAGCACTGCCTGGTGTTCAACTGTTTTGTAACTTTGCATCACATAGTTTCCTTAAAATTTATTTTATAAAGTCAAATGAAGCCCTACACCCTCAGACTCTGGTGAAGAAGCTGCTGCTGCAGCTGGGGGGAGATGTTCCATTCCTCCCCCGTGCTGCACAGCGTGTTTGCAGGGGCTGCCTCGGGCTGCACTCACCCCACCTGATGCTGTTCCCAGCTACTCCCAGCCATTCAGCACCAGGATCCAAAACTCTGACCAACCTTCTCACTTTGTTCTTGCTATCGCCTCTGCTGTTCCTCTGCTGCTTTCATGTTTCCTTCCTAACAGAAAAATAAGTCTTTTCAGTGCACAGAAAACAAAGCCCTGCTACGCAACTTCTGTGTGTCCTCTCACTGGCACTTTGCACCCTCAAAAATCCATTGTGTGGAGCAGGGCCCAGCATGCGTATGACCTGCACATGTGCTTCTCTGAACATCATAAACATATCTGACACTTTACAACGTGGGTTGGATGCAGAAAGTGTCATACATTGGGACTTTTAAATACCCGGTTTGACCACTGGTTTTGATCCACACTTTTAATTATGCACATATTATCAGATTTGAAATGGCACAAGCTGTTTATATATTTCGGATGTATCACAGCAACTTGCAATTTCCTACGCCCCTGACACGACTGGAACAGCGCTCCAGAAGCCAGCCTGCTCATCGTCCTGAGTATCTTTTGGACAACGCTTTAGTCAGAAGCTTTCTTTCTCTACAGATGTCCCTTGCTGTAGCTGGCCTCTTTCGTACTTTCATTTTGACACACAGTGCCCGGAGCTGCCCCCACAGAAGCTCGCAGCATTCAGCGACACTGACGAGGCTCGCTGCACAGCCGCCTCCCGGCTCAGGCGGCGGGCTTCAGCCACCCCACGCCGTACACGCCCGCTGGCAGGGGCCGTAGCGCCCGCCCCTGGCCAATGGAGCTTTCTCCTTCTGGGAAAGGCACCGGGCAGCTGCGCCCACCCACCCCAGCGAGGGCTCACCAGCCCCTCAGCGTGACACATCCATTGCCCCCCCCGGTGCCTCGTACCAAGAGGCTCCAGTGGCGCGGGCCCTACGAACACAGCGCCGGGCTGTCATCGCGCCCAAGGACTGCCGGCTCCGGGCAGCCGGGCGATGGCTCGGCCCCGCCGGGAAGGGGGGTGGCGGTCGCTGCTGTGGTGACGGCGGAGGACGGCCTCTCCCCCGCGAACAGGCCCCGCCTGTCCGCAGCCGAGCTGGGTGCGAGCGGCGGAGCGGCGAGATGGCGGCCTTCCTGGGGCGCGCGGCGGCCGGTAACACGGGGCCGGGAGGGCCAGCGGCGGGGCGGGGCGGGCGGCGGCGCCGGTGAGGGCCCAGGCATCGGCACGGGGCGGCCGCGGGCCTCGGTGCCCCCTCCGGCCTGGAGCTCCTGCCCTGCGGCGGCCGGCACTCCCGCTACGTGCTGGCCCTGAAGTGCGGGAGCGGGCCCGAGGCTCTCCGAGAGGGGCCGTACAGGCCACAACAAAACGGAATTGCTTTTATAAATAAAAACAAGGTCTTCTGATGCAGATGACATATATTAACAACTGACATTATCTGGCTTAGAATAAACTTACGCAGCAACCCCCAAACTTAATACTTAAGGCACAAGGAGGAGCTTGTCTTTTTAAGGTACAACTGGGAGGTCAAATGCAAAATCATTTCCCATTCATTACAATTATCTAGACTATTCACTCTCTTAATAGTAAATGTGGGCAGGTTAAATTCACTGTACCTAAACCACACTATTTTACTCAGTAGCCATAGACTAAAGGAAAAGTGAATGAGAGACTCAGTGCTGTCAGTGATCGATCAGTGGGATACTGGGATTGAAAACACCTTTGAAAACTTCTTTGATTCAAGAAACCAGAGCTGCAGCAAAGTGAGACTCAGTTTCTATGATCTATGGAGCCCATCTGGTTCCCAAAAGCCACCTCCAGCACAGAGCAGAGCAGCACTATGGATAACCTAAGCCCTGTTGGCTGGCAAAGTTTCCAAGATGCTAACGCCGCCTTGAAATTGCTGGGATTTAAGAATGGCCAGACTGCCCTTTCTCCATTTGGTCCAGAGAGCTAATACACAGCCCCTGTATGCCAGACTCTCTACGGCCACTGCATCCTCTCCATGCTGGGGAGCTTTTCTCAACGTGAAATAGTTGACAAGTGCCCAGTGACAAGATTCTTACTGTGCCCCATGGTTGTATAACCTCCCCATAGAGAACATGACTGAATTCAGTTCAATTTGGCTTGTGTTTGATTACTTAGCCAGGTAAGTCAATGAACTCTGCCCCACATAAGGAGCAACAAGCCTATGACTAAACATTTGAAGGATTAGGATCTCATTTTATGTGGTACTTTAGACTTGTTACTTCATAATCTGCTGTTACAGAATGTAAACCTCAATTGGTACAACTGTACATGCTTAAACTCTGATGTGCATAATACTGGTCAACCATTAATAGAATAAACCCCAAATAGATCAATTTAAAAATATTCTTCAAATGAAGAAGGTGACATACCTTCTCCAGTATCACTGAGGCAAGGAAGCCAGTGATCATGCATGAGAGCAGGATCGTCTGAATCTTCTCCAGAAGACAAAATATCTAGAAAAAAATCAGATTTGGTTGTTAGTGTTTGAAAAATGAGGTCTTAAAAAACCCAGTATGCTGTATATATGATGAGAAGCAACTGCATGTGTGAATTTGGTCAGCATATGCAGGTTTTTCAAGCAGGACAGATACTTGAATAGATACTTCAGTCACAGTGTCCATTGGCATCAAAAGAAGCAGAGAAAGTAATTTTTTTTGACACTGAAGAAAGTTAAGAATTACTTTAATAATTCTGTTGTCAGTGGAGAAATGCTTTTATGATTGAAGAATTTAGCCACAACAGTTAGCAGGACTAGTTTTTTGATATATGCATAAATATAAGTGTCTCTTCCCTGAAACAGTGAAGTGGTGAGGGTTCAACCTGAAGTTTGCTGAAAAGCTTTCTTTTTCATTGCAGGGTCATCTTTTGATTCTTGGGTTAGAAGAGGAAGATTGTAATTTTAAGTAACTATGTCATTACTAATCTATATAATGCAAGAAAAACAAAAATGCTTTTTGTTTAATCTCAGTGGATTCATACTGGTAATTAAGGGTTTAAAATTAAAGCTATATGCATATGACTACAGCTAGGATAAATTCACAAGACTTCACAGAATAAAGTTAAAAAAAATAAATATCCCAAACCTGCTAAGGAGTCCTCTACCCCTACATACTCATAGGAAAAATACATAGAGTTCTACCACCCAATCCATTAAGTGAGAGGAGGAAATGGAGAGATAAATAATATTGTCATATGAGTGGGCATTTAAGTATCTTTGACTTTACAAGAATCCTAGGAATATACTTCACTTTTTCAATCTATTATCTTTCCAGGAAACACCACAAAAATCAAACATTTCTTGGGCAGAACCCAACAGAATCAGCATTTTCTATTCTTTTTTTTTGCTATTGCTTCAGTAATAGCTGAGTAACAGTCTGTGTCTCTACTTTGTCAATTTACTTGAAAATAGACAAAATACAAATCAAATTATAATAACGATGTAGTCATATGCCCTGTGTGAAGTACAGCAAGAATTACAGATGGGAGATGTCAAAAAGAATGGGAAAATTCCTAGCCTTTCCCATTAGTAAAGATTGCTTTTAAAATCTACATTTGTAGTATTTCTTCTGACCTGTAGTCTGTTAATATGAAACAAAATAAAAGGCTCTAGGAAACGAAACAAATGATACAGTAAGTGTTCCATATCTTTCAAAGGATTTTTCTGTTTTGGTGAATACTGACCTCTGCTAAGTGGAACAGTAGCTCTTGCTTCAGCAAGAATTTAATCAGGTCTTAAGAAATTACTGTAGGAAACAGCTACTTAGGTAGAATCTTAAGTGGACAGAAAAGACTGTATGGTGGGGATTGATTTGGATTTTTTTTTTTTATTATTTTTTAATACATTATTTACTCTGGTGATCAGGTCAAACTCTAGTTAATTATCCATGCCTCTAATTATGCCAACTAGATACTGCATGTTTCTTATTTTGTATTTCATAAGCATTGCATAGTAGTGTTTCCCCTAGGCAAGTGCTTTGTTCATCCCAGATACAGACGCATTTAGATGGCAAGTCTATCTACAAAATAGTTTCAGCATAGACATTTGAAAAACAAGAATTTTTCTTCTCTGTAAAAGTTGCTAGGGGATTTTTTTTTTAACATGTAAAAAGTTGAAAAGTACTTGGAAATACTGAGTTGCTCTACTATGCCAGTATGGTAGCCTAAAGGTAACAAGTGAAAAATAATTGTCCAGCACTTCTGGCTTTGATGAAGATGACAGGATGTACTGTGTTAAAGGCTGGCAAGAAATACTCTAGGGCAGTTACCTGCAGAACTGGACAAGTTTCTGGAAATACTTAGTGTAGGAAGTTGATTTAGCATTATCCCGAGATTCTGAATAGACTTACTTTGGTGACACTAAGTCTTTGGAAGTAATTTTAAGTCTCAAATACACGCAAAGACAACTTCTTCCATCACAGCACAATGCTCAGAAAGATGTAGATTTAAGAACTGCATCAGTTGTCTTTGTTAAGAAAAATTAACTGATAGCTGTAGAGTCTTGAATTCCTCTGAAATAGTAGTTCTTGGTTTCATAGTGAAGCTAGCTGATTAATTACAGCCATTACTAACCTTACAGCTACTACTAAACTTACAAAGAGTCTGAAAAAATGCAAGCCATGCTATACTCAGTGTATTGCAAAGCATCCAGAATCTCAGTGGCACAATCTCTTAGCAAAATAGCGCATTTGTGAATTTAAAGCAAAGACTGCCTCAAAGGCTTCCAAAATGCTGAGATGCCTCTAGCTTGGCCTTGAGGCATTGAGAAATCTGACATGGCCTAAAGCAAACTGGTATGAAATTAAAATGCATCTTTTATGAATATATCATTTCATCTAATTCTGGTGCTAGAAACAACTGATATGGTTACAATTTCTCCCCACCCCTGACCTCTCCAGATTCTAGTATTCTGACAGATTAATGTAGTTAATTTATAAGTATCCTCATTTTATACCTTTTTTTCATGATTTTTTTTTAAAAACAAGCAACTCTAGAACTATTTGTGAGCAACACAGCGATTTGACACAGATCGTGCAAAGTTCAATACTGCCTTGTCAGACTAGTTGGTGGAGAGTTCTGCAGATATCTAAGCAGTTTTTCATGACACTGAGCTTCTCTATGACTTCTCCATCTTTTGTCTACATGTTAGCCCTTACCTTTGTACCTCTGCTAGTACTACAGAATAATTCTTTCCTTTAGTCTACCTTCAGCTTTGCGTGCTGGTGTGTTTATGACATAGCAGTTATATAGGCCTCATTAAAAGGGGAAAGAACACACATTGATACTTTCTTACAAGCATTATATCATTGCTATTCACTTTTTTCAGGGCTTCTTACCAGATTGCAGACTTCAGCTTCTGTAATACGAACTCTCCCATCATCAAATTCCTTTTCTCAGAACATTCCAAGTTGTTTGTGGAAACTGGGCCGACTTAATCATGTAGCAATTGCAGTACCTGATTTGGAGAAAGCTCAGTCCTTTTATAAAGACGTGTTAGGAGCACAGGTGAGCGAGATTGTTGCTCTTCCTGAACATGGTGTCTACACTGTTTTTGTGGAGTTGGGAAATACCAAGCTGGAACTTCTACATCCTTTAGGAGAGAAAAGTCCCATTGCAAGCTTTCTGCAAAAAAACAAGACTGGAGGAATGCATCATATCTGCATTGAGGTATTTTAACACAATATATTATATAATAAGATAGATTAAAGTGTGCATAATTTTTTCATAGGTTTGACCTGTGTCAAGAACAAATATCTAAGGCTGTCACATTTGTGAGAATTTATATTGCATAAGAAGAAGTTTTAAATGGGCCTTTGTTTTGGAAATCACAGTGCAATTTCATGGGCTATGTGATAATTTTTTCCTCTTTTATGCTCTAAGATTAAATTGGGGAGCGGAGGGTTAAATATCCAGTGTGGACAAGCTCAAGGGCTTGTGAAGAGTATTTGACAGGTGTCAACATAGAAAGGACACACACTGGAAAAAGATGGAGTTGTCAGTTTAAGCTAAAGCATAGTTTAGATTTTCAGAAGCATCTTCCTGTTTGATATTTAGTTGATAATTATATAACGAAGCAAAAAAAAGATTGTCAGTTGTATCTACCAAACAGCAGAAAAGTCTCCAGAGTTTCTTCTGTCCTGTTCTTCCTTGTCCATCAAAGAGAGATTGGTCTGGAAATACACAAGATGTAAATGTGCTTGGTAAAGTAGTTATCTTATTTAGTATACTCATGTTTTAGTGTATATGTTTGATGCAAAATTCCATGCTGCTGCCTATGATACATGTTGTTACTATTTACAGATCTGAGTCTTGCAAACTTTATTATTTCATGCAAGTGTAATAATAAAAAGTAACGCGATTACTGATGTGAGTAAAAATTGTTTTCAGAATAAATCTACAAAAGACCAGTGTTTGCAGTTGCATGTTTTCACTGACAATTGAGAAATTTTGCATATATGTAGGCAGTGCAATTTTTCTTACATTAAGTTTGCCTATTTACAGATATTCAAGAATAAGAAAATTAATTCTGTTTAAATGGACTCTTAAAGTAGGCAGTTCTACTATAGAAATGTGACAGACCTCAGCTGAACTTAGGAAATGGGGTGTGTAGAAGAAAGAAGTGATTTGCAGTAAGACTGAAAAAACTCTCCAACCCTCTGTAAGACCAGTCGTACTTACTTAGAGGTAGAAGAGGAAAGACATTGTAGGCATTTCTTAGCAAAAAGAGCTCAAAGCTCCCAAGCCTTTCAAGTATATGTAATCCCTTTTAAGATGTTTCAAGAAATATTTATTTTTATTATTTTGTAGAAATGTCATTCTAGGAACAATTTTATTGCAAAAAGCTGAATTCTTTCCATACTGGAGAAGAAGCCTGACAAATTTATCAAAATGCTTTCTATTTCTTCCTTCTGTCTTACTAGTCAAAGGAAAATTTTAGACAGATGTTTTGATAGGGAACTTGTTTCAGACAAAATAAGCCTTTTAAGAAGAAATTAAATTATCCCTGACTAGCTGTAATTGAATTTAATACCTGCAATGAAAAGCATTCTGGACACTTGGTAGAGTAAGACAGAAACCCGAGCCTGATATTGTCCTAACACGGATGCACCCACAAGCTTTCCCCATTTACTCTCACTGCTTCCTTTGGGATGCAGTAATTCATTCCAGCTGAGCCCAGACACAGTTCCTCTTCTGGCCATCTCTGCAGGACAGGAATAGCAGCTGCAGTGGCTTTTCTGCTTGGGGTAACAACCTGCAGGGGGCTATGGCACACATTACCTGTGCTGTTTTATTTTAGATAAAACTTAACAGTATTTTTTTTTTTTTTAGCAGACTGGTAGTTCTGTGTAGGAAGAACTGTAGTGAGTTCAGAATTTTCATGAACAAAACTGCAAATGAGTAGGAATTAACTGATGTCTGTTCCTCTGAATTAAAGCTAGATATTTCCTTCTTTCCTACAATGGCATCATGCAAGTTTATTCACCAAGTTATGTCCAGACACCTCAGTCTTCAAAACCATCAATGCTATTATTTTAATTCTAGGTCTTTATTGATTATTGACTACTGGATTTGATAAACCTAGTGCTAATTTTATTATTTCAAAGAATTAATGCATTTATGGTTTGGGAAAATTCAAATTTCATCTGATAACATGACATCAGATTAAGATCACATTATACAGCATAGACATGTTTTTGTTAATTGCATATTTCTGCAGGAAACTGTACTGAAATATTATGTTAAAGGCTATTATTATAATTAAGTTCAAATAGGAAAACAAGGTCATGTTCTGGGTATGTTTCTGATAATTCCAAGGTTTTTCTCAGGAAACTTTATGAAGCTTAACCTGCTCAGAAAGAGGATACATAAATCTAAAAAGGATTTTCCTTTTACCTTCTGCCCATTGCCCTCCCTTTCAACAGCATCTAATGAGTCAGTGTTCTGACATCAATTAGACAGTGAGGCATGCTTTAGTTATTGATAGTTTGAAAGCAGTACGATCTTCTTAGTAATAGAGAAGAGTTTAGATTATTAATGGAGTCTTTATAAAGTAACAACATAAAAAAATCAATGGGCTTTATGCATGAGTGATTTTTGTTTAATAATTTCTTAAATATAGCACAATGTATTTAAACAGTATTTTATAAAATCTTCAAATAACAAATGCAAACTTCTGTAGGCTTTTTATTTTTAAGACTAGATGTTTTAAAACTGCTTTATAATTTAATTTATTTTCAGAATTATATTAGAATTTAAAATAACATTTTAGGAAGGAATTAAATTATTGCTCCTAAATGTAGAATCTGCATGATACAGTGTCATATGTTAATTTGTGTGAACTGTATTTTTCTTTTATAAGGTTGATGATATAAAAGCGGCTATGACAGAACTGAAGAAAAAAAAAATACGAATATTGAGTGAAGAGCCAAAAATAGGTGCACATGGCAAACCTGTGATTTTTCTTCACCCTAAAGATTGCCATGGAGTCCTTGTGGAACTTGAGCAAGCTTGAGCTGTAATATTCATAAATAAAACAATAGATTAGCTGTGAAGTTACTGAGCTGGTGCTGAGAATATTGATGTGGTATTCAGTCTTTACAAGTTTACTGTAGTTCCTGTGGATTACGTACAGCTTTTGAGTACTGAAATAGTGCTACAGATTTAGAGTCTTTTTCTTTCTGTTATTGATCTGATTTTCAGAATATGCTGACATTTCTTGACTGCTCTGTGATTCTAAATCATAATACATGAGCCATGTTAATTAAATATGTAACATCGTAATTTATGTTCTGTTGCCTCATGCTTGCAGCATGGTTTTACCTCCGTAACCACAGAAACTGTACAGTTTCTAGGTCATCCCACATTATTTTGTTCTACATTTCAGAGCAGAGACCCACTTCTCAGTGACAATATAGCTTAGATATTCCCTTCAGAAAGAAAGGAAAAAGGAACATTGTATTTTCTGTTTTCACCGCTCAACATCTGTGCTTCACACTGATTGATTGGTTCATGCAATAAAAAAATCCTGCTATTATTGTATGTGTGTCTGCAATCAGTAAGTAAGTTTTCCTTGACATAACAATTACTGCCAAGGAAGTTACTGTGAATAAATCATCATTTAGTTTTATGAATTTTGTGGATATGCAGGCAATGTGAGAAAAGTATCTGAAAAATTACTTGCCTGAAATGTATTTCAGACTGTATTGTGCTTGTCACATTTTAGTTTTTTTCAGGTATTGAATATTTGTTTTTCAAGCTTTATCCATAGGAAGATATGTGGGAGAGACTTGGACAAATAGCAAGTAATCTTTTCACTTACTTTATAAATATTGTTTTCCTATGCAAAAGCACTTAAAAAAGAGCGGAAAACATAAGCTGCATAAGTCTTGGTTACGTACACTGTCTTTAACATTAAAGAGCATGCCACCATACTTATGTTTCTGATAGACTGCAGTCACAGTTTGTTGACTTATTCATGGACAGACTTTATTGGTGTACATTAAGCAAGCAGTGTTTGTCCTGATACTTTCTTTTCATAGGTTTGTTCTGACATGTCACCTGTAGAAATTGAAGACTTGCTGTTTCTCTCACTAGTTTTCTTAATCCTTAAAAGTCATATTTTTTCCTAGCTAAAACATAATCTGAATTTTATGTTTTCCTCTTTTTATATTTTCCTCTTTTGTATTTTTCTCCACATATACAGCGAATACTTTCAGTTTGATATGAAGTAAGTTCATTTTAACGTAGGAGAATTTTTACTTAATGGAAATGGAATTACTTGTGTTCTGTGTCATGTTTGCTACAACAAAATACAGTATAATGTTGACCTGAGATTTAAGCAGAGCTTTAAAGACATTGATGCTTCCTCATGAATTTTACTTCTGAAAAAACTCTGCAAAGCCATGCATTTTTTTTTAAATGAGATAGTCTTGTACTCCTTCTGTCACATTTCAAGAAAAACAGTGTCTTCCGCAGGGTTCTTGCATTTCATCAAATCACTGTTTAGAGGGTAGTTTGTGATCTAAATTCTAAATTGTTTGAATTTAGAAATCCTAAGGCTCATGATCGAAAAGCAGGATGATTTGATATTCCTGAAATATGATTCTGCCACTCTAGGAGACATTCTATTAGCAAAGCGGCTTTTGTCTTTCTGTTCTTTCAAAGACAGGGAGGCATCTTTTCTCCAGAACTAGCACAGGAATGCCAAGACTAGAAGCCTTGCTGGTTACATGTCAAGATAATTGAACATAAGTCTTTGAACTTAATAGCCTTAGTTTGGTGCAACAGAAAACAGGGCAGTCATCCCTACGTTCATACTCCATTTCTTTGTCCTGTCTGAAGGAGATGGAATTTTGTGTCTGACATCTATGAATACACTAAGAGTAGTAGCTTGATATAGTAATAGGGAATGGAGATTTTGAGTAAACAATACTTACTCCACTTGTCTCATTGTGCTCCCCATCTTACTAGCAGAAAGGTACTTGTAATGCTTTTAGCGAGTAACCAGCAATTTTCCTGACTGACTGCAGTAGGGTTGCCTAGCACTAAGTCAGCTGATGTATTTTGTTCATCATAACTAAGTCATGCTCCTATCTCACTCAGTTTACACATTTCATCTGACTCCTAGGGTGGAAGTCAAGATATTAACAAAATAACAAAACAAAAGAAAGAAAGAGTTTAGGTCTGTAAAATTAGTCAACACCCAAAACTGGGACATGCTTATTACAAGCTCTTAGCATTTGGGTGGGATCAGACTTCTTATTTGTCTGATCATTTGTCAAGTGCAAGTTCTGTGTTCCAATCTCTCCTTGTGCCTTTTTTCCCCTCTGAGCTCAAGCATGTTCACATTTTATGTTGCCCAAGGCAGACAAGACACATTTTTCTGGACTTCATCAACATTACTGAGGCAGCAAAAGGGCTCATAATTAAATGATGCAAAATATCTTTTTTTACTTCCTCTCTGCAACCCTCAAGTCTGTCCTAGGTGGCAGGAGGAAAACAGGCTGCACAATGAATCCCATTCCATATACATGAGACAACCCTAGAAGCAAACTCAAAAAGCTGAGAAAACAACTAACTACATGCCTTTTAAAAGCTAATCTTACAGTTTTGCAAATTTGCAAAAACTCTGGTCCCATCATGCTTATACTGCAATTAATTCACCTGAATTAAAAACCCCAAACACTGGGTATTTAATTCTGAATTCAATTGCTGCCATTATTACCATATTTACACAATTTATCACAAGTTTTGGAAACGTACTCTATCACGATGCCACAGCTACAGTGCTTAATATAGTTAATACAGCCTGAAAATTTAGAAAGCTGTGAATGAATTACAAGAGGAACTGAAGATGGCACTCGCTTCTGCAGACCACTTCCTGGGTGCATAATACTTCTGTGTTGAATGCTGAGACTAGACTTCACTTTCTTAATGCACATGCAGAAGCATTGCTGCCTATTAAGGACAGTCCTTAGATTTGGACTTTATTGCTAAGGTAGATGAATGGAAGTTGATGTGACCAAGGAAGTCTCACAGAAAGATAAGGAACCGTGGAGATGTTTACAGTATCTAGTTGAGGTACTTACAGCAGGTGCTCTGAATAATTTTCTTGGTGCTTCTATTTGATTCTCTCCTTAGAAAACATTATTCCTGTAGTGATCTGACTTGGGTTTGTTGGACTCAAGAACCTTTAAGTAAAAGAAAAAGTTAGAGTCAATTGTTTCAGTAAACACTCAATTCTTTACCAAAGCAGTTGTCACGTTGGCCAATTATTAGACTGTGAAACAGAAGAAATCCCTAAAATGGTAGCCTTGGTGCTTCTTTTACAGGTGCTGGGTGGCACCAGACTTTAGACACAGAAAGGTAGCTGACATTTTAAACTTGGAATATTGAATCATATAAGATTAGTATGGAAATGAAAACTAACAACAATATATAAATCAATTGGCCCAATGCTGACATTTTAAAATGGAAGACCTCACCTTCATAGGAATGCAAAATCTGTCACCTTTGATAAGCATTTTCAAAGCAGCTTGAACATTTTATGTAAGGTAAATTTATCTTACTGCGAAGGAGGGAGGTTTGCCTCCCGGGATGGTATAATCCTTAAATATCTATAAAATGATGTCATCTATCTAGTTTCATGTTGATTTGCACTGTCTTGCCTGTTGTTAAACAGCATTATTAACTACAAAGTATGTAGCACAGATTCACAAGTGAGTAAGAGTTTTGTCTTAGATAATTAAAAGTAATACATTTTGAAGCACTTCATGACCTTTCTAGGTATAATCTGAAGTGATCTTTTAACTGTTATGCTTTGTTAACATAAAAAATAGCAAATAGGTACTAAGATCTTCTATAAAATAGACCTTCAGTGAAGATTTTTACTTATTTTTAACATTGCATTTTTCAGTAATAAAGATAGGTTTAAACCACAATTTAAAAAAAAAAGTTCTGAACTAGTAAGTGTGTGCACTCAGAAGGCGTATGTGACGATGCACAGTTTGCATCAAAGAGGGGGGAATATCCTGCTTCTGCATCTGTGAGTAGCTTGTACAGAAAAGATTATTTCCAGAAATTGAACAGTAGCAGAGAGGTCCATTATTGGACTGATATTATGCACCTTATTTTTACCTTCCATTTTGATATGTAATTTTCTGTAACCATCTGTCTGAGTCACTGTCTCCAAAATGAGGTGGAGGGAGAATGGTTGTTAGGAACTTAAATTTAAGAAGTTGAAAAATATACCCCACTTCCTTTGGGACCCCTGCAGTCTTTGAGAGATCAGTTGTAGTACAATACTTGCAGCTGCAGTAACTTCAGAAAGAAAACACAACCTGGGAATACTGTTTTTTGTATATCAATTAAGAAAGTGAAAACTTCCTTATGTACATGAGGCTATTTCACCAAGTTAACAATTTTGAGAATTATTAATATGAATTAAAACATGACTTGTCAAATGTTTAAACAATCCATCTACAGATTATATATAACTTCATGTAGTTCTGTATAAAACATACATGCATTACAGTTTATGTAATAAGTTTTCATTACCTTCAAAAGAGAACCAAAATCAGTCAAGTAATTAAGATAGAGAAAGGGACAGATAAGAAAAGTCACCATAGAAAACCATAATAGAAAATACCCTCTTAGTAGCAAATGGCTGCTCTGTAGTTAGTGAATCTTAACAGAAATCATAACAACTAAACAAAAAACAAGAATAAAAAAACACCACAAAATGATGTTTCAATGAAGGGCCTTTGCATGTGCATGGAGTTTGACTTTGTGCTAAGCAAGTGGTATAGCTACCCCAGGACAAACAAAAGCACACCAAGGTAGACACACAGCTATTACAATGAACATTGATATCTAGCAGATTGAAATGCAGTATAATTACATTAAGACAGCTTTTCACTTTTGCTATTATGAGAAAGATTATTTTTTACACTCAAGAATACCTACAAGTCTCAAATTTGCATACCTATGAACAAGTCCTGTCATAATTGGCCTAAGAACACTTGATCTCACGTATGTTCCTTTATACACAAATCACCATCACCTTGTTGCAGTAGAAAGATCTAGTAGTTTCTAATAAAAAGCCTGAGAAACCAACTATGTTTATCATTCACCATGAGAAATGTTCCTGGAGAAACCCATTTCAGTGAGCTTTTAAATATTACACATTGCATCTTCCATTTTTAATCTTGGAGTGGGGAATCTATGTATTATCTGCATAAGGGCACAAAAATCATGATTTCATCTCATAAATCAGACTGTATGATGGAATGTGCTGTCCCCTGCTGTAATGTTCAAACTTTTGGTATTTGACTTCTGTTGCGCTGGAGCACCTCAAGAAACAGGAAAACCTGAGGTGATTAACTAGCAAGATTACATAGCGAGCATTCAGGAGTGTGCTTCACAGGAAAATGGTATGAAAGACTCACAGAAAACAACATCTGCTGTGGCCTGTCACTGAAGCAGGGTCCCTAGGTGTACAGACCACTGGTGCAGGGTGGCCTCACCATGCATCACAGCAGGACTGGAGGCCTCCAGCAAACATACCTGCCTACCACTATTGCTTGAGAGGCTCCTGAAGGGTTGCTCCATCCTGCAGGCTGTGGGTGCAGGAGTGACATGCCCCGCAGCTGGCTCGCCTCAGTGTACAGGTCTGGGCAAGCTCCTCCGTGGGCACGTGAGAAGCTGGTGCAGAGCTAGTCCTCCAGCCTTCTGTATCTGTGGAAGGACATATTTGACGGGTTAGTTCATATCACCAAGCCACTCATTTTTTGAGAAACTCGGGTGTACAAACACAGCATCACCTCACCAGCCCTCTCTGAGGCAGCTCAGAGAGTTCTGCCATTACCTCTCCTAACCTCGCTGGAAGCAGGCCGACCAGGACCCTGTGAGCGGAGAGGGGCCTCCGCTCTTCGGGGCACGAAGGCTGACAGGCAGGGCCGGGGGTAACCGAGCAGTGGGGCCGAGGCGCGCGGGCCGAGGCAAAGCTGAGGAGAGGCGGGAGGCTCCGCGCGCCCCCCTCCGCGCCTCGCGGGCCTGGCCCCCCTGAGGCACCGCGGAGGCCGGGCTATGCGCCATGCAGGTTCCCGGGCGGCCGGCGGTATTCTCGCACGCAGCTTCCCGGGCCCACCAGTCGTCTCGGTGTGTGGCGCTGAGGCAGGCACACAAAAGAGTGGCTGCAGCTGCCCCCGTGTCTCCGCCGTGGCGCGGGGTGGGGACCGGCCCCGTCGCTGCCAAAAGGGGTAAGGAGCGGGGGCGCAGGACGGGGGACCGGCGGCCGGTGTTGTCGCGGGGACTGGTGACTCCGCCGGAGATGAGGCGGCAGCATCCCTGCGGGTCCCCCCCTGGGGAGCGGGGAGCCCGCGGGGCCGGGCGGGCACTGAGGGGGCGCGCGGCCACCCCCGCGCGAGCGCGTACGTTGCTCCTCTCGAAATCGGGGCTGGGGGCTGCCCGCCGCGCGAGCACCTGCCCCCGCCTCATCCTCATTCCCTTCGCCGTCCCCTGGCAACCGAGCTACCCGCAAGGGGACGGCGAGCCGGGCTGAAGCGGAGCCCCTGCGGCATGGCGTCGCCGCCGGTGTGGTCGCGGTCGGCGGCGCGGCGGAGAGGAGCTCCGGCACAAGGGGCTGCCGCACGCCCACATGTCCCCGCTGGCACAGAGCCGCTCTTCTGCACGCTGTGGCGAGGAGGTGGCAGCGGAGGAGCCGCGCCGCCACCGCCTCCTGTCAGCCGTTAGAGAGCTGGCAACGTCTTCCCCAGAGCCGGGCTGCCGTTGGGGACGGCGAATGCCTCGCGCTGCCGGCTCGCGATCGGCTCGCTCTCGAGAGGGCTGCGCGCTCTCCGGCTCAGCCCGCCATCCCGACCGCCTCACCTCAGCTGTGCCGTGACGGCTGCTCTCGGTAATGCAGGGACCGGCAATGCAACATATGCATAATGTCTGTGTTTTGTGGGAGGGCGGGAGGCTTAAGACTCTGTTTGTCTTAACAGAGTGAAAAGAAATGCGAGAGGAGTCCTCATGTAATGCAGCATCGCTAATAGTTTGTATTGGCTTCTGATTTCATGCCTCCAGCGTAGCAAATGGATCAGAGCTTTTGATCCACTCTTTTGCCGTTCCCTTCATCATGAAGTCTGGAGGGAAAAGGCTGCTTAATTAAGAATACTTCATTTTTGTTGGAATACACAGCATGAGCCATTATAGCATAGTCTGGTTTACCATTTTTAAACATTTTTTTAATACATGAGAGGTTTCTATATTGCCGTAACAAAAGGGATGGGGGTGGGGGAGAGAAAGGGAATGCTATGTTTGGAGCTGCATCTTGGAAAGGCAAAGACTGGCTTATTTTGCCTCAACTAGCAGCCTGTGCTTTCAGATTTATGTACTTTGTGTCTTCATTGTCGTTTTGATGGTAGTAGCATGCTAGCAAGGGCATACAAGAAAAAAATAAAGACAAGAAATCATACAAGATTCGTCGTACAGAGATAACATGCATTGCAGTGATGTTTAAGAAAAGTCTTAAATTACTGTGACCAGTTTGGGCAGAAAAATGCGAGTAGTGTTTTAGTTGTATTACATGGTCAAGGCCACCCCATAATCTCCCAGGAGGGGCTGGGAAATCCGTTTGCAGAAAAGGTATTTCATGAATTATGCCTGTTACCCAAGAATCCCTCATTACCTAACCAGCAGAATTGAAAAACAGAAACAACTGCTATTGCAGTTTTACATGGTTGTGTGTAAGCAATGGTATTTTAAATAGGTAATTTTAACAGGGAGGAATTTTAGTGTAATTCTTTATTGCCACTAGGAAGTAAACACACATTATGTGCTGGTTATCTGTACATTGAAAAGTGTAAGATTGACATTTATGTTAAAGCATAAGATTGTAATTTAATCACTGTATAATCCAGATTCTTCTCTGTATGGGACAGACAAGGATGAAAGAGCTATTCTTTCCATATGTTGTTCTATGGGTACTAAACTACTAAAGGAGAAGCCACTGTCCTTACTCTACTTTGGGTTCAGAGGATTTCAGGCTGCCTTGTCCTTGTAAACCTTGATTGTCAGGCTTCCTAAACCTAAATTCTCTGATAGCCCTTATCTGCACTTGGAAATATCTCAAGTTATTTTTAAAAATGCAGTGTTGCCTCTAATCAGCAGCTGCATTATTACTTCCCCTTGATCCTCTGAACCTAAAGGAAGAATGTTCTTGAAAAAGCCATAGCTGCTCAGCTCTTTTGGTCAAAGTCTTATGATTCTAAGGAAGAATCTTGAAAAGCATTTTTTTATGCAGTTACTTGGTTAATGCCAGTTCAGTTTGGAGACTGGACATGTGTTTAAAGAAGAGCTAGGTCTTTAAAAAGTGACCTTTGCTTAAGGCTGTGAACATGAGGAACCGCTACAAGAAGTGTAATTTTCCATCTCTCCAGCTATTCTGATAAGAACACTTGCTAAGAAATAATTTGTGACAATACCATGGTTTAAACCTCTTCCAGTTCATATTCCTGTGCTGAAGGTAGAGAGAGATATCTAGCAAGAAGTGATCTATTCCACATTACCAGCTCACAGAGATAAATACTGAAGATCCTAGTTTTGTCCAGAACAAGATCTTAGTTGTAGCGTTTGAACACATCAGGCTTTAGGTGCTTTTGCAGACTTTTTATATCCATTTCCCTTGTAATCTGTGCTTAAATAAACAAGGCAATGCTTTCATGCTTTAAACCATTGCAATGAAAGAAGGCACAGAGGTCCTGGTGGATGGCAAGCTGCACGTGAACCAGCCATGTACCCTGGCAACAAAGATAGCCAGGAGCGTCCTGGTGTGTATAAACAAGAATGCAGCCAGTAGATCAAGGGAAGTAATTATCCCCCTCTACTCAGCATTCAATAGATCACGTCTATAATACTGTGTCCAGTTTTGGTCCCTCCTGGTAAAAGGAAGATACTAATGAACTGGAGCGAGTTCCATAGAGGCCACCAGCTTGGTTGGGGCTGGAGGGCAGGCTCTGTGAGGAGAGGGTGATGGAGTGGGGCTTGCTCAGCCTGCATAAGGGGAGGCTTTGGGAGAACCTAACAACAGCCTTCCAGTACTTACAAGGAGGTCTTCAGGGAAGTAGAGCCAGACTTATCACAATGGTATGTGGCAGAGAATGAGAGACAATAAGTCTGTGTTGAAACGAGAGGTTCAAACAGGATATAAACAAAATCTTTTGCCCCACAAGGACAATCATACATGGGAACAGGTGGCCCAGGGAGGTTGTGTGATCTCCATCCTTGGAGGTTTTTAAGACCAGACTGGTTAATGCCCTTAACAACCTGATCAAGCCTCCTCACTGATGACCCTGGTTTGAGCAGGATGTTGGACAAGAGACCTCTGACATTCTTTCCAACCTGAATTGTTCTGTGATCCTGTGAATAGTTGTATGTTTGTGCCTGTCCATAAGTGGAAGGAGATATATTTCCAGAAGTCAGAATTTTTTTAGAAAGAACTAGAGCTTCCATTCTAGGACTAATCCATGCATCTCAGCAAAGATGGAGTATAATGTCAGTATGATGCATTGGTCTCTACTACCTGTATAATAGTACATTACTATTAGTACAAATTAAAACCTTACTATAAGCCTCCCAAGAAAGAGATAGTTGCTTGAAATATTTTTATTTTAATGTAGATATAAAGGAAAGGAAAAATATACTTCTTGCAAGCAAGAACCTTTCTACGTAGTATATTTTGGCATTCCTGTGAGGCAATTAAAGCCTTGCAACATTAGTGCAAGAGCCATAATGGTAGTTCTTGTAGCTGGAGAAAAATAAAGCACTGATGCAGTCACATGCACTTCACACGTTAAGAGGAAGAGCTGAAAGCAGAATCAGAATTCACTAGTTTTTAGACACTCCACAAAACATGCAATTGCTGAGTCAAATGTTCATTATAACTACTTTGGATACTTGCAAATGCTTTTAGTCTACTGGAGAGAGCGTTAAAATATAAGATTTTTTTTTTTTTTTGTTCCTGAGGACCCATTTTCCCTTGAGCTCTGTGTAAAAAGCAGCTCAGGAAAGCGCCATGTGTTTCTCGGTGTTCAGTGCTTTAGGCTTGTGCTGCCTGGGGGAGCTGAACATGCAGTACTTAGGCTTTATCATGGCATCCATGAGAAGAGGGCTTTTATTCCAGTTCTCAGTTTTGTCTGAACTTAAGTCTCATCTTGGCTAATGATACTATTTTCCAGAAGAAAGGTCTTATACAACTGGTAAAAACACATATAGAATGAACTGTTTGTTTCTGATGCTGATAGGTAAATGCACTGTCGTTTGAGTACATGACATTCCTTTCCTTTTTTGTTGCAGTACTTACTGTCTTCATTCACCTGCTGCAGCAGAGGAAGTTGACTTGCACTTCAAGAGGAGTAAGTTAGAACTGAGCAGAGACTGGTACAGAAAACTCTGGGATTAATGGGTCCTTTCACCTAAGCAAAAGAGGGAGAACAAGAAGCCCTGTAGGTAGGGATGACAAGGAAGAAGTATTATTTTTCTCAGATGATAAGGTTTCATGAAATACTGCTGGAGATGCATACTCTGAAATATACTCATGCCTTTTTTTTT
>VXBL01000450.1:321073-425124 GCA_013400195.1 Aramus guarauna | reverse complement strand
TTTTTTTTTTTTTTTTTTGACATAGACGTAAATGAAGAGGAAAGGAAAGTTGGCAAAAGGGTGTGCAAAAATTCTTGACATGGAGAAATATGTCAGTTATAACCAGTGTGAGGTTTGGAGTTTAGATAAGGGTTTTCAAATAGCAGTACTTCTGCAATGCATACATCCTCTGGTACCCACCTGGACTACCAGTGGGAGCTGCACAGAGGAGCATCTTGGGATAGTTGTCTGTTTTGAACTATTAAGATGAAGTTTCCTTCAGGAAGATAGTCCTTCTAGTTACAGAGTTAGTAATGAAGATTCAGCCACATAGGAATACTTGTTTTATTACTTAAAAGGCAGGTTGAATATTTCCATTCTATTAATCGAATGAAGTAGTTTTTGAACTTTTGTTTTGTACATTGATGTTAGGAATATTTTTGAGCATGTCATCAGCTAGCATTATTTCCAGACTTCTGTCTTTTCCTTTTACTTTCTGAGACATCCTCCTCACAGACACACATGTCAACTACAATCTTTGCAGAAGTTCCTCCCCCCAAGTCAATTGTACTGTAATCCTGATCATTTTCAGAGTGAAATCTGCTGGTTTTATTCCTCAAACGTTTCTACAAGAGATGCCTGACCTTGCAAGTTTTTCTTTTATATGTCATCTACATTTGTGTTAAGGGTTCACAGGATCTAGTCCTTGAAGAATTTACTGAAATTGTTTCACCTGAGTACAGTGGTTAGATTGAGCTAAGATTTCGTAATGTGGTAATAGAAGGCAGGTTACTTCTTACTGTCATGAGTATAGCAACATTTTGTTAAAAAAACGCAAACCAAACAGCTCACAACCCAACATAATAGTTTTGTAACACTAACCATGAGTGGCAACACTGTTCTAGTGAGTGTCCAAATCTAGATGCTTGACCACTGTATTTCAGAAGGTCAGATGATGTTGTCTAACCTGGGAACATAGGGCTTTTTGGGTTCATTTCCATTTCCTCCAGTAAGGTATTTTTCTTGCAGTGACTGTACAAGAGTCATCTCTGCTTTCCAGTTTTTCCACTTTGGATTTGTTGTGAGTGACAGTGATTAACTTAGCATGACACTGCAAGGTTCTCTTGGGAATTTAGTGAAATAGTAATTCCAGTAAAAATTGAACAGAAAATGCATTTTTTTAGTAGATAAACAGAGATAGAGAAATCATATTCTTATGTGTAGACTTTCATCATTCTATCTCACTGTGTTAAGAGCCTGAGTCCACAGAAAGAGCTTCATTCAGTTGAGGTTTTAGGAATTACATCAGAATGATCCCCTGGGATCACTGTGTGATCTGCTCCTCTGGATAAACTGCTGAAGAAGGAAGCATAGGAATAAATGTAGACAACTTTGCATATCTTGGAGTTCTGACAGTTAATGTAAACCTTACTTGCACTACAAACTAGCAACAGACAGCAGTGGCAATGTTACCTTAATTCTCCACAAACATGCTGTTCCTGTCTTTGGAGAATCACATGGACAGATCTCTTAAGGGCCTCTGGAAGGGACTCCTTAGGCATCTTGCCATGCAAAAAACCACTGGTCTCATGCAAAGTGACCCTTGTAGTACCCAGAAATCCTCAATCACAGGGAAGATTAAGTCATTACAGCATTTCATACTAAGGAAGTAACAAAGGGCATCAAAAGACAGGTGGAACCAACTCTTGTTATCACAAAGCATTTGTGACAGGGCAGGCACTTTTGAAGTGGTTATGGTAATAAAACTTGGAGAAAGCTCATCTATATAAGGGAGAGACCCATGGACCTATAAGTGCTGACTTACTTTAAGAGTTCTAAACTGATTAGAGAAATAAAATTAGAATATTGGAAATCAAGACAACAAGGAAGGAAGGAAGGAAGAGGGGAAACTAGACAACATCTGTATTGTTGGTGGTGATACTGGTATGTCTATGTGAAAATTCCTTGAGGAGGAAGAGGAAGTGATAGGAATTTTTGAAGTGTAGGCTCCAAAAGTACTTTCTTAGGCAGAAGTAAGGAGCCTGCAATTCTAAAATCAAGGTGATACCTGCCTCAAATTGTATGAAACACAAGATTATGAAGTCATCTGTGTGTTGTCTGCATTAAACCAGGATAAACAAGTACCAAGGAACAAAAAATTCAGGCCCTATGTCTGTCTTTTTTTGGTGCTCAATTATTCCAAACGCATTCAGACAAGTATTTCTAAACAGCACTTTTTCCCCTCTATAGAGGCTATAACATAGGGTGAGAAGCCCAAGTTCCACAAGGACAGCACCTATCTAAACAGTATTATAAGAACTTCCCAGAATGAGTAGCATTCAGTGTTCAGGTTTAGTGAAATAGCTGATCTTTATGTGAGAGAAAGAATAATAAAGACTCCTACACAGCCCTCCACATATTTACTGCTTTCATGCACTAGACAGAAACAAAGGTACTTGGGTAGACTTTCTGTCACCCACTGTGCCCTTCAAAATCAGAAGATTGTTTGCTGTACTTTACTGGTTAGCCTGTCTTTCTGGGGAGTCTCAGAAGTGCTAGTTAACTTTGCATTTTCCTGCTCCAGCAAAATGGTAATATATTCCTGAGTGCCTGGTTACTAAAGCACTGGAACAACTTAAGAGAATGGGTGTTGCACAGACCAGATTCTGTTCTGAAATGACATAAAATTTAATTATTTGTTTTCCCTATCACCAGGAGTGAAATGACATCAAGTAATTGACATTACTCTCTAGAATCACTGTTATGAGCTACCACAAAAATATCACTTCAGTGCGAGGGCAAGTACACCCTTTTGATTTAGTCAAATCTTACAATGTGCCTCAAAACTCGTACTTTAAAAGCCAGGAGAGATGCCTTTTCAACACATCAGGAAGAGTGCACGGAGATGGGATTGCTTGTTTCTCGTTCAGGAGCAAGATTGCTTCAAAGCTGCTATAGTCCTCAAATCCATACCAAATCTCTCTCCTGGGAATGGAATCTTGTATTCTTGGAATTTTCTCTTTCCCTCTTTTAATGTTTTCTTCTAATCTGTAGCTTTTCTATCTATTAAGGATGGCCACCCTGACTGCTACCAGGTTTCACAGGGTTGCTGTGCTGTCTTGAGTTTCAAAGACCACTACAACTACTAAATGTAGGAATAGTCATAAATGCTGTTACACAAAGAACATGCATATTTCTACTCATAAACTGATCCAGTATGTGAAAGAAGCAAAGACTTGCCTCGGTTCCAAATTCTTACTATGCAGCATAGCATGTTGTTGCCATGCTACCTGAATTGCTTGCCTTGATATTTAAATTTACCCTTAACAGATTTGCATTTAAAAAGAATGAACTGTTAACAGTACATTAAAATATAAAATAACCTGACAAGATATAAGCCTTGTCACCAATTTGTTCATGTATTTTTGACCTCTACAGAATTTTATTTTCTTTCCTAAATAAACCCCACCATAATAACAAATCTCAGAGATGAATGAACCAATGAAATATGGAAAGGTTCTGTTTGGTGGTGCAATAAAGGTTTATATTATAGTTTCAATACTTAAGGAAAATGTGCATTTTACCTACCTCAGTTGCCATCCTTCACAGTCTCTGATTTAGCACTACCAAGGGAAATCAGAGTATAATGATATTTTCTTGTTATTGCTGGGTTATGGAGGAGAAACAAATGTTATTTTTATGCGCATGCACACACACACACACATATATAAAATGTCCTTTAGGCACAAAATCTTGTTTTACTGGAAGACAACTCTTGATTAGAGATAAGGCAGCTTTAAAAAGAAACTTATCCCTGTGATATTCGTAGCCAGTGAATCAATGTAGCTTTAATTATGTAGAAGAATTTGACATATTATGGCCCAGGAAATAAAAGCTGTTGCATACTGGATGATAGAGAGAAAGGAAAGGAATTCTGCTGGTGACTAGAAATACCATTCCCAGTGCTGCATCAGATGCCTAAAATGAATGGTGGAGGAGAACACTTCCTAGTAAATACTGATTTGCATTGCATTTCTGACTCCAATATTATGAAGGTGGTTGTTGGCAGAATTCTTCATTCCTGGTAAATGACTACCTGCTTTCTTGATGGAAGTTTGCCATGAAAATACCTGTGTGGTATCAGGAGTGTGTCTTTAAGTGAATTGTGGTTTGGGTTTTTTGTTTTTGTTTTGGGTTTTTTGTTTGTTTTAATAATAAAGGGGTTTTCTTTGTGTTTTCAATGGTAAGTAGAAATATCCCTCTGTCTTTCCCTAAGTAAAAGACACAGAAGGTGTCTGTTGTGCTACTTGCTGTTTTCAGTACTTGGAAAGAGGCCACCTTAGGGGTTTTAGCACATCTATTGCACACCAATCCACAGTGATAATAAATTATCTCTACAGCATGTATTATATCTGATATTTGTCCTCCATTTATTATTAAACTCATACCCATCATAACTGGACCTACCAATTAGCAGATGATCTAATTAGAAATAATGATTTGGGGGAAAAAAGTGCGATTAAAGTTATATTACTCTAGAGACAAATAACCTCGTATCAGTATCAGTTTTATTGCAGCATAAGATTATGTACATTGGCACTGTAATTCTTTTGTACTGTCATTCTAGGTAAGATTTAGCTTTTGAACTTCTTATCAGAAAGTCTCAAAGCAAAGGAAATAAATTTGATGGCCCTGTTTTACAGATAGGAGTCACTGAAATGACTTGCCTAGAATCATTCAGCCTTCTGGGTGACTGAACCAGGATCTCCGGAATAGTTTCCTAGAGGTTTATCCACAGTGCTTCCTTAACCTGGTTCTTGCTTTGTACAGTAGCATTTAGGAGAATAACAAACCGGTTAGCTGACCTGCTTTCTGTCATAGAAATATCTTTCTCACATTTTGGTACAACAATGCTTTGCTTCATGAGAAGGTACTTTGTACAAAACATAGTAAAGAACCGTAGTAACCTATGCTTTGCTTCCTAAAGACTGGAAGAGGGAAAACTGAGTATTGTTTATTTCAGCACTACTAGCCCCTTCCGAGTATTTTTTTTTTTCCCCTGTACATATCTCTATATTTGTTTTGGAGGTTTTAAATCACAATTTAGTAAAATCTGTGGCTTATTCTTGAGCCAACACTGATTTAACTTAGATTTGTTAACACTTTTTAGTATTAGGTTTAGTTAAGGCACCAGCTGTTGGTGTGGGAGAATCGCAGCTTCAAGTTTCTACTCACACAGGCTCCAGGAATGAAGAAACTGTGAATGTGTACTTTAAACATCTGTAGACAATATGATACCTTTAAGTAATTTTGAGATTCTTGTGATTGGCAGTGCTACAGCAATTGTAGTGGCAATAAGTTCCTTGATATTAACCAGCATCTGTTTGAATGATATAAGCTTGAGTTATTGGTTTTCTGTCTCATGGTACTTAACATTTTTATAACCATTCATAATAAATATAAACAAGCCAAATGCCATCCAGAGTTTCTGAACCAGCTGTTCATCAGTAAATAGTCCATGGTGTTACATATCTTCATCTGTGTTACTGTAGTAATTAAGGTAATGTAGTAACCTACTATAGTACTAGTAAATACCATTGCAAGGTTGGGAAACGTGAAATCTGTATCCTACCGTTCTAAGTTTCCCACCTTCTCCTATGGCACAATGAATCTTGTCTTTTGACAGGATGAAATCCATATTGCCTTTAAGATGATATCTCTCTCATCACCGAATGAACTTGTGACTCTAACAGGGGCTGACAACTAAGGTAGACCCTAGCTGACTGGTTGACAACTTGTAACATGTTGGTTCCATTGACACAATGACTGTCATCTCCTCAGGCTAGACTGGTCGTAGTCCTTCCTCCTCGTCTTCTTCAGACAATCCTGTGAGGCTCAGCAGGAGTGGTTTCTCTTGCTGAGCTGCATGCCAGGCTCCCTATCACAGGATGCATGCTGAAGACTGCAGAGACCCTCACATATCATAAAGATAAGCAATGGGGGAAATTCAAACAGGAATTTTTAACACTACAGTTTGAAGTTTACCAAACATGTGGAACTAAACTAAACAACATAGTAGCACCCTGAATGAAATGGAGGTGCTTGACAAAAAAATAAAAATCTTTTATTGTAGTAGAGCCTACGAGCCAACTAAGTGTATAGGACCCCTTTGTGGTAGGCATCTACAAAGACAGCAGTAGACTGTCATTTCTCCAAAGACTGACCTCTCTAAATAGACTCGATGGTTTGGTATCTTCTGCTTAAATTTATCTGCTAGAGGAAAAGAATATTGCAAGAGCGTAAAAATATGGTACAGAGCCAATATAACCTCATATTGTGGTAGAGATAGCGTGTTGTCATTGTTGAACCCCAGGTGGCAACTAAGCACCACACAGCCACTTGCTCATTTCCCCCACGGTGGGATGGGGGAGAGAATTGGAAAGGTAAAAGTGAGAAAACTTGTGGGTTGAGATAAAGACAGTTTTATAGGTAAAGCAAAAGCCGTGCACGCAAGCAAGGCAAAACCAGGAATTCATTCCGCACTTCCCATTGGCAGGCAGACGTTCAGCCATCTCCAGGAAAGCAGGGCTCCATCACATGTAATGGTTACTTGGGAAGACAGATGCCATCACTCTGAACATCCCCCCCTTCCTTCTTCTGCCCCTGACTTTATATGCTGAGCATGATGTCATGGTATGGAATATCCCCTTGGTCAGTTGGGGTCAGGTGTCCTGCTGTGTCCTTTCCAACTGCCTGTGCACCCCCAGCCTACTTGCTGGTGGGGTGGTATGAGAAGCAGAAAAGGCCTTGACTCTGTGTAAGCCCTGTTCAGCAGGAACTAAACCACCCCTATGTTATCAACAGTTTTCAGCACAAATCCAAAACATAGCCCCATACTAGCTACTATGAAGAAAATAAACTCTATGAAGAAAATTAACACTGGATTTAATCAATAACACACAGACTAAACATTTACTGAAAACTTGGAATAATAGGTATGTCTATAATTATCAATTAAAATAGCTTAGATGTACTTAACTGGAAAATCTTAATTTGGTTTTGCTACTTAGTTGAATTGTACCGTTAACATTCTTGCTGGCTTAAACTATGAAGACAAAAATAATTACTTTTATAAATGAATGTACTAAATAATTTGCCTATGTAAATATGAATAGCATGTGGACAAAAGTTCTCTGCCGCAGACGCTATAGAAGGATGGCTTTGCAGTTATTACACTATTTCCATTGTTGTTGTTCTTGACCAGTACTGTGTCAAGGTGTGGGTGTGTTTGGTTTTTTTAAACAAACTCCCCAAAGTCCACTTCATTCATCTGTCACCTGCCTGTAGACTTACTTATAGATTTTTAAGCTCTTTGTAGCAGGAATGTCTGCAAAATACTTAACATAATGAAATCTTGGTTAATGGACTTTTCCACAACACACATAATTTAGGATGTATTTACTTCCAGCTGACAGTTGCTACTATAGCAAATACAAGATGAAGAATTAAATGGAAAGGAAAATATTATGTGACTGTTCAGGGCTTGTATCTGATTGAGAGATGTCAAAGGGCACAGAAGTTGATTATAGCCTTGCAAAGCTAGGCTACATATGATGGTACAAAGTTGTATCCTGGAGGGAAGCCTTCTAAATGCCTGCCAAAATCCATTGAGAAAGCCCAGGAAAGGTCTGCACAGTGTTAGGTTGTTGTTGGTTTACAATTGCGGGTAACTTCTGTTATGAGAGGACTGGGTTGTATGTTTGCAATTTAAGTGGCTGGAAGCTAACCTTGGATTTGAACTGGGTGCAGCTCAACAGTATTTCCAGACTTCAGTTTTGCTACAAGCTACCGACTTCCTGCAGTACTTCAATCTCCTAGAATGTCCCACCAGCCCCAGCAGGACTGTAGCTGTACATCTCTCTCTAACATAGGAAGTTCTAGTTACCAATAGACCGTGCCATGGTGTAGTTGTTCAGACCATAATAATTAAGCTTAGAAAGATGAAACCTAGTTGACTTGATAGAAAAATAGGAATTTTTCCAATTGTTAGAGGAATTAGTCTACATTTGACTTTCCCAATTAACACAACTATATAATATGTAATATTCTTTAAGGATCATATTCTGCCCACCGTAATACTTTGTGCCATATATATATGTAACTGTAGACAAGACATTACTTATTCTGAACCTGATACCACAATTCATACACATACTGTCCTGAGCATCAGTTGCAGATGAACCAATCTATTTATGAACAAATAATCAAACCACTGAGGAATGGCAAGACTCACATTGCTATTTACATTCTTGCCTTAGTAGCTACTTACTGCATGTTTAGTGATGTGAGATGCAGAGTACTCAATTGGAAAATTCAGAAGTAAATGCAAAATAGACTGACCCACAATGTACCAAGGTGATGTCTCAGGTAAGATGTTCCAGTGATCTGTCAATTATTTCATTTTGAAAGGAAAACCATTAATTCTGTAAAGTGTTATCCAATTGCATAGCTACTTTTACTGAGAGCCTAGGAAATGTATAGTTTATTTAAATGTGTTAAGCAAAACAGAATTATTTTATGACGAAATAAAATGCAGGAGAATACTTGTTTTCATACTAGTCTTTCTTTCTTTCTTTCTTTCTTTCTTTCTTTCTTTCTTTCTTTCTTTCTTTCTTTCTTTCTTTCTTTCTTTCTTTCTTTCTTTCAAGCTTTAATAAAATTCCCATAGTCCTTTGATAGCCAGTATGACACAAGTAAGGTAATAGGCAGATGTGGAGCACGAGGCTTCCTGTGAGTAGGTGTCTTCCCTACTGCTGCCTAGCTATAACCTTCCCTTGTACTGGGGTATGGTAACCTTGCACTGCAGGATTAATGCCTTTTATCCAATAGATCTGTTACATATGATTTTTTTTCTATGTAATACCATTATTTTACATGCTGCAGTTAGGCCAGCTGCAGTCCAAAACAAATCTCTTGTTTAGGCCAGCTGTAGTTCTAATTAACCCTGCTGACACTGCATCTTATTCAACCACAGGGTACACTTACTAATGACGATGGCTGAAGCTGTATTACTACTTTTTGGAATATTTCAGAAGAGTGAGTTTTCAGCCTGCTTCCTGTTCTGTGATGCATGGTTGCCTACTTAGCCTGTTGATCACTGATAGGGAAAGTCTATCTACATGTATGTGAAGAAAAAGAAAAAAAAACACAAGCAAAAAACCAGGCTTAAAGTGTCCAAATAGTTAGGATTTTGATAGATCACTAGAACTCTCAATGTTCCCATCTGTAGCAGAGCACAGGATGGCAGAGAAGACAAAGAGATAGCCAGTTATTGTCTCCTGTACTTTCCTGAAGTAGTTATTGAGCCTGGAGAAATGACATGCATACCGTCAAAGACTATTCAAGAGGTGTAGTCTAAAAAGATATAAAGAGTATAGCATGAACTGCCAAAGGCTCATGCCAATCTGATCTACAATTTCTGCTCTAATACTTGTGTTTACTTCTGTGTTCATAATGACAATATTTCAGCTTTATCATACACCTATAGAGGGCAGAATCTAGAGTCTCCAGTGTTTCAAACAGTTGCTTTCCCTGTAATGACATGACAAAAGTGAGATAAACATTCAGTTCTCATCATGAAAGTCTAAAGGGAAATAAATGCTTCCTCAGACTGTCAGCAGGCTGGTATTATAAGGCAGAACTATGTTGAGAAGTGAATTTTAATCTCCCAGCAACAGATTTACTTGATTTTTCCTTGAATCATAAAGATTCCATTGTGTTGCTACAGAAATCACATAAAATAAAGATGCCTTTTTCCAAACATGGTCAGAAACTTTAATAAATATTCAAACCCTTCCTCTTCTTACTAGAGCTACCCAAGATCAGGAGTAAACCAGTGCTTTGTTGCCCTACTTTGTCTGAGGTAGCTTAGTTCTCCAATTTTCAACAACTTCTCCAACTAGACAAGATCCACATGCCTCCCTTCTCCTTTACAAGCCATTAGGATCTGATGGGATAAGACTTGCGTATCAGAGCCTAGATAGCTAATGATGTCTGACTTCCTGGCTTTAAGTGGAGCCTTTTAAATAACAGTTAATACCTACAGTTTCAGCACAGACAAGTCTGTTCAGTCAAGGATTTCACCTGAACTTTGCCTGTGGGTTTCTTAAAAAGGATCTCTTCACCTTTACTGAAGAACTTTTTCAAACTACAGTAGGCAGTTGAGCTAGCCAAAGTCACATTTTTTCAAAGAATCCTTTAACTGTAGGCTAATTGCATACTTTATTTTATCCACATACATTGTGTGTGTTGAGTTTGAAGGCAATGTTCTCTTATATCCCAAAGGATGAAAAACGCTTTTAAAAATTGTGCTTCACCCTTGATGTTATTTCACACCCTCCATTTTGAACCATTCATGAAAATATTTTGTTATTTTCCCAACAGCAGAGTGGTCTTTTACACCAATCACTACTATTTGCAGAGCACTTGAGTGATGAGTTGTCTGTCTGAAACCTCAAGACTTTCCTAAAACTGGTACTTGGAGCTGACTGTCTCCTTAGCAAAGAATACTGTCAGAATCTATAAAGCACCAGTTTTCTATCTGCCCTTCCACTCAGCTTCATTGCTCCCCAAAGAGAAACAGTGGCATGTTTTGGAAGTTAGCAGGGACTTCAAAGTGTGTATTCACTGAAAGATGAATGTTGTTTGTTCTTTATGTAGCATCGGAAAAGAAAGCTTTGAAATCCATTTAGGCAATAAAGATACTGAGTGAGGAAAAAAAATAAGTAAAACATAGTTCCGTCCTCCAAAATAAAAGATCACTGTCTTTGGTATTGCAATTTCATGGGTAGAAATCTGCACAGGGTAGTCATTTGTTTATCTGCTCAAAGCTTTTACATAATTGACACTTTGTCATCTTGTGTCTGTAAATTATGGGCACTCATTGGTGAGGTCTTTGAGTAACCAAGAGGGTTAACTGCTTTGCATATGTATGTAGCTACATACCAGATCTATGTGAACATAAATATATTCTTGCTCTTCAACTAGATACTGGAAAAAAAAGATGCTTAATGTCATAGATCTGTGGTTACTGGTATAAATCTGAAGCAGATAAGAGGAACCTATTTGGTTCCTTTAAAACAGAAAGACAGAAGGATATTGCTTTGCGAGAAAGACGTGACTACACAAATACAGATAAATCACATAAAACTAAATACAGGTTGTTACAAAATACTACAAATGAAATAGGGAAATTAGTACCAAATTGTGTCATATTTTTGACTGACTTGGTGAAGAGAAGATTTTCTCCAAATGTCATTCTTTGTATTAATAATACAATAGTAGACACAGTTTACATCTCAGAAAACTCAGTCTGGATTGACTTAATTTGCATCTTCCCTATCATGATATTACAGTAACATTTGGAAATAAGGCCATAAATAGAATTGGAAATGGGCTTTCTCTAAATATTCCCCTTACTGATTAACTCATACTGATAGAGTTGTAAGATCCTGGACCTTCAATGTACAGACCATATACAGCTGTCATGGAAGATTTAAACATTTGTGTAAGTGCTTGGTATTTTTTTAGAAACTGAAAGATCTGTCTGTACAACATACAAACTAAGCTGTGGAGAAACAGAGTTCAAAGGAAAGACAACATCCTAAATGTAAAACTGCACCTACCCTAATTTAGGATAAAAGATGATATACTCACATACAACATATTGGTTACTGTGGATAATCCATCCATAGCCAATTGCTTTTTTAACAGCATTAAATAATGTGCTGAAATTTGCATTGCAAATTGTAGGATGGTGGGCCAATTTTCTTCACAACTAAATCAAGGCAATTCCACCACGGTCATCTGTATCCAACAACCCAATAGTGAAGAACATTTTGGCCACCACCCTGTTTTTCATCTTTTGTTTGCTTATATTGTTTTCTGTTGAGCGTAAGGGACAGATATTTTTGTAAGTTCACTGTTAGGTTTCACAGATGTAGGTTTAAGGAGATTATTTATGCTTTAGGATTTAATATCTACCAACATGTTGTTCATTTGCCTGATATCACTAGGGACTAGTTCTTTCATTTGCAATTTATAAAGCCTCATCTTCAGACATTTAGATTTTCAGATAGCTGAATATTTGAAATATCTTGCCGTTATTAATATCGTGAATTTTATCTCAAATGAACTAATAGTGTTTATTCAACCAACATTAGATATACTTTATATATGATAGGTCCAGGGTTGTTTGCGGGGGTTTTTGTTGTTGTTGGGTTTTAATTGAAATAGAATAGATAATGCTAACCTAGTGGCTTGTTGAGGATTCACCTTGGGAGCTCTCCCTTAGTTTTATGCATGTTTGATGAGGACCACTGTTTTCTTGTGCCCCCTACTGATAAATTTGGTGATTAGCCTTCCAAATGGACAACAGCTGAAGCTTACAAGCACATATCCAATGCTTCTTCCTTCCAAAAAACTTACATCTGGAATGAAGAAGTCAAACCTGTACTCTGTGTGCCTAATGAGACCCCAAGCCTTGGCAAAAGCTGTAAACAAAGATGTGACTGAGTCTTACATCAAAGGTTCATGATACCCAAGATAAGTGACTGTAAGTGGGTTGCAGTAGCTTATGAGGCCTTACACTCCATGCCAACAAGCTATTTATATTCCTGTAGGGGCAGCTCCATACAATACGCTTTGATATATAAGTACTTTATTCCCTATAGTAGTCTAGATGTAAGCTGTCAACTGATGAGATTCTGCCACTTCTCTTCTAAGCAGTATTTTTCAATTGCATAGCTCTAGCAGTCAGTGCTTGTAGCTCCCCTGCCCCAACTCATTGCTAGGCTTTACGTCGGCTTAGCTATTTCCTGTCAGATTGTACCAGAGACAGAACTGTCAGGTCCAGAGAGAACAGGAACTCTTTGAGATTTGCCATGCAATAAATGATAACTTTCTCATAAAACAGGATGCTTGAAGCATTAAAATGCAAGAACAGAAGGTAAAATCAAAATGTGAGTCTTGCTTGAAATGTCTGAATTAGGTAAATCTTTATGCTGCTTTCAAAGTTGCCTATTCTTTTAGAATTAAAGCCTGAAATTGTTTTATATGTGCTGCAGTGGTTGATTTCAGAATGAAAAGGAATTTTAAAAATTCCTATGTGAGAAAGTTTCATAATAATTAATAATATTATGTTACAAATCTGAAAATCACCCTATTTCTTTCTCAGTGGTTTTCATCCTATTCTTGGCAAGCATTTTCCTGTGCTGTATTTCTTGTGCTAAGAGAGCCATTCTGTATTGCTGATAGTCTCAAAACTTGAGCAATTTGTAGTTAAATGACCAGATGCCTTGATTTAATCATTCTGGGCTGGGATGCTGTGAGCTACCAAAATCCAGTCTAGCATTTTATAGAGAAGCTGCAGTCCCCTCCCATTGTCTTACCAAGAGCTCATGCTGTATTCAGTTTTCTTTGGACTATGAAAAATTGGCAGAGGACAGAATTTCCCCTTCCTAGTTTTATGATGTTTTCAGTGCTACTAAATCAGAATTATGTATTCTGTTATACTGTAATTTTGCAATATAATACATCTTAAGCATATTTTGGTACTGCCAAATAAATTATTAATATTTCATGGAACTTCCTTAAAAAAACAAAAAACTTTCTTGTCTGACATTCAAAGGCTAGGAAAATGCAGAAAAACTAAAAGAAAGACTATGGAAGAGGCAAATAGTTGCATATCATTTCTGCACCTGCGAAAAGGTCATTTTCATGCACTAGAAAGCAGAAAGATGCTGCAAGATGAAGCCCACAGCATAGAGGGAATCATGAAACAGGCAAGGCCGGAGGCAGAACCTCTGGATCCATCTGCTGTCCTCATGCGTGTAGTGGGAAGCTTCAGTAGGTNTGGGGGGGGGGGGCGGACATACCTTCCATTCTAGAACTGGCAAATTTACGGTGCTATACTCGAAGAACATAATTTGACCTTGAAAAAGTCAAAGTGTTTTTCACAAACCTCCAGAAAATACTCTTTGCATGGAAAGGTACTTGATTTTGTGTATTTAAAAGAGTAATTAATTCTTCCATGCGATGTCTAAATTTAATTTCTTAAATATCTCGGTGGTGCTTAATTAAATTGCTGATACAGGTATCTCCAGTTTTAATATAGTTGCAGCTGATCCTGACTAGATGCACTCTATTTTGTTTCATAGTTCTACTAGAGCTTTGAATGAGATCTGTTCATGAGGCATCTTGTACTACATACAGAAGTACCCCTAGGGAATTGTATAAATTAATATTCCATCCATGAACGTAGCTAGCAGTTAATTTATCATTTGGCAGTGAGAAACAAGAGACTAGATTACTGATTAATTATAATCAAACTGAACGGGATGCTCACGTGTATGCTGAAGCAGAGTATTAATATACTAGTGACAGCCTTTTGCAATCTGCAATCTATTTTAGTAGTGTTAAATCTAGCAGTTTAAGAAACAAATAAGAACAGTGGTAAATAGTACCAGTATTTTTAGTTTAGCTAATTAAAATTTTATGACTGGCATAGAGGATTTGAGTTTATGGCATCTTCAAGTTTGGCATGGGGAAATAAAAGAATTCTCAAGAGTTGACTTTTGCTATAACCTGTCACATCTTATTATGCTGTTTCTAACTCTCTGATTTAAAACAAAACAAACTTATAATTTATTCTTCACTAGAAAGGAGAGGAAGTAGAGTCTAGTAAGTGCATCCAGAAGCACATCTGAAATAAGACCATGATTGCTGTCAGTGACTGCAGTAGTTGCATCCAATGGTCATCTTAAAAATAACTAGGTCTTCCAACCTGGGAAGAAGCTTCAGAAAAATACCATAAGGAAATATTCATGAATTACAATAATCACCTGATATATAGTTGTCAAATGAAATCTAGATAAACACAAGAATATGGCCTCTTAAGCACACACAGACAAGAAATGAACAAATGAATCTCTTCTATTTGTGTGTGTGCAAGGAAAAGAGATGCTCTTGAGCCTCTGCACCTGGGCTTCAAACATCTCTGCCCCAGGTACATCTCCAGTTATCTTTGTGAAAACATGGCTGCTCTGTATTAAAACTCTTTTTAGGTTTTATGTTTTATTTTAAAATAATCATAAAAGAAAAATATTAGACTTTTATGTCTTCCTAATGAATTCTTGTGCAGTCTCACAGGGGCATATATAGCCTGATGTGAAATATGTCATCCTTAATTGATGTCTGTGGCAGAGACGTACGGTTGTGTTAAGAACAACACTGATTAGGGTTGGCTGTTAGCTTCAGGATGAGGCATGGGCAGAGCCAGTAGTTAATTCTAAAAACCTCTATCTGTCAGACATTGTATATCTAATAGAGATCATGGCAGAAAAAAGCTGACAGCTTTTCACCCAGTCCTGTAATCTGGTTTCACTGCCACCATCTTTAGTCAAGACTATTCTTGGAGTCTTCTACCTGTGGGAGAAATGCTATCAAGAATAGTGATAAAAAACAGTATATCAAATGATTTAGGAATTCAATGATTTAGGAGTACTAAGCTAAAACTGTATCCAGGTGATTAGTGCTTGGGAAGGGAAGGCCTGCCCTATGTAATCTCAGAAGGGATAAAATGCCATTGTAGGTGTTGATTTACAAAGCACTGTGAAAACTGGGCTTTTCTTTTGTCATTGTTCCACCAGTTAGATTTACTGTGTTGATCAGTGGATTCAGACCAGCTAATGCTACAGCATTTAGTATTGTTATTATAAAAATGCCTTTACTTTTAAATTAAAAGAGTCCTTTAATTATTTTCAGAGAGCCTAGAGGAGGGTTTTGGAATCTCTCACATGATTTTGCATTTCCCTTTACCTTAAATAAACAGCTTGTATATCATTGGAATAGGAACATTTTGATTATCCTTAATGTTTGAAAGTGAACAAGAGCTACCATCTTTGCTTCCCATTCTTCTGACTAGCTTTTGCTTACTGTATTTTCATTTAGAAGGCACTGCTAATTACTGATTTCTTCAATGTACACTTTGATCTTATAGTAAGATAGGAGTTACGTGCCTACAGTGTATGCTCCTGTTTTGGAATGTATTTTTTCATTTGGTTTGCAAATCAATACTTTGTAGTGCTGTTTTTTAATAGTGTATTTATCTTTTTGTATCCTATAATTTTCTAGTTAGTCATCCTAGCTTCCTAATTCCACGAAAAACATTCATGCCTTAATTGATGTTGCAAATGTTTTAAAGATACATAGCTATCTGTTTTACTTGTTCCCGATATGCTACTTTATTCACATGCTCCATTTTTTCTCTCTTTAATGAGTTGCTCTAAGCTTGCTTCCTTAATTTCACTCAGACCTCAGCATTCCATACAGATGTAAAAAATAGTAGTCATGCTAAAAAGTGTCTATACTGGGTTATTCAGCTAGTTCCTCTGCGTCAGGATTTCAGTTGTAAAAAATTTGGGGAAAAGGCTTAAATTCACTTGAGCTTAAATAAAAGGTGAAAAAAGTACAGGAAAAAAAAATCTCAATTAGATCAGGCTTGTCCTGAACAAACAAGATATGCTGCCTAGAGGCTGCAGTTTTGCTAGAGTGTAGTTGTAGTCTGTCAGGCTGGCTGAGAATTGGAAAGAGCATTCTCATTTGTCATGCAGTGTAATCAAATCTGATGCAGATTTGCAGACCTGCACAACAGTGATAAGACATCAACACTTATTTTTATGCTGAACAGAGTGTAAACAGGAGTTGTTTGGGGGATAATGTAGTGGATTTTTGCCAGTGTTTCATTTATTGGCTGTAACTAGTGACATGCAGTGATTTTCTATGCAGAGCAGTAGCTGGTTTATTTTCTTCCAACTACTTGCCATAATTGTGTTTCTGGATGCAAAGAAAAATCTTTCTCAAGATGGCAACTAAAGATTCAGGAATAGAAAACACTGGGTTTGATAGTTCAGGCCCTAGTTAGGTAGCTAATCCTCAGCCCCTTGAGCAATTTTTGAGCCTTCAGTTTTACTGCTTGTACAGGAAAGGTGACACTATTCATACAATTAGGGATTAGCAGGATTGGGCTTTTTCATTACTGAAGCACTAACATTTATTTTTAGTAAGGTGCTCTAGTCATCTTGTGCAAACCTATGGAATGTTTGTTCCCCAGGCTGCTGCCTCACAGTTTACGATGATGTTTTTGGGCTGCAGTTGGAGCAGAATAGGAAAATGAAAATAAATAAGGATAGCTCTTGTCATTATGGTTTGAGGCTAAACTGATGAAACTGAATTATCTTTGCCTAGCTGTTTAAAATCTGCAGTGACTACAGCAATATGGATTAGAGGCAAATAGGAACATTTTGGAAGGGATTTTGAGAAACATCTCATACATAATCCTAATAAGCTACAAAACAACTGATGGTATATTCAGAGCTACTTAGAACTGATAGAAGAGAATTACATGCATTTGAGATTCTACAGTTTAATATCTGTTCTTCCACATAATGTACATAGGCATCAGTTACTGACACTTGCATGATGTATAGGCAGGTTTATTTCTTGTTTCAGTTTATTTCTAAGGTCCCTCTGTGTTACTTCACATCCATCCCTTTCTCTTGAACTAAACTGCAAATCTGTACCGCCAGCATCAATTATGAAATAACTGATTTCTGGAAAATACTAAGCAGACTGATTAATTTATCTTAAAATTTCATTTAAGTTCAATTATATGTTGACTTTAAGTATCCTTTTATGTATAATTTTGTGTGTGTATTTTTCAACAACTCTAACTGTTACAAAACTGATGATAGAGGGATAGATTGTACAAATTGCCCTAGGAAAAATGAATCACAAGGTCTCAGGTACCAGACTGCTATGCTGACTACACGGAAGTGGAGTCCATGATTTTGTAAGAAAAATACTAAGGCATTTAGAAAGTGAGAATAAAGCAAGTTGTAAACTACAGTAAGTGTTACTAGCTAGCTAAACATGATCCCTAAAGAATTTGAAATATTCTTAATGTTCCAACTATGTCACTTTGAAATTAAGTGTTTTGATTATAAAATTAGAAATGTTCAAGTAAGTAAAGAGATTACAGCAAAATACATACTCCCTCAAATGTTTTTATGCTGTTGCGATTTTATCCATCTTACTAGTTAAGAGAATGTAATAGTTATGTTATTATAAAAGCAGGACATTCTTGATGGTCTCCAGACATTGTCTGATTTGTGTATTGGGAAATAGCAGTTTAACGAGGAAGTACAATTTTATACTATGTGTGTTCTCCAGTAGTGTAACAAATATCCAAGCACAGTAATCAGAGAAATTAAGAGATTGGTCAGGTATTTGTGTACAGTTAAAAATTCACATTAGTTTACGATGTGGAATGGATGTAAGTCAAATCATAAATTGCTCTTCATAACAATAGGTAAAATAGGTTATCATTAGTAGAATATAGTCTAGTAGACACAGTCAGTATCAGAGTGTTGTAAGTTCATTTTTGTTTCCTTTGTTCCTACACTCACCTTCTTTGGCAATACTTTTTTTTTTTTTTTTTTTTTTGGTGACTGGTCCCTGCTGAAATGTATCTCAAAAAACCTGCAGTGAAATGAAAAAAACTACAACTGGGAACTGAATGAGCTGTATACTCACTCACTGTAAATTCAAATTAAGTCCAGTAATTTCACATTTCACATATACTTGGAGAAAATTAGTCTCATCACCCAGGAGTAAGTATGCCAATGGTGGAATAAGGATAAACTCTTTCTAGGAATTTTGTCATGTATCTGTAGCTTTTTTGGTAAGGGTCTTATTTCACTTTTCAGATTTTAAATGTTTTATTTGCTGAAGTCTTAAGTGCTCAGATATTGCACAATCTATAGATTTTGTTCTCCATGCTGCAGCTAACAAAATGGATGAAAGCATATGGTGATGATAAGACTAGGGGTTCTTCATCTTCACAGCCCTGTACAGATATTGGTTAATTAATCACTGCAGCACTGTTGCAAAATGGGTAACTATTACCCTAATTTTCACTTATCTGAAACATTTTACTGTCTTTTTGGAAAAAAGGAGAATACTTCAATTTTGCACAAACAAAATTTTGATGTTCTGTTTTATCTAGTGTCTGGGACCTCAGAATGCAGTACTTCAATGAAATCATCATATATTAGCATATAAATTAAGCCAGTCTGGTAGTCTGAATTTGTCCAAACAGTTTCTTCAGAAATCAAAGAAATGAGTTGATGTTAAATTGCTGGCACAAGCAGGAAGAAGTCTGTTCATGACCCAGATACCAGTAACTGAATGAAGTCTGTCTGGTTTTACATACAAGAACTGAACAGTTCTAAGGTGATAGTTACAAGACCTGAGTTCTTTCTTTAAGAAAAAAAAAAAATATTCTGAATTTAAGCTGACATAAACCATCTCATACATCAAGTAAAAATTAATAAGTTGGCACTGTCAAACGTATATTTTTACATAAACCTACTGAAGAATTAATTCAGATTTTATTTTATATGTACACAGACAAGTAATTTACTAGCATGTGATTTTAGTGGTTCCTATAGAATGACACTAAAGGAGGTTTTAGCCACTGCCAAAAATACAGAGCATTGTAAGGAAGAATATTTTATGTGCAATTTATAATCTAGGCTGTCTTCACATTGCATTATGTGCATTTCCCCCACCCAAGTGCAAGTAGAGTAGAACCTGTTTATTTGGTAAGAAAAAGTACATATATCTGCATGTTGGAGACATTATTAAATACTTCCCTTGAAGATAACATGGCAGTACCTACATGTTTAGCTCCTTACATGATCAACATAATTTATGTAGTACCAATCATAATTCTTTCAGGAAAATTTTTATTTAGTTCTCTTGATAATTCTTTTGAGTAAAGTCCACATACTGCCCTAAGACAGGCAAGATCTCATGAAAACATTTAAATACATTTAAGATTAATTGAAATAGGAAAACAGATATGTTTGTTTATTTGAGAGGAATATTCCAGAGACCAACTCAGGACTCCTGTAAGTTATTAGGTGTTAAAAGTATACTTATTTTCTGATCCATGTCTCAACTCCAATGGAGTAACTGATCAGAAATAAAATGTCTACTCTTTCAATAGAATAACTAAGCAACAAATTATCTCTCCCTGAAGCCTTCTGCTCCCCAAATTACTGACAATAATAAACCCATAATTCATTACTCATAAACAAATTGAGTTATATATTTGTTGTACGAGTTTTAGGTTACTTAGGACTGCTGCTCTGAAGAAAGATTTATTTTTTTTTTTAAGAAAAAATCCCACATACTCGTTACCTTTACTATCCACTAGGCACAGTTCTTTTGAGTCTTTTTGGGGAATATGTCCTTTGTGCAACATCCTGGCATAGTAGCCTCACTTTGCCTGAGCATTAGTTCTCTATTTTGTTGATTCCTTTACAGCTTCATGCCCCCTCAACATGGGGATGAACGGTTCTTTTCTGCCAAGACAGTAGAGCACAGCACAGGCTCTTCCTATTCCAAAAAGGAATTTACTCCCTCCTTGACCTTTAAAATACATACTCGCTAAAGCTTTATTTGACTGAAATCTGTGGGGTTGTTCATCAGGTCGGATTTGCTAGGAAACCTGGCAATATTTCTGTAAATGCTTGTGTTGGAATGCTACTTATTCATTCCGAGTGCATACATAGTTCTGTGGGTTAGACTTAGAAAATTGCTGCAGTATGGTGCAGTAGTACATCAGCTCGCTGCCACCTTTTGGCATTGATCCCAAGGGTTGCATCTTATCGCAGCCAAGTTTGCAGTAGTTTTAAGCCCTCCTGTGTAAAGGACTTGAGAAAATTAACTGATCTCTAACTGGATCTCAAGGACATTATAATAAAATAACGTAGTAAAGTAATAATGTACAATGAAGAATAAATGGCAGATCGTATAATCCTATTGTACAAGAAATGCATCTCAATAAGTGCAGAGAATGTGTTTAGAATGTTATGGAACCAAGTTATTACAGCAAGATCAATTAGATGTGATTGACCCCAGAGGCCTATTTAAATTACTTCAGTAGGAAGCATTAGTATCTTGGGTACAGCTTCTAGGAAACGTGCCGTATTAGCTATAACTTTCTTTCACAGACTTTTAATAACTGAACAGATAACTTACTGATTGTGTTATAAAAGACTGCATATCTTAAAACAAAATAATTAAATAGAATATTAACTTTAAACGAATTTCAGTTTTAGAAACAGCACTAGAAATTGTTTCAAGTCAAATTGTTTCAAACCACTTCCTCTAAAATTTTTAGAATGCTTTAGTTTCTCATTTCTCTTGTTTAAAAACTCCTATTTGCATGACTGCAGCATTTGTAGAAGAACATAAACGAGACCAATACTACAAAATTTGCAGGTAGAAAAACCAAACTGAACTACAGAGAACTTTCCTTTTGTTACTTCCTGTTGCAATAATTTCAACTATTTTCATTATAGAAAGTTCAGAATTAACTTCTCAAGTTGCCTGTAGTATCTGATAAGAGAGAGAATATTTTGATGTACATGTAGATCTCCTATATAACACCTTTGTAGTCCAGTTTCACCAGTTTTTTGAGGACTGTTCTATCCGTTTGCAAGACTAGCAAGGGGAAGAGAAAGAAAAAGCTTTTATTCCCTGCAGAGCTGAAGGGTTCAACAGAGCTACAAAACAAGTTGGAAAAGTTTTCTGGTTCTTAGTGATAATTTCCATCTCAGCCATATAGTCTCGGGACAAGTCACCTCAGACATACTCAAACACATCTGCAATACTGAAATGGTGACTACAACTAGATCCTATCATTGCTCAGTCACTTCTAGTCAGGCAAGGCAAAACCTATACGCTAAAACAGATTTAGCAGATCACTTGTCAAAGACAGCGATCAAAGTCAGCCTCACTCAGGACTGGGAGGAATCCCACCCTTACTCAGCTAAGCACAGCAGTGAGCTCTGAAAGCACACAGGTGTCCCTGTACCTCTGTGTACTGTTGTACCTCCAGTACTCCAGCAGCACAGCAGGCACAGAAGTGGCTTGTCAGACTGGGATTCTGAGAACCCAGTTATATCACACTGGAGTAACCCTATACAATGATGTTATTAAACAATGTGTATGGTAGTAGTTGATGGTTATTCACAAAGCACTTGGCACGTTAATGATATCACTTACTCGAGGTGAAGTTTCTTCCTGATCTTCTCCAGCTTGTGCAGAAACATCTTCTGTGTTCCCCTGAACTGTAGTGTTTCCGCTACACTTCTGCAGAGATAATCTTTTTAGAGTCTGGTCTAAATCCTAAAAAAAGAGAAAAACAAAGAAAAATTCCAAATTAAGACATAAGTCTTAATATAAAGTACTCAACTAACCAAAAAGGGAACTATGCATGGAAAACAGATTAAAAGTAGCATTGCAAATAAAAATACCTAATTTTATCTGCCAAAATATCATATCAGTTTATTTTTTGTATCATAGTTGTATTCTGATTGGTGTGATGAGGAAACTTCATAGTATATAACAAACATTCTCTATGCCTCATAAATATATATAGTAATGCTTTTACCATATTGATTGCCGTATTTTACCATATGCTTTTACCTAATATTAATACATTTAAATATGCATTTATTTGAATAAGCACATAGGGTTTTGATTCAGTAAAGAGAGAGATGTATATGAGCTCATGCATGATTTTACTATTAAAAGTTTGGTTTGTGGATTTTGCCCGTAAAATAAAGAATCAGTAACATAGAAGTTCCATTGTCGTTAACCTAGTGGGTGAAAACCCTTTTTACAGGTCATTTTGCTTCTTACTTCAGCTCCAAATATAATTTTGTAAGACTTATAAGACCGAGCTGACTTGAGAAATGGATGCTGTACCAAGAAATGCAATATGTTCAGTACAGATTGCACTAACTTCTTAAAATGAATGCATGCCTGTTTATTTAATCAAGTGGATTGTTTTTATTCCATTTGATACTTTTTGTGCATAGGAAAAATACTATTACAAACTTTGTGGAACAAATTATACTACACCACAGTATTTACAGCGGCACATTGTGAATACTGAAGATGATACATACATAAAAATTTAAGGATACAGAAATCTCTCCCCCCCCACCCTGAAGCTCTATTCCTCCCTCTTCTGTGAGCTGTTAGACCAAACTGCAGTCTTTGTATCACTGTTGTAGAGCTGCTTTTGTGTTTCAAGACTTTTCATTCTGGTGGTGAAAGATCAGAACCATCCCTCTGTTCTCAATGGTCTTTGATGCTGCCAGCATGATTTTCTTCTTGAAATTGTACCCTCTCCTGTCAGTCTGTCATGGCTGTGTTGGTTTCTGTGGCCCTACGTATTTTTTCAAGATACCTTCCTGAGGAGTCTCTTTTCCTGGAGAAGTCTGTATGGCTCTGTCCGTTGTTCTTATTTCTCTCCATACCCTTTATCTCAATAATCTCAAACACAAATTCAGTTGCCCTCTCTCGACAATTACACTTGCACCTCATTCCAGAGATTGTCTTCTGTTCAAGATTTTAGATGTTCACCTCTAAAAGAGAAGTCTTAATGCCCTGTACTCCTGTAACCTCCTTCCTCAGTCACTGTAGACAGCAACGCTTTTTTACCTGTCATTCAGGCCTGCAAATAGCATATCCGTTTCATGTACCTTCTTAAACATAGCATATTCTTTCTGTATCATATCTGTGTAAGTAAACTTCTTTTACAAATTCTGATTAAGCCATGTCTGATTTCTGTACTGTCTTCTCTGACCTCAGTGAATGCAATTTCTTGTTTCTTATATCCACTCCGGCTACTACAAAGATCATTTTCTCACACCTCTGGTGTGACCGCATCACTTGTTCTCTTGTCAGCACTGCACCCTTTTCCATTACAACAACAATAATAAAAAAATCTGGTTGTTCAAGTGAAAACCTTTAAAGTTTTTCCTCTTCTATTTACTATTCAGCAGCCAACTAGCGATATGGGACTTCATCACCCATTTGTTAAATTTTTTAGTAAGCATGCAAGGCCTAGCTAGCTCTTGCATCTAGGAGGAGGTGTTATGAAACACTTGAAAAGATTTACCTGTATCCTCCAAATTAATTATAAAATTTTTATTTTGCTGTACTACCTACCCACTCCCAAAAAGAATAGGCAGAGAGGCAACTGAAGTGCTAATACTGGTGCTTACTGTGATTGACCTAGTATTATAGTCTTTATGTTCTCCTTTGCAGGAGTCTATTAGCTTTTATTTTGTAGCTGAACCATGAACTTCTTAGGACATGGAAAATCTTACTGTTCTGTGATTGACTGTCCACTGCTGCTATTATGTCTAGCACTTTGTAATATGAATAGTAAACCATAGCAGACTCCAGTAATTTCCTCTAACTCAGCAAACTGCCAGCACAGGGAGGAGGAATGTGTAGATTATCCATCCTTCTTGGGAGAGAGAAGAGAAAGAAGTACGATATAGCTCTTTACCAAATCTACTTCAGGTCATTCTTCTCAGTTTTTATTACACTAATGATTTTTTTTGTCCAATACGTTAACATGTAATTTAAACTTAACTTGTATCTTTCTCCAGTAAGAATTAGTAAAAATGTTTATAGATTATAGGAAATTATCTCACTTTCTCTAGAAGAAGTCACAAATTAATTCATTTTAGATAATACCATAGATAAGCTATAAAATAAAAAATATATTAAAAAACAATTGGATTTTACAGCAAATTTGCAGCTTCTGTATGCATGCCATGTCCATTGCCTTAACCTATTTAAAATTACTTTGGACTGTATGATCTCTAGGGAGATGAGGGAGAACTTCAGACCTCAGGAGTTAGTCAAGACTTTTATTAGAAACATGGAAATGAAATAAATTGAGCAGAGAGGGTGCCTCTGTTTCCTTGTGTGAGTTACCTTGCTTATTCTAAGTTTCTGGGGAAAAGGTGAGATAGTCTGAAACTATCTAAAACTGCCAAGTGGTTTTACTAAAATTTTTGCTGCTTTCTCATTCCTCCTCCCCCCCCCCCCCCCCCCCCCAAGTAAGAGTTCAAATTTTCCCCCAAATATCGCTCCAAAATTTTTTATTACTTTTCCAAGGTTATGACATCTACCTTTCTTATATGCCTAGGTGATTTCCTACCATTGTTCAGAAAAGGTAGGTTTCTGCTTTTGTACAATTTCAATATAAGGGGTATTCACCAGTGATACAGCTATGTCAAAAGTGAGCAATTCAACACCAAATTAAAAGAATTGTATATTGTCTGTATTTGAACAGATGGTACCCTTACTCATTTTGTGAGCATAAATTACTACTAAGTTTAAAATAATTTATTCACTCCTTAGAACTGTAGCCAATAGCTCACTGTCTAGCTACATGAATTTTCACATCCATCAGCTCAACCAGTGATGCAAAAGCAAAACCCAGGTCTTGGAACACTATGTTCCTTTTGTGACACTCCTGGGAGGACTTTAGGCCTCTGAGCCAATGGATGAATATGCATTTCTTTCATTTGTGAATAATACTATAGAGGATCATCTTAATGTAAAAACTCCAAGCATGATTCAATATACATTGCCAACATAAATTAAAATGAAGCTAGGCTTGTGGAAAAACAATGCCATAGAAATTGCTTAAGGCCACTTCCTATATATATTGTCATTTCAAATAATGTATTGCTAGTTTATAGTTTCCTAGTATTTTAAAGTTCATGTAAAGCTGAGGAGACATTTAAAAGAAATTACTGTGTACTTTGGTTTTTCCTGTTCTTGGATACATTTTGTGCTCAGCTGTTTGGACAAATTTCAGCTGAGGTGTGAAAACACAGTCAAAGAATGAGAAAAAGCTGTTGAAAAATGACTGTAGAATAATACTAATACCTTTAAAATCTTACAGGTACAGGATTTGATAAGCATACAGTAATAGAGGTGTCCGGAGGCAACCACATAGACAACAGACCCATGAAAAATCAAAGGCTACTAATTCTACAAACTCTGTAAAAAAAGAAGCACATTGATATCCTCTTGCACCCTATCTCTTTTCTATACCGGTGTATCCTAACTCACACATTTGCTTCTATAGTGATTCCCTAGATCCTTCTGTGTACATTAGAGTATGCTTGTCGAGTTCAAGAGAGGTGTGTCCAGCCAGGTCACTCCCCACACTGTGAAGTTTGCACTATTAGCGTGCAGACTGATCGTTAGTCTGAACTAGTTGTTTCTTACTAGTCAAAATCTTTGGCGACAGATTTGGTCTGACTTTTCTGTGAATCTTGAATGGTTGTGTGATAGACTCATGTTCTTTTGGCTGTTGTGGGTTAAATGAGAGAACAAGCAACAAGCTTTTTTTTGTTTGTATGTCACCATCTATGAACCCTTACTTTCATTGAAAATGGGCAAATGCCAGTTTTTTGGATATGCATGTATTACATGAGGTCCAAAAAGCCCATTGAGTTGCATTATGCTAGGAATTGTCAAAATATAATTGGAGTAGCTATTCTTCATACAAAAATATTTTTACTTATGGATCCTTCACATTTCATGTAGGTTTCTCACCTTGTAATAGGCAAGAGCTACTAAGCAGTTTGTATGTAATCCAAGATTTTCACTGATTAAAAAAAAAATCACTAAAAAAATCTTCAAATTCAGGAGAAAGATGTTTGTAAATGACATTCACTTTTTACTATCAGGCACTTTTTCTGTTCATGTTGCTTTTTATTTCCATTCTTCCAAACAAACTCAAGAAAGATTAGAGCAGAGTATGTTAATTATTAGCAATAGTCTGAAAAGATGTTTTTGTGGCCTTTTTCTATAGATAATAAGTAGGTATCAGTGTCTTTTGAATCATAGAATACCAGGATGGAAGAGACTTCAAGGATCATCTGGTCTAAACTTTCTTGGCAAAAGCTTCGTCTAGACAAAAGTACCATCTAGACAAGATGGCCCACCACCCCATCCAGCAGAATCTTAAAAGCATCCAGTGCTGGGGAATCCACGACTTCCCTGGGGAGATTATTCCAAAGGCTGATTGTTCTTACTGTGAAAAATTTTCCTCTAGAGTCTCATCGGAATCTCCCCAGGATTAACTTGCACCTGTTACCCCTTGTCTTTTCCATGTGACTCCTTGTGAAAAAGGGAGTCTCTGTCTTCTTTGTAGCCATCATTTACGTACTGGAATATGGTGATGAGGTCACTGCTAAGCCTTCTTTTCTCAAGGCTGAAAAACCCAATTCTCGCAGCCTTTCCTCATATGGCAGGCTTCCCACTCCTTTCATCATCCTGGTGGCTCTCCTCTGGACCCTCTCCAGCCTGTCCTCTTGAGGTGTTTTGGGCTTACTTTTCAGCTAAATATGTTCTGTTGAATTTAATTAGGAAGCTGTGGGTACATAAAACCTGCTTTAAAAAAACCCAAAATAAAGCAGGGTCAAACTAGGCACTAGAAATCAAAATTCGCAACAGCTTCCAAAAGGAAAGTCCTCAATGACTCAGTTTTTCCAGATGCAAATTGAGAACATTTTCCTCCTTAACATACTCTGATGTTAACAAACTAGCATAACTCAACATAATGATCAATTCGAGTTGTTTTTCTCACAGAGGAGAAAACTTCTCAAAGAGTCCAGAATAAGTAGTATGGCCAGAACTGGTTTGGAATGGAGAAGGCAGCCGTTGGGAAGCCTTTAGTTTCCACTCCTGCAGATTTGCCTAAAGCTTTCTGAAACGTGAAATCAAGTGGAAGCTCTTCCTGAGTATGAATTGCAGAATTTGGCAGTTAAAAAAAACATTCCATTATTATAGCTAGAAATAGGAATTTCTGTAACAATCGATCTTTTCAGGCCTATGTACTTGAAAGGTGAACAATCTCTCCCCAACTGTCAGTCTGGTAAAGTTTTCTGTCCTAGGAAACTTTAAATAACATTTAGTAAACTTTTCCTCTCTGTGCAAACACAGAGCAGCAGGCACAAAGTCTGCTTGATGCAGCTAGAACAATAGCCACACTGGTGATACTAATACTCTGAGCTGAACATGCCTGTGGAGGAGACCGTCATATTTTGTTTAGTGGAAAGAAAACAATTCCTTAAACTGGGGTAGATGAGAAAGTAATCTGCTGAGAATGAAAATAAGCAACAGTAAGCAGTAGATGGGGAGTTCTGTTATGATAATAATTGTAACATTAATATAAGAGATGCTAGAAAAGCTTATAATACAAAATAGTAATTCTGCCATCCCTAAACTGTCCAGGTTTAACATACTTTACCAGAATCCTAGTTTGTTTGAGGTCAATCCAAGTTGTGTTCATCCTGCTTTTCTAACATTTCTGCTTATATAAACTGTAACTTCCTGCCAATTAATCTGTAAACATAAGATATAGGAACTTATAACTGGCCCATAACTAAATCAACACATAGGTTATACATATCTGGACAGACGCTATGAGTCTGTGCAGAATGCCCTAAGTGTATAGAAGTATGGTCTGATGACAAATTATAAATGCAGATGCTATTGGTGGTCCCCTCGTGCCTGATTCAGAGATACGAGCACAGTGCATTCCACCTAGTCTCAGAGTCAGTATGATTTGTGCACTGTGGCATTTTAGTACAGTTTTCTATCACTTTAATTATTCCTGCAAGACCTGTGCAACAGTGCTGTATACCCAGAACAGTCACCTGATACTGTAGGTTTGTAGTTAGAATTTTAACAGCTTGGGACCGCCAGCCCCAAACACAGCACTGACATCCAAGAGTGAGATTAGAAATACAGCATGGATGCTTATTTTTCATCTTGGAAATGCACAGTGTGTCATGGCTTTACTCAGCTGAACAGCTAACAGGCAGATTTTCTAAAGGTACTACATAAATTATAATTTAGGACCATTTATAGTGATCTTAACTCTGGGGATTGAATTTGTGAGTTTAGCTAGCATAAGCCTAAGGATGAGAACAGAGGAATACTTTGTCATAGTGTTAGATCACCTGACACACTAAAATTAATCTTTTAGATCTCCTATCATGAGTTTCAACAGCATATTCTATAACAGTTACATTCTTGTCTCAGCTGCATGGATGAGTTCTCTCATCAGTATCTGTCACTACTCTTTGTCTAGCTGCTGATCCTTTTTTAAGCATTTTCTATCTGCTTTGCCAGTTTCTACCCCCTTCCTCATTTTCCTTTTTCTCTCATCTATCAAGTGCCACATTTTTAGGACATCCCCTGCCATGTATCTGCACATAACTGCAAGCCCTCTTAAAAGACGTCTTTGAAGTTTAGCAGCATTCTTACAAGTCTTCAGATATTGCAAGGGTGGCATTCATTCTTTTTGACTAATTTCTTTAAAATACACAAGTTAGTATGATAGAAAATTATAGGATGATGACATTTCTGAAATACATCATTACATACCACTTTTCAGATATTGTAGGATTCTTAGAGGCCTGCAATTCAGAAGGTGTCATGTTTTCTGAAGCAGATTTCCCTTCACCAGACAAATCAATAGTAGATTAAGGTGTACTGACTGTTTCTTGAGACACAAGAGCAAAAAACTGAACTTGCTTCGAAGTACATGCTTGTTCCTCATTTATTGTACTGACTTCAAAATTTCAGTGGTTTTTTTTTTGTTTGTTTGTTTTTGGGGTTTAATGGGTTTATTATTATTTAACTTTTATTGAAATTAAAAGATGTGAGAAATCATATCTTACATAGCTATAACTATTCTGATTATTCAGGTCTTATTTAGGCCGGAATGCAAAGAAATATCTGAGAATGTTCTCGTCTCATTTTCTGCCTGCCTGCAATGCATCTCCTAAAGTGCATGTCCTATTGCTTTGATATAAAACATAATGACCATATAATGGAAGTAGTTAGAGATATTCTTTTCTTAATGAATTGATGGAGAAGGGGAGGGGTATTCTGCTTAATAAATGCTGCTTTATGAAATATGCTGAGATTAAAATTTGCCAATACTAACTGGCTTGATTTGTGAACTCATGTTTTTCCCTAGTTAATAAAAGTAATGGCTTCCCAGCCGCAGTGGCTGCCTGGGGATACCAAACTGATGTGAATTACACTATCTTTGTAGTGATATGTTCTGAGTGACAAAAATTTGTTTGCATAGTGTAATAATGCCACCTAAAACCAAAGCTGAAGCAACAGGAATGTTTTGATCTGCAGCTATGAGATTCTATCTGTATTCAGTGTAAGACTAGAATTGAAATTTAATTGTGCAGAAAACTTTTACTGAAGTAACAATCTGAATAAGTATCTTCATCTGTGAGCGATCCTACATGGGTACTCTGGAACTGAAGTCGTTTATAACTCTAGGATAATATATAGTACCAAACACAATTCTGGCTTCCCACTGCTCAACTTTCCGTCTGCCTCTCTAAAGAGAGTTCAGTTTGTGGTACTTCTGCCTTGGTTGCTCTGCTACAGTTTTCCAGTTAGCAATAGTATAAAAATTTTACGGGCCTATTGAAGAGGTGGTAAAAACTTTATCAAGATCCACCTTTCTGTGCTGTTTCGTATACATTTGTATAAAATTACTTGCTCTTTTTTTTGAAATCTGAATGTCTACCTCTGTATATCTGAATGTTATTAATGATTAGGAGCCAAGACTTGCTCAAGACTGTGAAGGAAGTCTAGGGTGAAGATGGAAACTGAGCCCTTTTCACCTTAGGTGTCTAGGATAAAGCCCTTAATCACTACAATATTCTTACTCTTTGAAATAACTCCAGAAGATGCACAGACTCTCCTATTCATTGGCTATGCTATGCAAATGGACAACATCCCCCTCTTCTTGAACTCTTATGGATACTGTACTCTCATTTTCCCATTACTGTCGATTCATCTCCCAGAATCAACAGCAGTTTAAATTTGAATTTGCAACCTCGTAAAGTTTTCATTGTATACCTATTGTCCCCTTACAGAAGTGGTGTCTTTTAATGGAAATTTTAATTAGTCTTAACTACAAGATTTGAAAAGAATTTTGAAAGATGTTACAGTCTTTAAATAGTTACTGTTTTCCTGATACCAGAGGAATCTCTTAGAGGCCATTCTGCAAGGATGGAACTATCTATTTTTGTATGGAGATGCTAGTACAGAAAAGGATTGTTGCTCATAGCAATCAAGTAGCTGCTTTTGAGGACTTTATTCCAACCTCAGATCTTGATTCCTACACTTCTATTTGCACAGTGTTCGTTGAAATGTAACAACACTTGATTTTTTTTTTTGTTTTTATTCCAGAGGGTTTATTTTGCTCTTTTAAAATTTATATCTAGCTATGCTATTTTGATTTTGAATATGTAATATAATTTAGTAAGTTATAGTCTATTTTTTAAAATTTACCTTATATTTAAAGTAGGATGTTAATGTGATGTGTATAGAAGTATTTTCCCTAGTTGATTTTCCTGGGAAAGGTTATTTTAGAATGTAGTTACCAGTGATGGCTACTATTAATGCGAGCAGTGAACTAATCTGCACTTCACACAGCGGAGTCCTTTATCAGGCATAACACAAGTGTGCAGAGATAAGAGGAGCAGTAGGTCTCCAGGCAGTGGAAAAAGTACAGACGGCAAAGACTGAAAGAAGGTTCTCAAAGGTAGAAATAGCAGTTGACACATCTAACTTCATTTATGAATTTAAAGTGTACCCCCTCTTCTCTAAATCTCAGATGTGCCTGCCCGTTATATTACATGTAACAAAAAAACCCAAAACTGAAATTGCAGATTTTTTTGATGACCGGGGTGTCAGCCCAAAGAACAGTGTTAATGAAGATCCTGTGGTGAAGCTATGCTGATTTTCGTTTGCACAGTTTTACTCTATTTTAAAAAGTTTGTCCCAATCTGTGACTGTCCATATTTCTTCCCTAAAAGATTCTTCTGGAAATCAAGAATAAATCAAACATGGCAGCAATATCTTTCCTCTAGCCACCTCTCCTCTTTCCCCCATTTGTCCCTGGATCCCACTGCTCAGGGGATCACTGCTCTTGGTGTTTAAGTTAGCTTTCCAGCTGCCATGAACCAAGCTACCAACTGGCTCAGGTTTCAAAGCCATTTTCAGTCCCTATTGATTTCTTTGCAGAATAATTTATTGCATATCCTGAAAGTGCTCTGAATTCTTGTAAGTTGTCTCAGGATATAGAGAGGAGTCATTTGTAACCTCATATTCTCATATTATTTCTATTATTTTAATTCAGAATATTAGATATTAAAATACTCTAAATAATACAACATATATTTATTTAATCCATTATTGGTTTTTAACAAATAAGTAAATGTGTATTTCCAATGTTACAAGTACTTGCCTAGACAACATTTGAAATCAAACCAAATTTTTCTCCAATACAGCATGTTTTAAGAAAACTGCATAAAGAAAAAAGAGATTCTTGTAGTTTTTAAATTGTAGTTCTCACTCTGGAATGGAGAGTTGTAATACAGTTTTTGTGGGTAACTGAAGGCATCTGAACTGTCTGATGTTATTGGGCAGCAGGAATGGAGTTTATTACATTCTCAACAACAGGATTCAATTATACCTATTAGCTTAATAAAGGGATAAGATTTTTTTATATATATCTTTATAATATAAAAGATACTATCTTTTGATAAGAGAAGTCCATTGTGGGGAGAAGAACAGCAAAGGCTAGCTAGCCTCCAGGAGGCTTTGAATGCAACTTCAGCTCCCTATATTGATAAATGATTTTTCACAAACTTACCTGAGCATCAAATCTTTCCACACTATCAATATGTTTCCACTGCAACAGTAACAATGGTAGTGGAACACTTCAAATCCCATGACCAATCAGTGTTTTAACTACATTTCAATCAATGTATACAAGCCAAATAGCTCACTAAAAATAAAATACCTTTCTTGTTTTGTCTTCCATGACAAAAAGCTATGGCCAACAATAACAGTAGTTTTTCCTACAAACAGTTAATGCATGTGTGAATCACAAAAATGTACATGCTGTACTTCAGAGATGCAATTCAGCAATACATATAACAGATCTTTGTTTTTACTGATCATTTAAAGAAGGAAACAAAGAAACATGCATTGTTTCTGAGGCTTTGACACACTGAAAGTGAAAGAGTAAAGAGAATACAATTAGACATTCTTTCAGTGAAGAAAAAAGATTGTTGGGGAGGGAGGAGGAAAATTAAACTAAAATTAAATGGGAGTTCTCCCATTTAAAAAATGTTGTTACTCTTGGACAGAATTCCCCATCCTTTTCCTTTTTTTTTTTCTGCTGCAGTTGCAATACAAAATACTCTTCAGCATATGCACAGGAACTACTCCAAAGAGAACAAAAAATATCAACCTGAAATAACCAATCCAATCAAAGTTTCATAGACTAAAGAAACACTGGCAGCATAATTTATTTTAATGGACATATTATGCTTTCACCATCTGGTCTGCTCCTAATTATAAATGCCAAAAGAACATATTTCACAGTTAAATCAGTAAGAAGACATTATTCATGCACTTATATGTTACTTCTACACTAACACTTCTACAATGTTCTCATCCTGCCTACGCAATTCAGAGCAAGCTGCTCACATCTGAAATTGAACTTGTTGGTAAAAAGTATTTTTCAATAACTGTTTCAGTGGGAAAGTATTTAATGTAAAACTTATTTTAAAAGAAAAATAAGTGGGAGAATGAAAGCCTTTTGTTCTGGTAATAGCTTCTTGGAGGCAAGTATTTGTATTCCATTTTAATCCCAGATACAAATGTATATTTTATATACTTTTTTCTAATTTTTATATGGTTATCATAATTAAAACTAAGCACAATTACTCAGGTGCTCAATATTTTACAAAAATTATGCTTCTAAGAATTTATTGGGGTTTTTTCGGTCACAGGGGGAACAAATTTTTTTAATAATGTCTAGCTTTTTAAAAAAAAAATTATTTTCTGTTAATTCACAGACATATCTACCAGATATTTTTGCTTATATCTCTAATCCAGTATTGAATGTGTTCTGTACTTATATAAAATTTCATTACTTTAGGGAAAATTTAAAAATAGACACAAGAAAACTAAAAAGTATTAAAAATCAATTTGCATGAAGTACTCCTAAATACTTTGTTAAATCAAAGTGATCACTTAGGGCCCTCTGACTTGCAGTGGAAGGAATAAAGTTGTTGACAAATTAACATCTAGATCCTTGAATTGGTTCTCAGTATATACATATGACTTTAGAGAAGGACAGAAGGAGAAACCAAGTCATGTAATGACTTGCTAAAGATAGAGCAGACTTTGCACAAGTACGTTTTTCCCTGCTTTCTTGCATTTTCTTCCCCTCATCTGTTTAGATGGTGTGTATGCTCTGTGTGTGCGTGTATACAGTGCCTGCTATAGCAGTTGCTTTAAGCGGTGTTACGAAGTACCCTCTTCTGCACCACTTCACAGCAGAGGTACACATCCTCTCTGGGGAAGGTGAAGGGGAGCAGCTATTTAAGAAAGAAAAATTGAACAATTTATAATGCTCACATGATCAGGTCAAAGACCACCTGAAACAACAACAAAAACTCTGCAAGTGAAGCTTATTACATGAGAGAAGCAAAGGGCTTTGAAGGGAATTGATATGGCTTAGAATTTCATCCTGTAGATGTATTGAGTGTATGATACAAGAGAGAACCCTGAACTGTTTTCCCTGCACGAGACATCTCTGTACCTTGGTCCGTTGCAAGGCTCTGCTAGCTGGAACTGTGTTCAACACTCAAAATAAAGCGTTAGCATTATGTTAACTGGTATGATATTACATACCACGTGACATTTGGTATTGCAGATTGTGCCATCTTCTATCCTGCGCCTAAGGAAAATAAAACAGAGAAATCTTCCCCTTAAGTTTGATACACCATGCCTTGTTTTGGTTTAGTGATTCAGCCCTTAATATCTGCTTTGCCTTAAAGTGAGCATGGTAGTTGTGTGATGAATAAGAATCCTAATAAGAGAGGAATGATCAGGGTGTTAGACTTGTGTTAGAGTACAGCTATCATCCAGATAGTCTGAAAAGCATAGGAAATCTTTAGTAATATACAGTACAGAAAATAGGAAAATTAATTGGAAAAAAGGTAATTGATGTTACATGGTTTGCTGGGGCTGAACAACAGAAAGAAACTTGGCAGAGCACTGGAGTCTTATGAAGGATCTGAACTTTTCTTCTGGAATACAATTTATGTTCCTGAATAGGATGGAAGGGACCGCCTTTTTCACTGACAGTCCTCTGCAACAGGTCAACTGGATACAGCCTTTTTTTAATCCAAACATCTAGAAACTGACCCTGTACTAACAGCCACAAACTAATGTTTTTATAACAGCATAAAGCTTAAAGGACAAAATAATCAAAATATGTGTATTTTAAATTGCTGCTAAGAGATCAGGAGGAATCAATGGGATTGCCAGCATCCTAGAGAATGTTCTAAATGAAAGGAGCAAGGTGATACCAGGAAGTGGATTCTTTCCTATGAAGTCAGAAAGGGAAGAGAAATCCTTTGTCATTCTAACCTGGGGAAAAATTATTTCCTTGCCCACATGGGCATATAAATAAAATGCACCAATAACCAGTAAGAACATCAGCTTGACAGAAAATGTCAGGAAATGTCCTTAAAAATAATTTTGATTTGAAATAAATGTAACCTATTTGTTTCTGCAGATGGCTAGAATTTGGTTCCGCAGACAATCTAACAAGACATCCTCACCTGCTTAAGTTCAGAAGGACTTTCATTCTAGACTTCTATTTTGCAGACTCAGTTTTTTTCTAATTGTAGAAAACTAGTCTTTGAGCTTGTTAAATATATTTTTTTCTCTTTTAGCTGAAACCTGAACTATTCTGAAGTTGAAACTTTATATTCCACAGCTGTTGACAATGAACATACACCTACTATCTAAAAAGAAATAAAGGATAATGCATGCATTTTTCAATTTCATGTATGCTTATGCAAGAACATATGTGTATGGGACTATGTTTCTGTGGGCACACAGGAAACTATCCAAAAGGACTCCTGTGTATGTGAGTATATCTGACAGTAGAAAGTATGATGGAAAAGGAATCCAGTGTCAATTGAAGGCAACAGAATAATTTTCCCCAGTATCAACAGAGGCTGAATTAGGATTGAAGTAAATCTTAGCTGAACCAATGCACACACAACCTTTTACTTTCCTCCCCATAATTTTACATACAAAAATACAAACATTTTCAGTGGAGAAGACCCCCTCACAATGAGTATATTGGATGTGGAAGTCTAGGTTACTCTAAATTCTGGCACAGTATAGATTCCTACCTTTTGGTATATAATTTTGGGGTTTATGTGAAACTAAGCCTTATGAAAAGCCTGTTCTGTGTGCTTCTCAGAGACTGTATGAAACATTTTTCCTTCTATCCTCAGTAATTTAAACAGCTAACCAGTACATGTAACTCCATAAGTCTGAAAACATTACATATTTTTTCATAGGGATGTGAGCAGAAACAGCTGGTCGGAGAGATTGTGGATTGCTTGCCATCAGTTTTCTCTTCTTTGTATTCCTGCTGGATATTTTAATTTTAACTGAGGATAGAGTATTTAAAGTGAAAGTTAAGAAATTTAGAAGCAGTAGAAATTACTTGTCTATTCTAACTGTCCCTAGGCAAAAACTTTCCATTTTCATACAGCACTATTTAAAATATCTTGGTTTTACAAGAAAAGCAGGTATATTTTTTCCTTAGTCACTAGGTATTAATTACACTAAATTCTATGCATCTTTAAAAAGGGAAAAGGAGATGGTAGGAAAAAAGTTGAATAAGAAATTTAAAGGTTAAGTTTTGTTACAGAGACTGTATGTGTGTTTTCGTATATGCAAGTACATGTGGAAATATGTTCTTGTGTCATTGAGATAAAATTATATTAACATTGAGAAAAGGAATTGTAGTTGCTTTTCTAAAGTATCTTGCATATTTGTGCTGGCAATCATGAAACTGCTTAAATGAGACCTTTAATATAAAAGCTTGGGGAAAATACATGTTTAAGTATATCCAAATCCAGTGCAACTATGAAGCAAAAGCCCTTCTAAGATGGGACAATACTTGGAGTGTCTTTAATTTCCCACTTTTCATTGTCCTCAGTGATGTGGGGCTCCTTAATTCTCTTGGAAACACTATGCAGTATTCTTTTTTGTACAGACTTTTAATTACAACAGTCACTAGAAAAAAACAAGTATGCTGTAAGTGTGCTATGTTAACAGGTCAATTTGCTAGTCACATAATATTAAACTGACTGTTGTTCAAACATAACCTAATTTACCTTCTCTGCTTTTATTCCCTGTCTCAGTTCATAATGTTGTAGGTGTCTGATGCAGATTGTTAGCAAAGGTAAAAATCAAATAGTATTAGGAGGAGACAGTTTATGCTTTCATTATCTTGAAATAACTAATAAGGACATATTTTTCCTTCGTGCATTTTTATATGGATTTATGAAGTCAACGGTACTACATTCTGTCATATCACCTAAAGACATGGCTGAAATTTTCAGGCAGAAGGTGATCTGGAGATGCTTGCTGCTCTTTAGGCTATTCAAGACAACCTATTACAAACACCTTATCTGTGGTCATTTTAAGCCCACATTACTTGTGTTTGAGACACCTGCAGCATTGATTATTGTAGGATATTATCAGCTTTGCTGTGTCAGCATGAAAAAATTCTTTTTATGTGGAAGAAATAGAAGTAGAAGGCATCCAGTGTGTGACAGCAACATTTAAAGTGATACTATGGCGGCCTATAAATACAGAAAATATTTTTCCCTTTTCTCCTCAAAAGAGTATTTCCTCAGTAGGACTGTACAATATTTATAAATGACTGCAGTAAATAGAATAAAGGAGCAGCTTTGATTTAACTTGTCTTTTTATACAAAGATTCTCACTTAACAAGTTCTTGATTTTCAGCATGCATTTTTTCTGTATTTTGTATTAACTAGCCTCATAGCTGCAAGTTCATGAGCTAGAGGAAAACAAGCCCTTTCTCCTGTCTTCTACAATTGGAACATGCTTCTCTAATTCTCTTCTTGCACATGTTGTTTTCAAGTAGCCCTTGCAAATAATGAAAGTTTTAAAAATGCAAAATAAAGTGCTACTCTTAAAAAAAAAAAAACTTATGGCTGCCAGCCAACCTGTGCAAGACCAAGGACCACGACTACAGTTGGTTAAAACTGGCCAGGAAGAATGTCAGAACCAAACTCTATTAGAGTACATGTTGATTGGTAAAGTGCCTCCTTTTCTAGTTGTCAGTGTTGTCTCCTGGTTGGTTTTACAGCAGTAAGACTCAATTAAACCACTTATTAGCTATAAGTAATAACAAAGCTTTTAAAGATATTATGCATATATTCTGCATCAGCTTAAAAAAAAAAGTCTTTGCTATATATATGTATGAATTAAAGGAAGTAAGAGATAAAAGCAGGTTGGGTTGTTTTTTTTCATTAACATTGAAGGAAAATTTTATTTCCTTTGATGTATTTGTAAACAGCATTCAAATTAAAAGCATTTATATTTGCATCAGTAAAATAAGAACATCCTAACTAAATATTAAAATTGAGTTAATATAGAGGCATATAGTACATTAACTTTGATATTTAAGACGGTGGAAAGGCTTTTGAGAATGCATGTCAATATTCAGGAAGGGTTTGGAAGCAAAATAATCAGGACTCCTTTTAAACGTATGGCTTGCAGACAAAATATAGATCCTCTTTTTTTAGTTGATAGATTGTAGATGTATATTGTTTCAAAGTACTGGCTACTTCCATATGCAGGTAGTTTTATATTATTTTAATATTAATAACAGTGTTTAGTGGTCATTGGAGACTAACACGTATCAGTTAGGATCAGAATTGTTTACCTGACAATAAACTCGTTTAACTCTCCCTGCCCCATCCTCACACTCCCCACCAAGGAGAAGAGCCCTGAAACACTATGGTTTCCACATTGCTTGGCAAATGGGGAAAAAGAATTAGTAGAATTTCCTTCCGCTTGTTATTGGAATGATTACACCTGCAAGATGTGTTAGGCCATTTGATAGGTAGGTCCTGGTGTCTATGAAGTTTAATTTACTCTCCCTGACCAACTCTTACTTGCTCCCCAAAATATGAGCAATGTGGGTATGGATTCTCACTGTTCATTTATTACAAATAATTGTTCCCTTTTATTGCCTTGAATAATCATCTTATTTAAAAACTGATCAAATTAAAGAGAAATACTGTGATTTCTAGGTTTGGCTTTTTTTTTTTTAAGCATTGAGCATTTCTTACTGTACTTTGCAAAACAGATGAGAAATTCTGCCCTTTTGTTCAGAAAAAATAGTGAAAGGGCTTAGGAACCCTACTGGAATGTGATGAATCTTATTTAATTTTTTATTTGTATTATGTTGGATGATCAGCTTAACGGATGAATTGTGCAAGGCATCTGATTCTCACAGTTTTCCGTGTTCTTCTTTCAATTCAGGCTAGTAATGCACAAATTAAAACATTGTATGTGAACAACAATCTATTCAATATACACGCGCATTAATTCCTGACAGTTTTCTGACTCTGTACAGCAGGTAACCCAAGCAAGGAGGTACAAAAGTGGCTTAGCACAGCTTGCAAATCCTGTGCTGTGGGTGTGAGCTGCCATGGCAGAATGCTTATGCTTGAGCTACTCCGAAAGATTTATCCTGGGTGTCTCCAGTGTATTGTATTATAGGCATGCACTCATACACAGAGACCATGACTATTAAAATGGTACAAGTAGGATTTAGATAATACAAACTGAGAAACAAAATTAATTTGGAAGTACATTTTTATCACCAACCCGTTCAGTGATAATTCAAGGAGCATCACTGTAGTGGTGTGCGTTTATGGATATTTTATAAATCCGAGTACATAGAAATTTACTTCTGTGGCTAGAATATTAAACTGGAATTTCAGTTGAATCTTAAATAAAAATAAAATCAGAAATATTTATTTCTTGTTTATTTTTAGTAATGTTTTTTAGATGCACGTGTGAATTTCATTCAGCAGTACATGCTTTGAGAGCACTTCCATGTGCTTTATTTAGCTAGTCAGTTTATGACTGAGCAAGACTGACATTTTGAGCAAGATTACCATGGAAAGAAGATAGAGAAAAAAACAAGATATTTGGATGCACATTTGGAAAATAATTGGAAAACATTAAAAGGAAAGAAACTTGATAGCTAATTTAAGAAATAAAAATCAGCTTAAAGTAATCAAGTTGATTCTTATTTACCTCAGCCAACTTTATAGTTTTGAACATGTAGTTGCTTCTCCCCCTAGTGATATTCTCTTCTTCACAACTGTATGAAAGGCCAAGCAGAAATTGCATATGCTTTGGAAATAATGAAATTCAACAGAACCAAAGCTGCAAAGATAACCTAAACACACTGGAGAAATAATTTTTGCTAATCCTTTTTGGTTACAATGTTCTTACAGGGTGGTAGTTGTAATAGCCATAGATTTTTTTTTTTATTTTTTATTTTAAATTGAAATACTTCTAAATAACATGATTTAAAAAAGTTGTTTTGGGGAAGCTGAGTTTTAACATTTCTTTCAGCCATTCCTGTCTCTCATCAACAGACAGTATACTCTGAATGCATTTGCTGCTTTGCCACTGAAATGAATTAGTAAACACATTTTTTAAGTGAGTCAGGATCAAATTTTATCCATTGGTACAACATTGTATAGATTTATAGATGCATTATAGATGAATGGTTTTGATCCCTAAACTAAGCATCCAGACACAAGATAGTCAAGATGTGCAACAGCTATGATTTACTTTGAGCCAACAAATCTCACTATCTTTGTGTTACCATATGTTAAATCATTGGCTTGAGGCTCATTTTGAATAGCATGCGCAGCTTAATTGTGTGAAAGAAAAAAAGATGGTCCTTATTTCAGAGAATTATATTTTGAGACAGAGACATAATTTTAGCATTTGGGACAACTAGTGAAATTATAAGAAGATAGAGTACAGGAAAAGAAGACATGCGGTAGAATAGGATGTGGAAATCTAAAATCTGAAATTTACAAACATCTAGTCTATAACACAGATTACCAGCACACTACTCTTAAGCAACAAAGATTTAGTATAGTATTCATAATCCCAGCACTCACAGAGTTCAGTTATTTTGCAGTGAGGCCCAATTGTATGGCTTGATAATGAATTTGACAATGACAGGAATGAAATGAAGGATGGGAGAAGTTTAAAACTAAGTAGTAAAACAATAAAATAAATGTGACACTGCTACATTTATATTTTATCTTTACAGTGGGGAAAAAATTTACTCCCCTTTTCAAAGTCATTAATTCAGAGAAGAAAATGTGAGTATGAGAAAGAATTTGCACAGAGATTGTTTAGATTCATGTGTCATCTCTTGATGGAAGGAAATTACAGTGCTTTTGAAGGCTCTTGATGCAGTAGCCTGGAGACCAAAATACTCCAGACATCCACACCATAGATTTAGTAGATAGCACTTGAAACAAACCTTTTTTTAGTCAGCATTCTTCATACATGGAAATAATTGTTCTAAGGTGTAAGATGACTGTTAGCTTGCCACACAATGACCATACAGTCTTTAGCTTTTCTCCAGAAACTGTCTTCAAAGTTTTCTAAGTACTCCTGCATACTGATGAGATTAATGCAGATGTGAAATGGGTATCTGTAAGCTAGCAAATGGTAGTGCTATGAAACTCTTGAAAAGTTTGTTCATTTTTAATAAAAAAATAAGCCTGCTTATTTTTCTGGTTATGTAGTCAATCATAGTTAATAAGGAAAATATGGTTTCCTTGTAATTAAGGTTGTAGAGGCAGGACTTCTCCCTGAGAAGCATTTTATTTTTCTGTGGTTGAATGTTTCTTGGAGAGAAGACATGTTAAAGAAACACTGCTTATGAAAAAGGTTGTGAAATCCCAAATCAGTATAAAGATCTGTTCTATGTTGTGTTTTACTGAGCAAAAACAAAGAATTGCTGTTGCTGACATTAACTTCTGTAGGACTTTAATACTTGGTAACCAAATTCCAGGGTACTCTGCAATTGGATTGAAACTGTTCAGTGTTTTTCTCATAAGGCATTAATGTTGTAGAAAGCACACTCTTCTTATCTATTTAAAAAAAAACAACCAAGCCCCACATTTGAATTTCAGAAAGATTGCTTTCAGCAGCTTGACTCTGTAAACACCTATTATATATCTCTTTATAGACATCAGAATTTTGTGGAACGCTTCCTTGCTCAGAAGTGCCTCAGGTTAATAATTTTGTCTTTGATTACTAATTTTCATCCAAATAATTTGACCTCTTGATATATGAGGTAATTTTGTGCAGTGACTTTGTCTGCTATGTTGTAGTGACAGCAGTGATGGCTTTTGTATTTGGCATTTTTGAATTTTAATGAATATTTTGAATTATAATTAACTATCCTCTGTGGACAAAATAGCCTTTAATCTAAATTGCGGATCTCTGCAGATAAGAGCTCAGATTCTCCATAGTTAAAAGAGCAAATTTTGACCTAAATGTTTGGAAAACTGACACATATGAACTTTAATTTTATAATCAATAATTTTTAAATAGTTCTAGTAATAATTCCTCAATTTGTGTGAATAGAAGAGGATATTTAAAACTAAAACATGCCTCCACATATATCACCTTAACTTATCTGAAAGGGTAGGACTATCTTACATATATTCAATGGCAGCATTTGACTTAGGTAATGTGCTATCCTGTCTTAGAGGAAAGATCATCAGGCCTAGTATCTCATCTCCGAGATGGCCACAAGCAGATGCTTGGGCAAGATAAGAACAGATTAATAGCTAATGAGACTTCCCCAGAACTATCTCCCTGTTGCTATGAGTTTGGGACTCTTAATTGTTTTTTGCTTAGGACATGATTATTTTTTTTAGGAAAGAGACAGGATTGCTGTAAAATTCTTCATTTAAGAGACTTTAAATGAATCTCACAAATAAGCAAGACTTCTTGTGCATAAGAAAGATGCAAATTTATTCTGTTTTACCTAAGAGACATTTCAAGGTAGTTTTTGTTCACCGAGTATGCTCTGTCTCCCATAAGGTTGAGTCTGGTCTGCATATTTAGATGTTATGCTTAATTATGCATTTTCCAAATTACTGCTTGTAACTTAATAGCAATAAGATGTTTGTGGCTATGGTGCTAATTTGGGAACCAGGAAATATAGGACCACTTCATGTATTTTGGGTACGTTAGCCTGGGCCATCAATGGATGGTGCATTTCTGAAGACAGGCAGCTCTGTATTATAAGGCTATGGGTCTTACATGCTGATGAACTACTCCCATTCTCAAAACTAAATGATTGTGTACATACTTTGCTCTACAAGGGCTGAAATAGCCTTTCAGGTAGGCTGTGCAATACACAGATACACGGCTTAGTTCTGCCAGATACACTGAAGTCCAGTATGCACGCTGCTTTCTGGACCTGATTGAAAACGAGTGTGGTATTTAATAAGTTGGCCTTAGTTTAGTCCTAGTCCCTGTAACTATAGGCAATGGAGAGCTGACAACAGAAGGTAACAATACTTCATTTGTCAATATCCATTTAAGTTGCAGACTTCTTCATTGAGAGTATGCATCCTTCATGTGCTCATGTAACAGTTAGCACAGCGGTATGTAGGTCAGGTCACTGTATGTCTCTAAATCTAATACCAAATAACAGTTTAAAGCATTGTGGTCAGAGCTTTGTTTTCAATAACTATTTATGTGTAAACCGGAGCTATAACAGTATTATTCAGAGCACCTCTAAGTAATGTTATATTCAAAATACTTCTTTGGGAGGAAAGGTCTTATTTTTTGTAAGATGTACATATGCAAATTTTCTGCTGACATCTGATGGAAAAGCTGGTGGGTATAAAGGTTTCCAGCCCTCCTGAGTATCTGCTGAAGTGATTGACAGTATTTATCTTCTAACCAGTTGTTATAAATTGGAGATTATGAATTTTACTGATGTACAATTTATGCGTTAGACACAGAAGGAAAAAAATCTTTCTAATCTTGCTTTTCTAATGAGGTGATGATCTACTACAGAATGGTGTGCCTGAAACACAACCAGCTGCAAGCTACAGATATTTTTTCCAAAGGTTGGAAATGCAAAATCCCATGCCATAATTCACTGCTAATAAAACCTCTGATTATCTTCATTAGCTATGTTTCTTATTAAATATTTATTTTGTAAAATGTCTCATAATTTACCCTTGCAATTTGCTGATTCTGCCTAAAAACACAGACTATTTTATCTTGAAAAGAATTAACATAATAGTCTTTACCCTTATTTTGTTATTTCAGAAGATTTTTTTTAGGTATTTACTAAATCTGCCAGCAGCACAAGTATTTGTATGAGTTTGAAAAAGGCAATGCTCTGCTAACAGGAGAAAAATACAACCTAATCCTCTTATGCTAATTGAATGGGGAAGGTGTTAATGGCTTTCAGCAAGATTTTAGGGGTTTCATCACTGGGAAGAACTTCTTGCAATTTCCAGACTACACTTCTGTAGTTTCACTGCAAATAATATTCCGTGATCTCTATTCTTATCATATCTATTCTGGACTGTATTGCCACCAGGAAAATGGTCTGAATACAGTAAACTCCTAAAAGGAATTCCTGTATCTCTTCCTTTTTTTTGTTTTTGTGAGACTTAAACACCCAAATGTGGTGAATAAATGGCCATGTAATAAATCATCTAATACTTTTTGGATGGTGGTTAAAAATTAAATTTTGACCAGTTGGAGCTAGCTGTTCCCAGCTAGCCACTTGGAAGAATAGCTAATATTAAAAGTCTATAGGCTACTAGCAATACTTAATTGTTATGTCTTCGTAGATAACTGCTTATGGGGAATGTATCATTGTTAATGCTTGCAAATCTAATTTATTTTGAGGTTTGACTCATTAAAATGATGCTGTTAATCCTTTCCTGTAACCTTTTCAAGAAAATTTCATTTTTTTCCTATGGTAACGTTAAGTGAGTACTTATGAAACCTTTCACAGGACTTCAAGGTCAATAGTGATAAAAAGAAGACTTTTTGGAAGAGTTATTACATGCTGAGAATCAAGAAGCTGTAAAAAATTGGGTATGAACTACTAACCTGATAGTTAAACCCTGAGTTATTAGAAAGTTAAGCATCTCCATTTTCTTTCACAAGTGAGGCCTTCCCAATGACCCACCTCCACAGCTACTGGAAATTGACAGTCTCAAAATTCTAACCATTCATAGAATGGATGCTCTTGGAGTAAGGTTGGGAATGTTTGGCTTATTGTTCTTAAATGGTGCAGTTTGAAATGTTTTCTGAATCTCCAGGTTTTGTTTAAAGTGACCTATCCTTCTACATTATTATTCAAATAGTATACTTTATTTCTACCCCTACCTATAACCTAGCATCAGTATTCATGAAAAGAAAACTATCTTGGAACAGAGGCATCGTGTCAAAAAACTTCAAAGAATCATTACTTGGTAAACTGTAAACTAAAGCATAAAATGCTAATTAAGTAAGTTTTAAAACATTAATTGCTTGTACACGATGTGTTTTTAAATAAGTACAAAATTTAAGAATTTATCTTCCTTTGGAATGGCAAAAGGACACATTTTTTGAAATAGCACAGGAAAAAAAGGGCCATTTTAGCATGCCACTATTTTTCTTTAGTATGACATCACCTTTTTACATAAAGGGATACACTAAAAAAATGGACTTTTCTAGGACATTTATTTCAGAGAATAAAGTTGATGGCAATAAAAGCAAAAAAGTTAAACGCATATTAAAGGCATAATTCTATAACATTAAAATAACAGTGAAGTAACCTCTCTGTAAATTAAATTGATCTAGGATGAGAGTTAACAGTAATTGTCTAGTGAAACCACAACATTTTCTCAAAGAATAAATGGAGTGGAAAACAGTTGTATTGGTAAGAGCACTGTATTTTATTAATGTGTAGTTCACAGGTACAAAGTCTAGCGTGCTTTCTGGTCTACATGGAAATGTGTATGAACAGCTAACAGCTCTTAAAAGCTGTGAGTGTATTGAAGATATAAAGTGTTACCACAGTGCTTTTATGATCTTTGCATCTACTCTGAAGAGCTAATTTTTAAATAGCCATAGTTTTCCAAACGCTATAAAGAAATAAATGATTTCAGATACACAAATCTCAGGAATATAAGTGGTTGCTGTATTTCAGGTGGAACTGGATGCAACCAAATGGAACAGTTTTATTATGTATATTTAATGATGATTTTGAATTAACTAACCCTACCTTATAGTCATCTGATATTGTTAAGAGATAAATATATTCTGTTATATAAATAAAGTACTTAACTGCTAATGTTTAAGTGGTAAGATCAGAATTTTTGAAGAAAAGAAAAAAGGCACAAAGAATGACAGGAATTGCATCACTTATGTTGAGATCTTATTAGAAATATAATTTGGTGCAGGGGCCAGTATTGTCACTGACTAGTTGGGATATTACTGTCTTGGCATTCCTCAAAAAACAGAGAGTTTCTCTGATGAACTAACTCATCTTTCCAAATTATTTTAAGATTAGAATAGCCCCATAAAGTTTCTAGAGAGGTTCCTAGTCTTTTCCAAGGGGGAGCAGGGACTGAGGGAGATGTTATCGATATACTACTTATACCTATGTAGATAGTAGTACCCATACCTATGTATATGAGAGATACACAACAAATATGCAAGTATAACATGCATGATGTCTTAGGGAAGCCTTATTTCCATCAGAAGAAAATAGGAAAGTTAAACTGGGTGTCTGTGCCACAGTTTCTGAAATTAAAGGTTTCTAAGTTGTGATGAGCTAAAATTATTCTCGTGTATGTGTAAATCTATTTAGCTAACGCCCATGGAGTTCTATATGTGATAGCAACAGAGTGCAAAGCTTTCTCTAACAGCTTTAATTTAACCAATTTTCTTCCCTTTCTTACTGCTCATCAAGTTCAATAAAACTTGTTTTCCTTGTAGTCAACAGTAGTCTCTGGTCTACTTTAGTATGATTAGGAATCTGGAACTCAGTGCAAGGAATATCTGAGATTACCAGGCTTCAGAGAGCAGTCTGTGTAGCCTGCACCACAGTAAGAGGGAGTTTTCTAATAAAAAAAAAAAAAGGTCAAGTATACAGCTTACATTTATATTCTTGTGGAAGAAAATCTCATGGAACCAACAGTATAGGTTTGATGGCTTAAAAGGCTCCTCTAGGAATTCGCCATCATGGATTAACACTTTTCTCATGTTCTAGCCAAAATAAATTTTATCTCACCCTTGTATGACATTTATGACAGTACACCTTCCAGTCATTATTCAACCCATTTCAAAACACTGAATTGTTATAAATACAGAGGATGGACTCCATATATTAACAGACACTTTAGGTGGAGTAATTTAGTTTTATTACTAAAGAAGCAGTTAAATCTACATCAGAGGCCAAATTAATAAGTTGTCCTTTAGTAGTTTTCCAGTGAACAATCTTTTCAAAAGTATACCATACTGTAGAGATAAGAAGGAAATTTAGTTTTGTTAGCTGTTTTTTATTAAACATTTTAAGTTGACAAAAATACTGTGTTAGACTTAAGAGTTCAAAGAAGTTACAATAAATAGGTGATGTTTTTGCATGTCAATTGTATGAGGCCAGCATTGATTTGTACAATTGGCCCTTCTGACCTCAGTAGTTTTCCTACAGACAAATATAGCTGCCTCCAAGTTCAGTGTCTGTTATATCTTGTTGGAATTTCAGCCACATAGCCTCCTATAGTTACAATAGCACTGACTCATGGTATGCTTATAGTGATTTGTTATAATTTGGTGCAAAGTCAGTATGGAAACTGACCTTGTTATTGAGATAAAATATTACCTAGGAAATTGCAAGATGAACATAAAAAGCATACAAATTAGCAGGAGATAGAAAGATTGCCAGACTTCTGAGTAGCCTCCATAGTCAGCAGAAATGTATTCTGCAAAGCATTTTACATGGTACAAGCCATTCTAGAACAGCCTAAAAATTCTACCAGAGCTCTGGATGGATTGCCAGTTGTCTCACAGTAGCGAGAACGTGGTTTAATTGAATTGGCATATATTCTTTATGCACAATAATGTTAATATATACTTTACTTTTCCCTTATTCCTGTATGTCCTTCCCTTATTCTTGTACATCCAATTCTTTTCCTTTAATTCCAGTGAATTAGGAAATACGATAATCCTGAGAAGATAGTAAAATTGATATTTAATATTAAATACAAATTTTAAAGTTGAAGCCTCTGCATAGCTATCAGTGGAGCATTTGTGTGCAGGTAAAACATGAGAGATACTTTTTCATTATTTAAAACTGATTTCTTGGAGGAAGGCAGCCACAAGTATAGGCCATAACATCTTATTGCCTTAGTTTTAGAGGCTCATCTTATTCTGTTGAATAAACATAGTCTGCTTCTGTCCCTCCCCCAGTTTAAGATAACTGCTATGAGGATATATTTTTGGTGTTTTTTTGTTTGTTTTTTTTTTTTAATAACAGGTATAACACTGCAAAGCTGATACTAATCCTGAAATCTTTACTCAAGCAACTGCATGGATGTAGCATTGCAGGTTTAGTATCCCTGTGAGCTGTGGAATTAACTCTAAAGAATGATTAAGCTCAATCAACAATAAGTGATAAAAAGATGTAAGCACATATTTAATTATTACTTCAACTGGAAATAGCTAATCTTTTTAAAAGCTACATGCAGTTGGGATATATGTTCAAGAATACAATTTCTGCAGTGCCATAAGATTTTACACTGTCTTTAGCATTTCTTTGTGTCTGTTCCGCTTTAATTTCCATTAGTAGGTTCTAATTATAGAGCACTTTTAGAATGCCATTTACAAGGTAATTACTGCATTTTAAAGGCTTATTAGATTAAACCAAGCAGAACAAATATCATATACCATGAGAAGAAATGCAAGAAAATTGTACAATCTTTTAAAAATATGAAAAATAATTAAGTAATCTCAGAAATCTCTTGATATCATCTGGTGAATAGCATGAAGGGAAGGTTGTCTGACCTATAGAAAAGCAACTGTAGAAATTTCACTTCCATGTGAGGTAATGAAACATTTCAAATATACTGAGGGATCACGTTGATGTGGTTTAACAGGAGCAAGACATTCTATTTCAAATTATCTATTGTTTCTCTCTGGTTTCAGTGTGAGGAGGCGTACATTAGATATGACTGGTCAATATATGCTATTCATTTCTTCAGTATATGCATCTCATTCTACTCAGAACGTAACCTACTTGCTGACAAATTCATTATAGCAAGGTAACTCAGGACAGTCTGCTCCATTTTAAAACCATTGCCTGTGGCTACAGGGATGTGTATTTTGGAAACCCTAGGCTGTTGAGGTATCTAGTATACTGCAGCTGTTGTAGCTTTAAGCAGAATTTCAGCAAGACTGCAACTGAAATAATCGTAACATACAGAAACATGCATTTGTTATCTCAGAACTTTATTTTCTCACTCTGTCAGTTTTTAAGCTAATAAAATAAGCATAATGGTGAGAATGGATATTTAATTTTCTTTCTTGTTTGCCTGTTCAGTGATTTTTTTTCCAAATTAATATCTTGTGACTACCTCAGATTCATGGTAGATGCAGCTGAGTAACTAGTGAATGATAAGCAAATTTTTTTTCCCCCCTTAGCTACACAGGAGGACCCTAGTGGCTACTCTTGAGATAACTAGCAAGTCATGTATTTTAATGCCATCTATTTTTAGATGCTGCTCATTTTCACTGCCTCCACACATTTCCCTCATTTCTTTAAAAGCCATTCTTCCTCTGTGCTTCCCATGCAAATCTCTTGCTGTTTTCTACTTCTATATTTCAATTATGTTAAGCATAATAAAATACTACCTAGATGATAAATTGAAGCTCTGAAACACTAAATAGCACCAAATTTATAGTTGCCTTTAGCTGTTTTTCCTTCTGGACTATCCCAGCTGTGCTTTGAACAAAGCTGAAGGCAGGTGGTATAAAATAATATGTAATAATAAAAATATAAAACATATGTCCACTGTATGAGGGTGAGGAGTTAAGGTTAAAAGGAAGATCATGAATCTGGAACTTAACATGGTGCTCCTACAATTAACAAATTTAAATAAATTTTGTTGATGTTTTTAATTTGTTATTTCATACTTTATTTTTGTCTTTACTGAAAACAAGGGATTGTTTACACCTGGATGCAAGGTCAGTGTTGTATGAACCCCAGCTGCTCTCAGCACTGCCACTCAGCCTCTGCAGTTGAGCTACCAAACTCACAGTGGTTATCATATGAGCTAGAGGCACTGGGGAAACATAGGCAACCTCTTCAGTAGATGTGTTTGGTGTTTTTCTGGCTTGTCTATTGAGAGGGTGTAAAGTACTTTCTTTCCTTAGGGCTTGAGGGAGCCCCCAGTCTTACATCTGCCCAGCAGGTACTTGGGATAAGTCTTGATAGAAGAGGCTAAGAAAAAAAAAGAAATCAAAAGACATCTAACTGTAGTGTTGATTTTGTAAAAAAATTTTTGACAGACTGTCAACATTTTCTAAAGGCACTCATGGAGAAGAGTCAGATAAAAATAGAGTAATTTTGAATGGAATTTCACAGGACGAAAGAAAATGGATTTCTAAAGCCCAAGAGGTTTCTGCTTGCTGCAAACAACAGTGCTTTAAACTGTATTTGCTTATTTGAGGTTTGCTGGATTTTATTTTAAATGAAGGAAAAAGATGGAAAATGTAAATAACAAGCTGCTATTAATTCTATCCACATTTCATGTTTGCAACTCTTATTTTTAGGCCACTATCTAGAAAAGGTAAAGTATGTGAAAGTAGAAATATCTTAAAATAAATAGCAAAAGAGCTCACTTAAGACTTGTTTGGCTTCTGTTAGCCCTTTCATACCTGTTGTGGATTGGGATGAAAATTCTCTTGGAAGGAAGAGGGAATAGAAAGGATTGTATAGGCCATTTAGCAAGAGCCAACAGAAACCAGAAATTCATATCTGGTTCAGCTGTAAGTGCCCTAAATTGTCAACAGCACAGACAAAATACTTCAGGTTTATTCATATATACTTTCTATTAAGTTTATTTTCTAAACAGCTTCTGGCTATTTTCAGTCAGGCTTTTCTGCAAAAAGTCACATTAGTAATTTAAAAATGCTTCACCAAATGTATTGTTTATGTATGACGACTCCTTGAAAGAAACACATTCCCCATAAATTCAGTGTCCTCTCTAATTCTCTGAGTTTGCCTGATTTTTTTTTTTTTTAATAGCATCAATAGCACTGTTGACCAGTGACATAAGTCTACAAGGTTAGTGTGACTTATCTAAGTACTTGTATTCATGAAGAGTATGTAGAAAGCTTTGAGAGACGATCGCTAGCATAAACTGTAAAAGGCAGAAGTGGCATTCACAAGACCAATTTAACAGCTGGCTTAGGCTATTGGTATTGAGATTGGAGTTCTGTACACGAATGCTTAGACCTCAGTCCAGTTTTCAGTCTCAAGTTTCACAGAAAAATCAGATCTAAGCTGCTAAAAACATATAATTTTTGTACCCAGACAATTCCTCACTTGAAAGTATTCTTTATGGTGTATTTTCACAAATAGGCGAATGAAGCCTTTTCATTTGTTTATAAATAATGAACCAACCCCAAGTGAGATGTCAAGTCACAGAGACTAGAGCTTAGCACTGCCACAACTCCACAACTTCTGGAGTGTCTTGGTGATGGGTTTTTCCCCTCCAAAAAGTTTTTGCTGGGTTTTTGGTTTTGGCTGAGGAAATGGGCCATCTCTAAGATTTGCAGGTTCAAACAGTGCCCCTGAATGACCTACTACCACAGAAATCCCAGAGAAACAGGCATTTTGGGATATGCTGGACCTGCTGAACATGTATTGCACAACAGACATGCATACATTTGACTATATTTGCATGTATTTACTGCACATACAGATCTAACATCCTGGACATAAAAGTACCAGTTCTGCTTGCCTCCTAATACAGAATTGAAACTTCTGTCCTAAGTCTTTCCTTTCACTGAAATAACAGGTTGTGGTTTTGTAGAAGTTTTTTTTGTTTTAAATTCAAAGGCTTTAGAGAAGAGGGCTAGGCATTTTTAGCAGGCCTCGCTAATAATTAGCGTCAGGTTGTACCAGCCATACTCAGAGAAGCTTTTCTTGATTTTAATAAAATTGAGATGCCACTCAGATCAGCACAACATGACCCTAATTTAATTACGTTGTGGTAGTTCTGATTGTAGGACAGCGTCTCACTGTTTCCAAATACAGATGCTAGAAGACAGTGTTACACAGGCTCATTGTACATATGGTGGGACCAACACCCCCAGTCCTCATTTGCTGGATGCCCTTCCGCCTTGCCTTCATTAGAGAAATTGTGCTCCTTCTGAAATCAGCATCTACATGCTTAGTCTGCTGTGAGTTACACAGGTGGATTGGGGTTCCTATGAGAGTAAGGATCCCATTTATACCTGCTTTTAGAAGAGTTGGCGTGTTATCCTGCACTCTGCTTCTGGAGCTCTGCACTCTGCTCTCACTGTCTGTAGAGTCAGATCTACTGAGAAATGAACGTGAAGTTAATGCAGTTTGGCCTTGGCGAATCAAATGACTAAAATCTGACATAGTCACAGCAGGCTCATGTTCTGTTATGTGCTTATTAAAAATTCTAGTTCCCAGTCTAGGATCAGTCACAATTCATCTTGGCTGACTTAGCAGATGGCACTCTCTTAAGTCTTCTGTAATGAAAGCCTACTGAGAAATACTATTAGTTTGATATTCAAATTGTTTTGAAGAAATTTTTTTCCTACTTTGACTTCCGTGCTTATTGGAAAAGAGACTGGTATAATTAGTGTAAGTTCCTGCAATCATGAATTTTCTGATGCAGTTCTATTGAAAAATACTATTGTCTCAGTACAGTTGAACTGAGTAGCTTGATAAATATCGCATTTCTAAGCATATGTCTGTTGAAAGGGTTGGGTATATTTTTTACAGCATTTATCAATTGTGAATGTATAGGGCTATCATATGGAATAGCTTAAGTCATTAGTGCATTGAAACACAGCTGAACAGCAGAGAAGCGAGCCTGTAGGCCATATGTACTATAATCTAGCCTGATGGTAAATTATGTTGCAATGCTTATGTTGTTCTTGCATCTGAAGATGACTTATAAAGAGTAGAGAATTACTTCTTTTTAGAACCAATGTAATAGCAGCTGGATTCTCCTGGATATTTGAGGAAAATAGGAGGTATTAAACAATTTCAGGGAAGCAAAACTTGCACGGGAGTTTTGTCAAAACTAACAAAAAGGTACAGATATTTCAAGTGTGGGAGAAAGGAGAGTGAGAAGTACATGAAGAAAGGAACCTAGGGCAGAGTGAGCACAGGAAAGGGGCCTTCCAAAAATAAAGCAACTATATCAAATTGAGGCCAGTAAAACTCTTAGGTTCACCTATAGGTTGCAGAAACAGGGCTCAAAAGATCATTTGGCTGTAGACAGCATGCAATAGTACATGTTTGTTGCCAAAGGAAGCTAACAACCCCCTCAACCCCCAATCCCTTCAGATCACTATGCATCTTAAATGAAGAACTGTCAAAGAGCTTGTTTTGCTCCCCCTAGAATGCTATTCAGCTTGTGAATCAAGTACTTATGTAAAGCAGTTCTTTAAACACAGCCAGGAATTTTATACTGGGTATTTCACTTTATCACCATGTTTACAGTTGTGTACTATTTCCCATTTTTAATGCTAATTTAATTGGTCTCTCTCCATAGGAAGAAAGTAATGAAGGTATCTTTCTACACAGGTGAAAAGATGTAGAAGTGTTAAGTTCCATAAACCCTCTCTGCATCTGGGATTAGGTGCAAGGAATTGAGGAGCAAGCTAATGACTATAATGAGCACTGATTGGAATAAACTGCAGCTGTAGGCCAGTAGTCCTGTTTCTAGGAGCAGAAGAGATTGGTTGCCCTGTGCATGCTCCTTTTTGCTGCCACAGCAATGCAGCATGTGTTTTCTGGAGACTGATTTCTTTTTCCTCTCAACATTGAGCTGAGGCAGGGAACTTAGGAAAAATAAAGCAAAACTATTATTGAAAGAAAATATTTTTGTTGATAACCCTATGTAACTTGGCCCCTTGATCACTGATGACAACACTGATGGGGCTTTAGTGGTGCACTGTACAAGACAAATCAGCATTTGCTTATCTCAGCAAAATAAAATTACTGAATCCTGAGGAGAGTAAAGAAGGATACAGCACTAGCCCCTCCCTGTTCTGAGGAACACTTCTTTTCTCCTCAGAAGTTGAAAAATGCACTTGGAATGATACAGAAGTTAGACCTAACTCCACTATCAAGGAGCGAGCTGAGATACCAGAAGTAGGAGGGAATCTTACAGCAAGCAGAGGAAGTGACCTGTTGTCTCAATTGAAGCCTTTAATCATAAAGTACCTCTGGATCCAGCAGATCATTACTTCTATCTTCACTGCAGAGGACATTGGAGCAATGTTAGAAATCCAGTATTTTCTCCAATTTCAAGAGCATTCTCAGGAATATTCTGTGAATATTAGCTATGTAACCTTCTAATACCATAAATTTCTTGAGAAAATTAGGAAGAGTATTAATCCCTGCAGTAGGTGACTCAGAAGGCTTCTGCACAGTAGATTGAGTAGCAGAACATACGGTAAAAATTTGGTATTTATTGCGTTTCTCAAAAACCATCCATATTCTGTTTTGTTCTTTTAAAATCTGAATACATTGGGTTCAGTTAATTGTCATCCCCATAGATAAACTAACATCTCTGCAGGTGAGAAGATGGAAGAGTTTGGATCTGTGGTCATCAGGAACTAGCACCTTACTGTGTGACATGAGACAAGCCTAGAATGATTTTAGGTTTTAAAAGATTCAGGTTATGCTAAGCCTAATGTAACACTAAAGTATTTTTCTATGGAGCCTGACAGATACTTTGAAACAGTGGAAGAAAATATTAGAACGGGCAAGGTAGCCTAGTTTGAGTTAATACACAACTGTTTACTTGACAGTAGCATATGTGCACATAAAGAGCAATTCAGACTTGTGTTTGAAAACTGTTTAGTAATTCAGATGTGTCAGTACAGTTGTAGATGTTACATTTCATAGTTGAAGATTATATCATCAGTGCATATTCAGTCTACAGTTCAGAGGCTGATAACTTATTTCTACTGTTATGTGATCAGTACTTGGTTTCCTAAAAAAACTAGTGCCTGAGTGAAGATGGCACGGGTAAGGAGGCCAACTAGAACTGTAATTGTTGGGCAGAGATTACTTGGCAACTTCAGTTTCCATAGCATTAGGATCAGCCTTGCCTCTTATTGAAAAATAAGGCTTATTTTACTACCATTTGGAAAATGTGACTCAATTTCAGCATGCAGGGGTAAAGCACTGTCTTCAGTCATGGCCTCAGACTGAATTAACTGAAAACCAGTTTCCTATGTCCTTCTAGTATTTCAGTGCTAGACATGCATGAGAGGACCTCCTTTCTCTATTCCTTATCACCTATGCTCTAAAAAGTTTCCAGTCTGCCACTATTTATTTGAAGTTCTTCCTTCACACTCCCTCCATTGTGCATATGCTGTACTTTCTCATGCCACTGTTGGGGGAGAACTGCAGCTGTTGTCATTAATGCTGCCCAGCTGATAACCATTTTCTTAGAGCCCTCAGAGTCCCTAACCTGGCCATTTCCCAGCAGCTGTTGTAGCTGCCATGCATCCGCCATCCCTCCTTCTCTAGGCTTGTGACCTGCCTGGCCACCAGCTTTTGGTTCTCAGACTATGTACGAATGGCTTCCTGTGACATGCACCGTTATACAGTATCTAGCATATAGCAGGCAGGTAAGTAATATCTATGAACATTCAACTACTGGAATTTATAAAAGGATATCACTGCAGTGATGCCACTTAAGGTAGCTTCATGGCCTAGATACTAAACAAAGATTCTTAGAAGTGGATGGAAAAACGCCATTACACTGGCTAAAAGAGGGGGTTCTCATCTCCATATGCTTTAGGAAAATCTGAGTCGTGAGTTTCAAACTGTGCTTGTATTACATGCTTTGTGCTTCTTTACCTTCAGCTACACTGTAGTGACTTGCATGCCAGGTCTACTGCACTATAAATCTCTAAGTATTACTTAATATGAAGAACATTTCTAGTATCTAGTAGACTAAGGCCACTGCAGATGAGAACAGTTCTTCCCCTAAGAGATACTAATTTGTTCTGTTCTTGACAGGAAATAACTTTCAGTTAAGACAGATGAGGTGTCTGTAGTTTTCTTGCATTGCCATTCAAAATTACCTTTTTTATAACCATCAGTCCTAATTTTAGACATGTTTGTATAGTGTGCTTACCCATTCCTGATCTGGTTATACAAGCAATTGATCTTGCTTATGGGCAGTTTTTTGCAACCTGCATAGAGCAGTGTTAACTTGATTGCTATTTTAATCCAGTGTAAAATGTTCTGTTTATACTGCAATCACAGTGTGGAAACATTCTTAGTTTGCAGTAAGTAGAGCTAACTAAACTGGAGGCCACACTGGTGGACAGATTGCTTGGTGTTCAGAGTTTCTTAAAATTGATTCCAACGTAAGGATTGATAGCTAGTTTACTAAAGGGATCATAGTGGGCATACAGATCATACTGAGAAAGTCTTGTAAGCCTGCTAGTTCTAATAGTGAGAAGGTGCAAGTAATCACTGGGAAAGTTTTGCCTCCTGTGATTTTCTCATTTAAAACTTCAGATATACTATTTACTTCAAAGCTTACTGTCAGGGCTAATTCTGCAAGGTATCAATAGCTAAAAAGGGCTTTGCATACTGTGTTCCTTTCATGTCTCCTTGTATCCCAGAATCTAGAATCTCCTTTTTAGGGAGAGCTTAGATTTGCTTCATGGTGCCATTGCAGTAAAATAAATCCAGGAATATTATTTATCACAAACTAAGGTTTGGGGTTTTTCTTGTGATATCAGAAATTCTGCAGGGATATCTGAGGCACTAGATTACAGGATCTTTTTGATAAATTCATGATGGCTAGGAAATTCCTCTCTATATAGCTGCCTTAATCCTCTAGATTCATGCTAGTTTTATTGCTTTGTGTGCACACAAGACTTGGGAAACTGGCTATGTCAAAATGATTGTGTGGTTGGCCAACATACCTTTGTTACATGCATACAGTAAAACATGCAGTTGTGTGGTGCCTTTCAGAAGCCTATGCCGGAGCTCAGTTCATCCCAGTTAAGTATCTGCATACATCAAGCTTATCAGAAGCATGCAACAATGAAATACACATAGAAACATATACTGGAAAGTACATTGTTTTCTCCATCCAAATCACACATAGCAGATCACAGTTTTCAAGTCTGTCTAGGATTAGCTGTTTTCTTTATTTTCACTATTTGATAGAGTTCATATAATCTCTGCTTATTTTAGACAAAAAGAGGTAATTTAAAGTAGCACAAGTATTTAGTGGGAAGAATTAACGAGCTTTTATTGTATATGTGTCTTTTCCTGGCATATAGATTAGATTGTTTGAAAAAAATCTTGCAGAGGGACCTAGACAGATTGGAATATTAGGCTGTGATTTAAAGGGATGAAATTTAACAAGTTGAAATGCCTGATTCTTGCATCTGGGACAGAGTAATATCAGGTACAAATATAAATTGTGAGTGGAGTGGCTGGAGAGCAGCCCTGCAGAAAGGGATTTGGGGGTGTTGGTTGGCAGCAGGCTCAGTACAAGTTAGCATGCCCTGGCAGCCAAGAGGGCAAACCGCATCCTGGGGTGCGTCAAACACAGCATCACCAGCTGGTTAAAAGAGGTGATTATCTCACTGTGTTCAGTGTTGGTGCAGTCTCACCTGAAGTACTGCCTGCAGTTCTGGGTCCCACAATTTAAGAGGGATGTGAAGGTACTTATGTGTGTCCAGAGGGCAATAAAACTGGTGAAAGGTCTGGAAGGAGTGTCCTGTGAGGAATGGTTAAGGACTTTAGGCTTGTCTAGTGTCCTGGTTTCAGCTGAGATAGCAATATACCAGCTACTAGAAAGAAAGTTAACTCTGTGTTTTGTATTTAGTATGAGAATGTTGATAACACACTGATGGCTTGATAACACACTGATAACACATACTGGCCTGCAAATGAGAAGGTGGGGTGCACCCAAGAAGCTGGGAGGGGACACAGCGAGGACAGCTAATCCAAACTGGCTAAAGGGATATTCCATACCATATGACATCATCTTCCATATATAATTGGGGAGTGGGCCAGGAGGCAGTTTGGCTTGATAACTAGCTAAGTATCAGCTTTGGTTCGTAAGCAGTTGGGCTGTGCATCGTTTGTTTTGTGTATTCTTTTATTATTGTCTTCCTTGCCTGTCCTATTAAACTGTCTTTATCTCAACCCACAAGTCTTACCTTTTTTTTTTTTCAGTTCTCTCCCCCATCTCACTGGGGGAGAGTGACCAAATGGCTGTGTTTTAGCTGCCTGCTGGTTTAAACCACGACATCTAGTTTGGAGAAGAGGAGGCTGAGGAGTGGCCTCATTGCTCTCTACAGCTTCCTGAGGAGAAGTAATGAGGGAGTTGCTGATCTCTTCTCTCTGGTATCCAGTGATAGGACATGGACATGTGGGAATAGTTCAAAGCTGCACCCAGGGAATGTTTAGACTGGGCATTAAGAGCATTTCTTTACCGAGAGAGTGGTCAAACACTGGAACAGGCTTATTAGAGGTGGTTGATGCTCCAAGCCTGTCAGTGTAAGAGGCATTTGGACAATGCCCTTAATATGCTTTAACTTGTGGTCAGCCCTGAAGCGGTCAGGCATTTGGACTAGATGATTGTTGTAGGTCCCTTCCAACCAAAATAGTCTATTCTAATGTAAAAATAATATTTAGTTTAACAATAGGAGATACTTAATGGCATCCAGCTAGTGAGAGCTAATAAGCCAGTGAGAGCTTTTTTAAAATAACTATTAATAGCAGTGCATTATCCTTTAGTGCCCTGTGAGACTGCCAAGTTAATAGAATTATTTTCCTTTAGTTTTGGTAAGAGCAGGTCAGATTCTAAATGCATGCTTTCAGTACACATTAAAGAAATACCTAAGCTGAAAATTGAAAAGAGCTCCTGTTTACTGCATAGCAATCAAAGTGTGACCCCTTACTGGCAAGAAAAAGAAAACTCAAAACCATTTTTAAGGTTCAGGACTAATTCTGTCAAATTGACAGAAGCAATCCTACACTAGAATACATTTAGCATAAATGTAGAAACTTTTCTTTATCTGTTCCTTTCAGTGTGCAAGTTACTACTTTGATTTCATGGTTCCATAACATAAGCATTTTAGAGTTAGCTGTCTGAATCTGGTTTAAATACCTACAAATACATCCTTTAATAAAAACCAAATAAACCTGTCAGTTTGTTTCCTATTAACATCACTGATCTCTATTCCCTTTTCCTGAAGGTGTGTTTTTTCATCTTCCCTACAGTAATTGCTTAGAAATGATTGACATATAAGGAGTTGGCTATGGCAAACAGGAAACGTCAAAGCACTACAGCCAGCATGCTGGATCACAGAGTGAGAGCTTGCCCTACTTCATCTCACAACAGGGAGCCTGAAAATGAAGAAAGTGACCTTCCTATTGAAGATTATGCAGCAAAGGAGGCAGAACTAGCAACTGTCAGACAAGTTAGTCCTACACCTGTGGAACACGAGTGCAATGATCATAGTGGAGATGGTGACTCCAGCTCTGACTATGTGAATAACACCTCTGAGGAGGACGACTATGATGAAGGCCTGCCAGAAGAGGAGGGGATCACATACTACATTAGATACTGTCCAGAAGATGACAGTTACCTGGAAGGAATGGACTGTAATGTGGAGGAATATGCTCCCCATGAGGAACACCATGTTGAAACAGATGAATGTCAGGAAGCTGTAGAAGAATGGGCTGAAGGTAAAATTCAGCACCAAGATGAAAATGAGGTAACAGACAGGCAAGAGTGGCAGGAAGGTCAAGATAATGGTGTTCAGATTTTGGAGGATGAAGTGTCTTCTTTGGAGATTCAAGACCAAGAAGAAAACATACAGTATTGTCAAAGTGAAGGGGGCTATCCAGACTATTACTCAGCAGAAGCTAATGGAAACTCACAGGGAACATCACCATACCATTCTAGAAAAGAGGATGCAGAGCTGGAAGAGCAGGAAGAGGATATTGACCAGATTGTAGCAGAAATCAAAATGAGCATGAGCATGAGCAGTATTAATAGTACCACAGAAATGAGTCCAGAGCACACTGGGACTGAAAACATGGCACATGACTATAAAGAGACTTGTTCAAAGGGAGAAGCTGTTCACAGTGCTAACAGGCATGAGGGGAGGCCAAAGTCACTGAATATCCCATCTGCCTCTAAGCAGAGTGGAGATGTGCCTAGAGGTTTTAAAGCAAAGTCAAGAACTCCAGAGGACAGACAGAAGTGGCCACAAGAACAGGTATGAGGATCTTTGTTTAACCAGACTGTCAGAACCATTATGCAAATGTTACATTGGTTATTCCCAATGGAATTACAGCAATATTTTTATTTTTACTTTTACTCTGTATTGCATTCACAGCTAATCACATGGTATATTTAGAAAAAGGTGCTGGATGTAGTCAGTTTAGGTAGAGAACTAGGAAGAATTTTGCACAGAGAATTCTAAGTAAAACAAGGTATTCCAGATGTGTGGAAGAAAACTAGCTTATTTACACTATTTGTATTCTGCACTGGCACACTAGATAAAACTGGGGTCAGCATTGAAATAGTTGAAGGGTTTTTTTCCGTTAAGGGCTCCTGTTCACCTTGGTGGGTGGTTACTGTTAATTTCTTTTGTTTTCAGTAGAACATACACCAAGGCTAGATACTGCATATGTTAAAAACAACTGCAAGAAGTGCCTGCATATTGCTGTTTTTGTACTAGCTGGGCATATCTTAACCTTGACAAGAAGGAAGAAATAGGTTTTTTACTTGCACCAAAAATCCTGTTAAGCAGTTTTATCACAAGACTAGAGGAGAAGTTAATTAAAACCAATTAATTAAAAATTAATTTTCTCATTCTAATGTTGAGTGCCAGAAAAAAGAATCTGGAGATTCTTGGGAATGAAGCTCAAACTTTTCTAGAGGAACAGAAGTGGTGAGGTTTTCTTTTTTTGAAGCTTCAATTTGAATGTGCTTACTTCCTTAGAGGTATCTAATTCCCTTTGCTCTAAGGTCTTTTTAAAGCTTTGACTTTGCATCTCAAGTTATATGAAGCTGAATATTAGTTATCTTCAGCAATAAACAGATCTACCAAAGAGGTAAAATGTAACATGTATTTAGATGATAGACTAGTAAGGATAAGTGAATTTTGCCTTGTCTTTAATTAAAATGCTGTATTAAACTTGAGGTATAAGTTTTCTGTTTCAACTTTATCAAATCTATAAATATTATGATTTTCTATAGTTAAGTGCCCCACAGTTAAACAATTTAACATAGATGATTCCCTTAAAAAAAGGCATTAAAATATGTCAATTCCTCTGAAAAAACAGCAGGAGGAAATCAAATGTTTAAGTATATGCTTATGAAACAGCTTGACCTTTTTTATTAGAAAAAAAATCTAAGGGGGATATTTTCAGATATCCCATATCTACAGCAAGTTTTTAATATTCCATTCTACACTCCATTTTCAGAAGTATAATTAGAACCAAATTGTGTAACTTACTATATTCAGTGCCTTACTGCCAGCCTAAAAGTTCTAGCTTGATTATCTTGAATGGCTTGAATAGTTACTAGTGACCTGAGCAGAGAAATCTAGTTAGCATCTTTTAGACTAATGTTGAACTAGGTCTTTTTGGCACAGTACACCAGTAGCTGCTACTGGGAACGTTGCTGCTTGTAAGTTTTGAAAGTATTTGCGGAACAAATAAAGAGGAGTTCTTTAGTGAGAAAGTTAGTGAATTCTTCTATATGCTTGAATAAGAAATTGTTGTATTTCCCCCCCCCCCCAAATGATTGCTAATTCAAAATAGACTTTCATTTCAACATCTTTTTGTACTCTCTCCAAGCTCATTTAGCAGAGGTTGAACTGAATTGCATTGTATCTTTATTATTCTCACCAGACTGTAACAGCTGGGTTACAAAACACTAGGATATTGATTTAACTGCCACTGGTATGAAAATAAACAAAGGGACCTAGATATTATTATTTCCAGTCAGTCTTGGGCCAATGCCTTAATCTTTTTTTAATAATGGAGGAAGTGCTGCTGTGATAGGTAGGTGGCCAGTGGCTGGCATGTAGCCATTTTCTATGATCACTCTTCATAAAAATCACAAACTTGTCTAATGGATAGAGCATTAAACAATACACAATATTTCATTCCTTCAAATATGGAGAGAGAAAGTAGTTTCTCAGCCAGAGATAACAGCAGTACCAGTATCCATTTCAGTTCAGCATGAAGGGATAAGCAAACCAGGTCACAAGACATGCATTTAATCTGTAGGAGAGGGGACAAAACTGCTGTGTGCATCTTCACTGAAGAGAAAAGCACCTAGGCCTCCAAGGTATTTGTTATGGAGATGCAGAGGCTCACACATGGAGACAGGAGGCGAGTCTCCCCTCCTCCACTTCGAGCCTCCAGGGATATAGAAGAAAGATTAAAAAGCATGTTAAATAATCTTTGGCAAGGATTACTTGAATGTGTTTATCATAACAAGTCTGGTCTTACCTTGCTATGTTCTGTTCACCTGTGCAGGTTGCTTATCATCCTCAGATTTACCTAAAAATCAGGCTCATTGTGGGGGCATTAGAACAAGAGTACAATATCCATTTCTGCCAAAATGAGTTATTTTTCTTAGTAGGTCCTTAAATGTCTTTAACATGAGGTGTGGCTGAACCTTTAACATGGACATTGGACCTCAAAGAATTTACATAAAGCACAGAGGATTTTCTGTTTTTCTCCTGGTGCATTCAATTCTTTTAATATGTACTGTAAAACATCTAAGACATGGATGCAATTAGTGTATTATCTAAACAAACCTGTGTCTTATTTGTGACAGTGAGGTAGCCATTATTTTAATTGTAATAATTAAAGTTCTTGTGTAGTAGAAGGAAAAAACCTAAGGCCATTGTCAGTAGATTTACATGCTGAACATTGTTCATGGAAAATTTGCTTGGAGGATCCTTGGTTTTATCATCTAGCTAAAAGACTTCAGTAACTGTAAGTGTGCATCACACAGTACAAAATACCATGGTGAGAAGGATGACACAGAAGCATGCATATTGAACACTTTTTGTCCCAATTCTTTAAGTAAACATGAATTTGAATGCTTTTAAGTTAAACCAAGATACTATGTCTATGTCAGTTTTTGTAAACAATAAGCAAACACGAATGTGCATTTTGTGGTTTTATGCACCTACTGTGGTGTCCTTAGCTTTTTTTCATGTTTCTGCTCCTCTCCTCCTTTCCTGCCTCCCATGGGTGGTAATACTGCTACGTAAAATTTCAGGTTACTTAACAGTAACTGATACATGAAACATTTTTACATACCCTTACAAATATATAGTTACTAATTCTTAGCCCATGATAAATGCTAGCAATTGTCTTGCATACAAAATGTTAAATAACCAGTAGACAAAAGCAATTTTAAAGGTTCTACTTGGTGTGTTTGCTTCCAGCAATTAGTGACCGGAGAACAGTAGTCAGTTCTAAGACAGACCCAACAATCTACAGAGAATGGAAAACAAAGTAAGCATCTCATTTTACTTTCAGTGTGGGTCAGTCTCCAGTCTTAAATATATAGGCTCACCCTTGAAAACTTCAGAAATATATGAGCTTGCTTGTATGAGCCTTTATTTGTAAATACCTCTAGGGAAGTGCAGAAGAGGATTTGCACTAGACAAGCCTGAAGGAAACCTAGAATACATTTAGAATGCATATTTGCTCAAACTCCCTGCTTAGTACAACTTATTTCTTGCAAGTTTTCCATGCTTGCATTATTTAATAAAGGGATTACACCTATGAAGTTATAGAATCATAGACTGGTTTGGGTTGGAAAGGACCTCAAGGATCATCTAGTTCCAACCCCCCTGCCATGGGCAGGGACACCCTTCACTAGACCAGGCTGCCCAAAGCCCCATCCAACCTGGTCTTAAACACTTCCAGGGATGGAGCCTTCACAACCTCTCTGGGCAACCTGTTCTGGTGCCTCACTCAGTTGAAACTGAATATTTTGGGCATTTTATGACAACTCAAATATAGCAACTTCCTTAAGCTAGCAGTTTCGGCCACCTCCATCTCAGTCATCTCAGACTAAGCCAATTGTATCTGACACATGAAGAAATTTTCTTTTTACATATAATTTCATTTAATATGTTTCAGCTTAATGCATAGAAGTCAATATGGTCAGACATCCTACTGATATAATTCTCCTGAATTATCACAGTTTTAATTGTAAAATAAACATGAAGTATCCTGTCTTGCTTCCTTCCCACAAAGCAGTATGGCATGGGGCAGTCTCATCAGCCTCATCCTGCATTTGGAACTTTAATTTCTACTATTGCACCCATAAGACATCTGCAGAGAATGATGGTATTACCTATTATTTTACTAATACTAAGTTAATACTAACTCTATACAGTCAGGTAGTGTAATGAAAGAATGGTAGAAGCAGTCAAGAAAAAAGTTAGCAAAACATTGGACAGCAGCTGAAATACCACCAAAGGAAGATGTCTTTTTTACTAATGGGACTCATGATTAAATCATTGCTCCTCTCTGGTACCTCATTTGAGGCAGAGTTTACTCTGCCAACTAGAGTCATACTTTTATGAAGTACTGGCAGTGGCATGGCCTGACAGCTACTTCTGATGAGTGGGGACTGAAGATGACTATGGGACTCGACACTTGAGCATTGACCATCTAATCAGAACCCCTTGTTCTTCATGTCTCATCTATTTAGATTTTAGACTGCAGACTCCTGAGTATGCTTATCCTACCCTATTCAAACAGATCTATTTACCAACAAAAGATAAAGTTAACAGCACCAACTGCCTACCTTCCCCTGTGCCCTTGAGATTTGCCATTAGCACTGTGAAGGAGGACCTTAGAGGGAAGTCTACTTTTTAATGATTCTGCCTGTGACACACAAATCCTATTGCTTCTCATTTCTGAGTCATACTTTCATAACACTGGCACACATTTGAGAACCTAACCAAATATGCTCATGCAAACTCCCTGGTAGGTACCCCACAAGCTTCTGCACTGTTAGCCTCTACAAAAGCTGTGAAATGAGACTATGCCTTTACACTTTTTCAACATGGACATTCAGAGACAGATAAAATATCACTAAAATTTGTGAAAGAAATTTTACAAAGTCTGGTTTTGTCTCAGTTTGTTCTCCAACAGCTTTGCACACATCAGTGCTGCTACTGTGTTTTGTTTACCTGTGCTAGTAGAGCTCAGTACTGAGAAAAATATTTGAGGTTTATTCCCCTCTCTTGGTATGGGCACAGTGCTCTTCTGCTGCAGAGAGCCCAAATCCAGGAGTCTTTTGTGCTTAGAAGATCTCACCCTTAGAACAGTCTGACACAGCTAAGATAAGCACTTTAGAAAGCCTGTATCTTATGAACATCCTACTGGAATTCAGTCTGAGTATTATGGGATGCATTTGATAGAATTAGTAGAAAACAAAAGTGGGTATAAATAAGAGTATTAATCAAAGCGTGCTGTATTCTCCCATGTGTTCTAGGCAGCTATGGGGCAGAAATATTAAATAACTACTACTGAGTGACAGTTCCCAAACTTAGCAAGTGTAAGTACTTATTGGAGAGTGCTAAGCAGCCCAAAATATTCTCAAACAAAACCAGTTTCTTTGTGCTAATTGGCTGAGTCATGACTTTTTAGCAATAAACTCCCAACCAGGTGACAGCAAAATCAACAGCTCTTACTTAAAGATGCATTAGTGACAGAGTCTTCTGCAGGAAGTTAAAAACAGAAGGCAGCATGCACTCCAAACTACATCTACATAAAAATGCACCATTTCACACAGCTATTCCTCTGAAACTCTTATCATGGCTGGTTCTCAATTTTAAAGAAGAGGGGTTTTTTGTCCTTGCATATATTTAGGATGATTTAAAAAAAAAAATCAATTAGCAATCATGTTTATTGAAATTTGATAGAGTATTAAAATTCTTTTGTGTAATGCTTAAGTCTCTAAAATTACTTTGACTCCTTCTGTTTCCATAACACCGGTTCTGTAACTCTAACTTGACTTGCATACTTGGAAATACTCCTTTCTATAAATATTTTCCTCTTCACTTCTGACATGTGCTAGCACCGCTTCTAAATTAGCACATTGGTAATGGAATCTCTGTGAGAGCATAGAGTGTGAAGTCTGGTCTTTTTTTGTGTGATCAAAATCAGAAATCCTTCAGCTAGTTAACAACTGTCTCCTTCAGTTTCTGTCTTTGTAAGTGTATCCTGCTGGGTCAAATTGCTTCTACTGACAATAGCATGTTACCCATGTTATGATAACTAATGCAGCAGCTCAGTAAGGGTTCATTAAGCTATTCCCACTACACATCACCAGCCTCTTTGAGAGAAGTTATATTGGTTATGTAGTTTAATAGGAATAATACTGCCACAATAGACTTGTTACTAGGTTTACCATCTACTGATTCAAAAAGATGTTTTAGATGTACCTTGATGTGTTTCTATTAACATAGTAGTGTTTAAATACCAGGAGGACACATGACCCAGTGATAAACTATCTTCAGAAACCAACAGAATATCACAGGATTTGAAACTAGAAACTGAAGTTTTGTCCTTAGGCATCAAAGATAATACTCATCTGCTTTAGCTTTGTTCTAGAGAGGGACAACAAACCTGAATGAAAAGTCAATTAGATCTGTTGGTTTACTTGTGCAACAAGTAACTTAATCTAGTAAGCCTGCCACAAACAATCTCTTTTCCAAGGGTTTTTTCTTCCTTGAGACTACCACCACAAGGAACCTTTTTCAATTGAAACCTACCATAAAACATCTCTTTTCCAAGAAGCTTAGTAGCTTTCAAGATGAGTTTCAAAATATATAAGCCAGTACATTGGTTTCCAAACACATTATTTGATAACATTTGAACAGCATTGCAAGCACTGAGATTGGCAGGTACAAATCACAAGGCCCATTATTCAAATGATTAAACATAGTGATAAAGCCTTACCACACCTTTGAGCTGTACTCAGTACTGGCTTACCAACTTTTTCCAAAAAGAATTAACAATTTTGAAAAAAACCTAATCTCTTATTCCTCTCTCAGACAAATAATAATTCCTCTGAATAAACCAATAAAGGGACTAACCTGCAGGTTTCCAGCAGAGCATACTCCAGCCAGAAAGGGCTTAATCAGCACTGAGTACCACAGCAACATTCAGGATCACAGGTGGCAACTTTGAGGAAGACCATGTTGCTGAGATGAGCTTTTGACTGAAAAGCTCAACAGCTTACACTGGAGTAAACAACCCACAACATTAAGAGACGGCAGAAACAATCACTACCAGCCTTTACCTCCAGCTAAGAGAAACTTTATACTGCAGGAAGAGGTGGTTATAGACGGGGAGTGGTTGGCTGGGAGGGGCCCTGCAAGATTGGTGGGAGGAGGGAAGCCCAGGTGGCCTCAGGCCTGGCAATTGCCCATCAGGATAGGGCTATAGGGAATGGACAGAGCTGCAGGTTTATTTCTGAAAGCTGTGCATAGATGCTTCAGTGACCTCAAATGAGTCTGGTTTTCCTCTCAGCCTAAATATGGCATTGTCTGCTGCCTCACATTCCTTCACATGATGCTGGACGCTGCTTCAGTACTTGCTTAGAGGCAATAGTATTAATAAGACTAGATCTTTAATATTTTCATATTTTTATATCTTTCCTTTGCAGAATCTGTCCTCTTATGAGAATCTTATCCTAGGATAAGAGACTTTTAACATATCTGTACCACTGTGTTAGTGAATAGTCACTTCCAGATTTCCAGTTTATCTTTAGGTCCTATTCTAAACTGCAAGTCAGAGTATAAAGTATTTATAATACCTTGTAAGTGTTTCCCTCAAATGTGATTTTGTTCTAGCTATTGTAACACTTAAAACAGCAATATAAATTGGAAACTCTGTAAGAAACAACGAAGAAAGCAAGTATTGACTATGTTAATTTATTTGACATTGGTCAGATTACCTGGGAGCATGAACCACCTTCCAGCCCACACTGAATACCAGAATTTATGTTTTCTAAAAATTATTCTATAAAGAAACTCCAAAGCAGTCCCTTCATCCTTGGTCTAGAAGCATCTCCTTCCATATGTACAAGACTATGTGGTTTGTAACTGTACGGGAGATATAGCCATGCCTACTCTGCATAGTTCTCTCCTTGACACTGTAAGTCTTATGGAAAGAAAGGGAAGCCTTTCTCCCTGTACTTCTTTCTGCCCTTTCCTTCTAGGATACCATGTTAGCAAACATTTCTTTAGCATGAAGATCTCAACTCTTATTTTGTAAAGGGTCATTGTAACAGCCTACATATTTGCAGGCAAATGTTGAGCATAGAAAGTCACAGACAGACACAGCTTCCCTTACTGACTAGATATTTCATGCTGCTGATGAAGGGACATAGGATGTGCTACACTCCACAGTTGAAGATCTCAAGAATGTGATATTACACTCAGCTTTGTTTGCAGGAAGTGCTCACAGTGACACCTTCTCCTCCCCATCACAACACTTTTAAAGAACAAAGTGTTATTAGATCAGCCAGAGGTGGAATATATTATGTGCAAAGATGTCCATAAAAGAAATGGAAGAATTCATTGTACCTGAGATTCTGCCTAATTAGACTGGGGCTTCTAAACACATAGGCAAAACACTGGAGGGGGAAAAAAAGACTTCGTGTACAGACACCAAATAGTACATAAAACCCATTTATTATATTCCTTGTAGAGATGATGTCATTGATCCCAACTCTGCACAGACTTCTCTTTGGAGCCCAGCCAATACACAATAATGACATATATGACTAGGAAACAATAAACAAGCAAGGCTTATTTATATTCCTAAAATGCTGAAAATAGGAAGTTCAGTAAATTACAGCTATTTATAAATCAAAACTAAAATGTCACCCAAGTGTTTAGTCATATTTTATATTAAGACTATATGGAATTATGTATGCAACTATTACCAAAGAGCATGATTCGTATAATGATCCCCAGGGCTGAGTAAGTCCATTGACATGTAAGATTTGTGACAGAGACAGGTTTCAATAATGTTTATGGCACCCAGAGTATGGTTACTAAACCAGTCAACCCATTCTTTCTTTATATGCAGGTGCATTTTCAGTTCAGTCAAGTGTGCAGTAATCATAACTGACAAATCTTTAAAAGCATTAACATTCTGTTGTACTTACTGGAGTTCATAATTTGCTATCACTGTTTACAGTTTAGTGTGTCTTCATTGTGGCCATGTAATTTTCACTGCTTAAAGCATACTTGACCTAATCCTACTATTTTAGGGAATAATGTATGATTATTATGCTTGTTTTATGAAAATCCTCTAGATATTAGTTTACCTTATTAATATATTTCATTGCATATTAACACATATTGCTCCATATTAGCTTAGCCATGCAATATAATTGGATTTGTCTTGTCTCAAACAGAATAGCATTTATAAGCAGGAATATGGTAAGCTTCTTAGCTAATACAGCCATGTAGACAGGGCAGTAGTCAGTGGGTCCCTACGTCTTGGTGCTCTGTGTGTACTCAGTCTTTTCTTTTCTAAAATCCTGCTTAACTACTTGGGTGAATTTTTGTATTGTATCTGTTGTCTTACCTGAGAATTAGCATTACTCAGCTAATAGCTCTAATGTGCCTGCTTCATTAGCACATTTTGTTCAGCTGACTAAATACTATTCATAGAGAATAATTTGTCTGGAGATGAACACGCACTTTCTTTGATTACAGCTACATACTGCATATGAAAGTCAGAAGACACAGAGTTATATTCACATGTAACAGGCTGACTCTTTGAAATAATACTGGCTCAGTGTTTTGTGTTTGCATAATTGTTGATACAAGTCTTTATTTGTGAAGCCTTACAATGACAATGGCATTTAGGCACTCTTTTTTATACATATTGGGGGAACTGAGAAAAAAAAGGAAAGTGAAATATCCTAAACTATAAAAATTTGTTCCAGAAATCACCTTGGTTTTCTAGATTTCTAACACTGAAACTCTGAGTCGTGAAAACTTCACTTTCTTGGTACGTATGGGACACAGGCACTCCCTGTGCTGGGTGCTGGCATTCTGTGACTTGTGTCAGGTCTGGAGAAGAATATTGGAACTTAGAAGAAAAAGAGTGTTCCATGGTTTAAAAGCCTGAGTATTTCCCGTGTATAAGGTTATATATTTTCCTTTTCATATTTCTTCAGAAGCCTGAAGTTGTACTGCCAGCATCCTGTAGATTTGTGTGGCCCAGAAGGAGGGAGGTGTCATGAGGTATCTCCCATGAACAGAGAATCTTATATTCAGTGCTAGGATTCTGTTTTTTCAGGTCAGAGGTGGCCATTAGGACTATTTTGATTGTCCAGTACTGAGGATAAACACAGTTAAAAATTCTGACTTTGGTTTCTGAACAATCTAAACATGTCAGCATTTGGCTTAATTTCATGTGAAAAATTTGTATTGAAATAAAATCATTTAGTTTAAATCAGTAGCGTAACTGCTACTTAATGATAATTGAAATGTCTTCCTATTTACATCAAAGTAGATCTTTTATTACAATTAAACAGCTCAACACTGTTATATCAATCTCGTATTTTTGCTAAATTATAATACTATTATATCACATAATGTTATTTCAGTATCAGTAATGAATGTTGATTGTACACGAATAACTACATATAAATAGATATAAATAACTACATATAACTAACTACACAGAACAGCTTCATGATCAATGACTGTTGTAAAATAATGGAGAACATGCTAAATACAGTTTCATATGCTAACATTTTATGAATTTTTATTAAAATTTTGTGAATGTAATTTAATCTGGTGAAAATTTTCTGAGTATCTTTGCACTATAGACTTCCACTGAAATTTCTACTTTGTTTTGAAGCTTTTCAGAAGACAAAAGGATTTTAAATCCTTTCTCTTTTTTTCTCATAGATGTGCAATGGTTTAGAGCAGCCAAGGAAGCAACAGCGTTCAGACCTCAATGGACCAGTTGACAATAACAACACACCCGAGGTAGGTACTTTAGGCCATTCTGCTGCCTATCTTCCTGCAGTCTGGAGGAGTCAGACAGACTTTTCCCACAGGGTAGAGCAGACACCAAATTGTCAGCTTTCTCCCTCTCACACACACAGACTTTCCCTCTTTTCCTGAACTGACAATAAATACCACATCTGCATATTCCAAAAAGTTTTAGAACTATACCTATGAATCTGGTGCTGCCACATTCATTTTATGTGACTATCCACGACATGTACTCAAGCCTAAAATTTTCCGATGACATACAGAACGGAGAGAACACTTCAGAAATTATCTTTTTGGATTATTGGAGAGTAAAAGTAGCATCAAAAAGAAATTGGCTTCTGCTCTTTTTTCTTCTTTGCTACCCTCCCCCCAAATGCCGTTCTTTGAAACCAAAGGACTGCTTAATTCCCACAGGAATAATTATTTTTAAATAACCCCCAATATCAAGCACATCATTCAGTGCTGAAGGCTCAAACGTTTCACATCTTTTTGAGTGGCCTCTGTGGTAAGATGTGTCCTGGCTCAGTCAGCTGTGAAAAAGAGGCAGTGATAGGCAGACCTGCTCTTGTCACTGAAGACTGGAGCAAAGAAGACATCTAAGAATGCAGAATGAGGTTACGCTTGAGGCTAGACATAATGAAATGAAATTCAGACTTAAAAGCAGAAGTCTGTTATCTCAAAAACATGTAACACACTTAGCCTGTAGCCTGTTACATTAATGAAGAGGCACATTTCTAAAGCCTTTTCCTGTAATGGAAAAATCAGCCTCTTTCCTGGAAACGGGGTGCCTGAGGAGGCTGGCAAAAGACAAGGAAATGGAAGGACTCTTATCTGTTTATTGAGAATAGAGACAGTAGCATAAAAAGAGCACTGTTGTGGCCCCTGCTGAGATTAAGTATAATGCTATGTACTGTGCAATCAGGGACAGTTCTTTTTATTCACTGACCTAGCATTGTACTTTGTAAAATATTGTTAAATGTTCTTAATTGGAAATTTGGGATATCATTAATAAGCAATGTGATCTAGTGGGCAAACTACTGGATTGGGAATTGCTGGTTTGTATTGCTCGTTTGACAAGCAATTTTCATGTTCTTTCCCCTATCCTTATTTTTTTGTGTGGTGGGATCTCCTTAAAATGCTTTGAGATACCAGGTAAACTGCACTATGTAACAGTTAGGTTGGGTTAATTTCTGTGATGTAATGTGTTCAACTGTGCTAAATAGTGGCTATGCAGAATTTGATTTTTTATAAACAATGGTCAGCTGTTTAAATATAATAAGAATTCACTTCAGTTTCTGCTAATGATTTTGTTACAGCTATACCATTTTTATTTCTCAACAGACAAAGAAAGTGTCTTCATTTCCAAGTTTTGTTGATGGTAAGTTTTACATCATCCATCCATCACTAAAGTAGGATAAAATGGAAGCAAATGCTTTAATGTATTTCAAAGATCACAATTCTAAAAACTAGTCAAACCCAAGAGAATACAGCTGAAAAGTTTAAGTATTCAAGTATTTAACATTTTCATCCCCCCTTGTGGCAATCAGAGCCTGGTGGTGGTAAAAAGGAGGAGCAGATACAGCTCTCAGAAGGATTAAGGTGAAGATGCGGAGAGCTACAAATCTGGAAGGGGGTAAAAAAGGTGGTAACAGTGGGCCCCAGCAGGGTGGAGATTTATGAAGGTATAAGAGCCCCCTATTCTTCATGGCCTTGCGCAGAGGAAGGAGTCGTTTAACTGTTCAGAGCAGCCCCTGTATCACTTCATTGTGATGCCCATTATTGCACTCAGTTGTCGGCACAAATGGAAAGGTTCTCCTGATCTGACAAAAAATGGGTAATCCAATCCTCTCTTTAGGAGAACCATGCTTTCATGTGTTTCTTCAGTCTCCTTAGCACTGCTGTTATGTATTTTCTGTTTGGAGAAAAGTAAGTCAATTTATGAACACAAGAAGGTGGACAGAGATAAAATGGGATTATACTGAAAAACATTATAATTCTCTGATTCACAGACATCTGAAGAACAGTGTATAGGGAAAATGCATACAGTTCCCTGCAAAGGAAATGTCTACACTGTAAAGTGAGAAAAGACAGTAGGAAACTTCTAAAGATCTGACCCCTTAGATCTGCCATGAACACACTTTTCCCCACAATGGAAGCCATAAATGAATGTTAAAAACTTGATTTCTAATGCCATTGTCAACTCTGGAAAAACTTACTGCGATTTAGAATAATAGCAGAATGTTCAACACATTTTTCTTCTATTCTCTCATCTCATCAGCTTGACTAGCAACTTCTGGTTTTAGTCATTTTCTTGAAGACCTAGAGCAAGTGGAAAGTTCAACGATTGCCCCTTTTACACAGATTGACATCTGAAGGAAATTACACATAACACTTGGCATGTAGTGGCTAACAGGCCCTAAATAGAGGTAAATTAAATGCATTCCCCAAAGGTAGCAGAGACAAGAAAGCAAGCCGATACTTTGTCATAAGCATCTGCTGATTGTAAGTGGACCACTATAAAGGGAGGCCAGCATGAGTGGAGCTTTAAATCAGACTAGAGAATTCCTCCCCACCCTCACAGCACTTGCAGATACAAGTGCACATTTTAATTTTATTGGGATAAAAAGGTTATGTCTTTTTGTTTTCTTAACAATCAGCTCACTACTCTGTTGGAAAGGGATCAGTATACTCTTTCAGATAGTATAATAATGTTTGGGTTTTTTTGAACCATTTTGCTTTCTCTGAATTTTTTCTATAGTCACACAGTATGTGAGGATAAGCTATTGATTAAGCTTTTTCTATTGCAGATAGTATGTGGCATTGTCTAATGCCATAAATACATAAATATGTAGCTACATAAATATGTAGCTCATGAGGAGCTTATGGTAGCTAACATGACTGGTCTCTGAATTCAAAAAAAGCCACAGTTTTTGTTACTAATTTGTATGTAGAGTCCTAAAGGGACCAGGACCCTACTGCACATAAGAAAAGATTCTGCCAACTAACACTCACTGTTCTTCCCTGAACTTTGGTGGCAATACCGCAACCGTATTCTGGTTATATTAACCTTCAGCTGTTCAAGCACTTAACTTCTAGCATGTCTCCTTAACTACAGTAGCTATATCTATATCTCTATGAAGACATAATATTTTTTATATGCCATGTGAACATAAAAACAAAGTAGATAACGGGCATAAAAAATAGTGGAAATGTGTCCTTTTGCTGTTATAATTGTTTCAGTAGTAGTACCACTACATGCTTGTAGTGGTAATTACCTCCATGTTCACGGGTTCTGGCTTTTTTTCTCTCTATATTTGTCCTATCACCATAAATCTTGTTCCCTTGCACAGACACAACCATGATGAAGTAAAGAAATCAGCCAAATTATGGAACTTGTAGATAGGCATTCTGCAAGGTGACATATGCCCTGTGTCCATTTAATCCTTATGCAAAATCTGCTGTGGTGACATGCACCCTAAGGTCTCAGTGACTTCATGGACTATGATGGTTCTCAGCAGGAAGTTCAATGTGCTTCTGTGCTCTGAGCACAATCTCTTAACTACTTTCTGAATCCTTGGTTTACACATGATTTTAGATAAATATAAAAATATGTTCCTAACAGGTTATTAAATTCAGTTATGCTGAATTATTGAATGAGTATTTTTTCCTTATTTTATGAATACAAAAGATAAGTTAATTTAAAAATGTTTAGACCTAGTCTACTTAGTCTAGAAATATATTTATACTTGTTGCATTAATAGATCAGCAGAAAACCAAGTAATCTGTATTGCATTGATAAATAGTGCAAAAATTTACCGTTAGATTTTTCAGAAACAGTTATCTAACGTTTAAGCACCAATACTCAACATAAATTTCCAATCTTTGTTCACACTGAACTACTCTTTAAGTTTCAAATCTATTTCTTTCTTCTTCCCTTCCTCATCAGTAAGCCTTACACATGCTTACAGTCAAGGGCATGCTTAAGCGCTGTGATGAGCTGGGACCTCGGCCAAGTCTGCATTTTTATATTATGTAAAGCAGTCAGAGATAAGGGAAAAAAACACTCAGGTAACCCAATTTGACCTTTGCAATTTTCAATACCATTCCATCCTTCCAACAGATGTCTTATTTTACCTGACAATTACTTACGTTGCCTTCATAATGGGAAATGTATGTTGGAAATGTTTTCTGCCCAACATGCTTTTTTTTTTTTCCCTGTATTAGCTATCGCTGTAAGCATTTTATACATGTTGTTGTTTTATACATGATGTTGTAGAATTTCTTGTTAGTGTAATGACTCTGCAAAAAAAGCACTTTCTAATACTATGAAACCATACAAAACCAAAGAAACCCCAATCTTTAAAGAATACAAATAAAATAAGAATATAAATAAAATAAGGATAATAAAATTGGTTAAAACTCTAGGTTACTTCCATGTTCAAGAAGTTTTTCAGACAAATTAATTAAAAACACCATTACTGTCACCAAACAGCCAAGACATGAGAAGAATTTGTTCTTTCCTTTGTAATGCTCATTAATTTCACAGACCCACTAAGATATGGTGGAGATTACTGTTTCGTGCTCAGAGAAGCTAGCAGTGTAGATGTAAAAGTAGATCTCTAAATATGTCTTTGAAAGGAAAGTGCCCTTGCCGTAGCCTATCAGTGACTTGGAAATCAAGACAAAAATGTCTTGCTCAAAGATTTACATCATACCACTATAACCAGAAGTCAGCCAAATTCTACATTCTTGAAAATACTTGAAGAGAAAATGAGCCTTCCTTAGTTCAGCAAGAGCTTTTGGGACGGAAAGGAAGTAGGTTAAGGGACTGATATGTTTTTAAATAACCAGCACAACTTTATTTGTTGAGAAATCCTACAGACTCTTAGAATTTTGGTCTTTACTTCATGTAGTAATGACTGTATTAGATTTTGTACCAAGAGTTATACTTTTACTTGTCTTCAGAAGCACAAAATATTTCAGGAAAATTAATCTAAATTAACTACTAAAGGAGGTTAGTTAAACTGATTTAAACATTAGGTGGGTAAGCGTATTTCAGAGTTAAAGCAACCTTGATTCGCTTTAGCCTGATTTACTTAGCCTGAAGTGAATGAAGGAAAACAAGATTAAAGCCACTTTAATTTTGAACAAGCATGTTGATGCAGGTATCTAATGAAGTTTTGCTAACTTAACATTAAATTCACATCGTTAATTTCCCTCTTTGCTACCCTTGAAACAAGATGTCAGTATGATGCAACATCAATATTTTGTTGCATCCTGAAAGAAGTACAGATGTATGAGACTAAGTTTTAGGCCTGAAAAGACATATGAATAACATGATCAGAAGAGGTACCATATAAAATACGTCACTTATCTGCTGCAAAATTTAATGGTGCAAAGAGTTAAGCAAAGAGGAACGGAGATATCGTAAATTCTTGTGGAATTTTCATTTTCTTTGATTTCATTCAGTGAATTAGTGCTGCAGGAACAAGGACCATTTTTGGAGGTAATGAAAGACTTGGCCTTCACATAGAGTTTCAGTGACTTTTTAAATCAGTAGCTTCCCAAGGATTTCATTGAAGGTTTTCATACTTTCAGTTGAGATTGTCATGATTTTTTTTATTCTTTCCCAATACTTTGAGAATTTTAAATTCCACAGAATTCTATTCTGATTTGTAATGAAGATCCAAACCATTACTGGAGTCATATGGATGTAATCTAAAGCAAAATGTGTCCTCCTGTCGTATATAATTATCCTTTTGCAGCTTGAAACTATGGTGTTTGCTAGCAAAACAAATACCTCCATACTACCAATGTGTGAGCATTGTTAGTTAATATGAGGTCTCTGAAAAGCTCAAGACTGGTATATCTATTGGTTTATATACTTTGATTACTGAATTAAAGACTGGGGCGGGTGGGGGGTTGGCTAGGAGTTGATACTTCCAGCAGGTGAATGTGAGGTCTGCACAGAACTATAGGTGTCAGCAACACGGCTTGAAGAAGAAAGTCTCTTCTTTTAATCAAGTTTATTTTCTGTTGGAAGACGTTTTTCCTGAATTAGAATGGGAAAACGAGGGACAGGAATGCTCACTAAAAGATACATGTGCAAGCCACTATTTCAGTAAATTTCATGTGCATAGCACACCATATATTTTTCCTTCTCCACCTATTAAGCTTCCACAATCAATTAATGATAAATAAATTGAACAAATACACTCTACAAGAATTATTTTTAAATTAGTGTCTCCCTTCAGTTTCATTTTTCTCCTCACATATGAGATTGATGTACCTCAAAAAAATGCATTAGTAGCTTGGCAAGTTGATACAGCTCAAAGCAAATTTCTTTTCTAAAACTGTTGAGGAACAGAAAATATTCACTGTCAAGAGATTTCAGCCAAACTCTGGAATGATTGGTCTTTACTGTTGATCTAATCAAGCTAGATGTCAAGCTTAAAAGCTGAATAAGGAGAATGATGAGCATAGTCCCACTATGATATAAATACTATCCTTTATTCTCTTCTCCCTGCCTCCTCTTTTTCATCCTTGGAAAGAAACAATTTGCAAAATACAAGTTAATGTTAGAATCTCACTAAGTCACTATAGAATTAATAGTAAGTACGTGCAAAGGCATTTTGTTGATTGGAGGCTGAAATTTAAAAAATATCAAGGTGTTTTTAAGTTCTACTATTTTCTTCTCTTTTTTAACATGAAATTTTTCATACTCTTTCCATATGTTCCTTTTCCATAATTGTGACTTCCCTGCTTTCAGAGGAAAAGGCTGTATGACCTATTGTGCAGGTGCCATTGATTGGACTGTGAATGTTTTATTGAACTCCTGTACTGAAGCACATCTCTCCAGTTCTCAGTTTATACAATCTGTACCAGCCTGGGAACTGATTTCAGGCCTTACACATGATGCCTACTTTTCTTGTTTCATAAACTTCTTAACTGTTAAGTTTCATGGTGTACTTTTACTGAAGCAAATTACATCTTTGTGCCCATTGTTCACCAGTATTTTTGCCAGAGATAATGTTTTAGGGCTGTGTAGTTATACAAACATCTCAAAAACTGTGGAAACAGAAAATGTGAAATGCATTCAAGTGGAAGTTTAGCTCATGCACTGTAACAGTCAGACTTATAAATAGTAAGAAAGTTACGATAAAGGAACCTATCAGCATATCTGAAATTTGCAGGTAATTCCAATGTGTTTATCAGTGCAGCACAGCAGAAAATTTCCCATGATTTTCCTCTAGAATTCCACAGTCAAACCATTAGGCAATGTTTTAAATACTGTATGTTCAGTTATATTTTTTTGGGGAAATAATTATAGGGGAAAACTTCATTTATTTTGCACTGGATTTCTTTACCTGTTTCATATTAGAAAAGATATTAAAAAGGTTGTTCAGGCCTCAATATCTTTTATTGAATTTCTCATCTCTCTACCCTCTTTTGAAAGGCAGTAATGGCAAATGTCTCCTGTCAGTTCCAGGACCTTGTGAACCTGAAGACCTCATTGATGGAATCATCTTTGCAGCCAATTACCTGGGCTCTACACAGCTGCTCTCTGAGCGCAACCCCTCCAAAAACATAAGAATGATGCAGGCCCAAGAGGCAGTGAGCCGTGTTAAGGTAGGGGATTTTAATGATTTGTAGAATACTCTCTCATCCTTTGACAGTTGATCTCCAAACAGTACAGGATCGGCAGCTTCAAACCTATTCTGAAGTGCGTTTACGTGAGTATAGATCTAGTACCATAAATAACATTAGTTTCCGGGGCTTATTATGAAAATACATACAGCATCTCTGAGGAACAAAATATAAATTATTCCAGAGTCTATTCAAAATTGTTTGGAAGCTGTATGAAGAATTCAAGTATTAAAGACAAATTGCAGATTGCAATTAGGAAATATTCCAGTGGCAAAGCACAGCATATTTGTTTGACTGTGGTTTTCCTCTTATGTCATTAATTCTTTTAACTTACTACAAATTGTGAAGATTACTCTCAATATATTGAATTATTACTTTTTTAGGATGAGAAAATTCATTACTATTGTGTTTGGATTTGGTTTTATTTACGGTGAACAATTTCTGTGTAAATAATGTAGCATAGACTGCTTCATACAGCTGTGTAAAAAATGCCTTCTTTCGTTAATAATCCAAGTAGCAGATTTTTCTTTTACAATTTTTTGTGGACCTGCTGTAAATACCTCATCTGAATAAACACATGGTTAGAAAGAAATAGATTTAAATGCTAACGAAAAAATTACGTTCTTAATCAATAAAATATTTGATTGGTAAAAATTGCATGTTTTTGAAGGAAAACACTTTGGAAAAATCATTTACTTAGCAAGAGACTGTTATGACTGGTGATTGATTTGGCATTTAGAAACAAATGGAAGGCAAGAAAGGTCCAGTTCTTTTAAACTTTCCCAACTGTTGAATTTCTAATGAGCATATTGTGATGTCTCAAGCAGTAAGTAATTGTTGATTGCAATTAACCTCCTAAAAATTGTTTGGTGTATTAATAGCAATCATAATCTGTCAGGGACACTTGACTACTTTAGATAGTCACGGAAGAGAGCTTAAGTTAATGTTTTGTTCAGCAATTACATATAGACGTATGATTAGTATGGATAGAAAACCTTGAGTTTGAAATAGTGCACGTACTGTAATTTTAGACTTCTGTATATTTAGCAGGATAAATGTTATGAGCAGCTGTTAACAGACAACACTCTTTGGTACCAATTGTTTTGTAATCAATCAACAATACGCATAATGCCATTAAATCAAATTATGCTTGAGAACTGCATAAAATATAAACAAATCTTTCTCTCTTGTACATCCTTCTTGCACTACCCCCCAAATTTTTAACTTTTAAGAGTCTGGATTCATAGTCAAAAGGTTTCCCTGACTTCCCACACTGTCTTTTCTCTTTCTTTGTGTGTACATCTGTTTGCATTCTTTTTTTATGCTACTCCTCAGAGGATGCAAAAGGCGGCTAAAATCAAGAAAAAAGCGGTGTGTAAACTTTTTTTCTTGAATGCTAATGTTTACTTACATTTTTGTTGTACTTGTTCTCCATAGAGTGTTGTGTCTTTCATTATGGGTCCTCATAAAGTTGTCGTTTTGGTTTCTTCTCTGTTAAGTAGCAAAACACCGGATGGAATAAAATGAATTCATTTTTTCATTGTTCATTTGCTGGAGTGCCCCTCTGCTGCTCTTCTTCTGTTGAATGCCTGTGATTTGTTTAGTCCAGATATACAACCAATGTTACCCAGGAGATTTTTTTTTTAACATAATGCTTATTTTCATTTTACTAACCAAAGCAGTGAGATGTATTTCCTGTGCCTGTGACTTACTATATTTTTATTACTTTATTGTCAATATTTAAAAACAATTTAGCAAGTAGTAGCTTGAACAATTCATACAGGAGACATTTCACTCAGTTAAAAAGTATACTTCAGTTAATTTAATATGGTTGACAAAAATGTTACTAAAATTAATCTTCAAAGTAATGCCAGTAATCTCTGCCAAATTATGCGCTTGCTTTGTATTTTGCTGGGTGAGAGTTACTTCAAATGAAATTAATCTGAATTAATTACAGGCATAGGTAAGCTTTTATAACTACAGAAAAAAGCAGCAAATATGTCATTCTTCCTTGCACTGTTTCTTCAAAGAACCAGTCTCTGACCTGGAGACTGATGCCTGCATTTAGCACAGGGTGATACAGTCTGTGGCCATTTTATTCTGAGGCTGCTAACATGGGTGCTGCTAAATACCAGTTACCATAGTGCACTGCGGACGAGTAGCCTGGAGGAATAAATAGTTTCCTGCTGGCACTGATATTAGGTGAGCTCTTGGATGATGCTTCAGTGAGAGGTAGCATCTGCTTTGCCACTTTCACTCCTGCTTTCTCATGTAGGTAGAGCCAGGACTCACACATAGGAAACCATGTGCCATTACAATCCCGCTTGCTCTGTGACCATGTTTTCTAAAGGGATGTGGAACAGTTGCCCTAGTGAGCAGTGCTCAGAAGTTGAGGTCTAAAAGTCAGCTGATGGCTTTTTGTGATATGAGTTCAGCACTCAGTTTTTTATTTTCTAGGAAAAAAATAAACTAAGAATAATAAAAAAAAAACAAAAACAACTAAACCCCACCACAGTACTGAGCACCAGCTTGCAGTGTTTTTGGTGAGCTCACTGACAATGGCAAGGGCTAAGCAGCTGATGGGGAGTAAGTCACTTTCTCAATTCTCCTACTTTCTCAGTTCCGGTGCCTCAACTACGGAAGTGCCTTGATGGGGAAGAAACAGCCATAGTACTTCTCCTGTGCTGGCTATAGAGAATTTTAGTACTTGAGCTGTCAGTCACAGGGGCTCCAAAAATTCACTCATACCCACAAAGTCAGAGGACGCTTCACTCTTTCTAAGCAATAAATGCATTCTTTGCATGTATTTAGAAACACCTTTGAATAGTCTTTGTAGCGTTTTAACAGTGCGATTGCCTCACGTCACATTATGCTTGAAGTAATCAGTGAATTTGTCATTCTAAAGAGGAAATTAAAATTCCTCTTTTAACAAAGCATCTGTCTTTTAGACTTCAGAGGGAGATTCCCAGGCCTTGACTGAAGTGGATCTGTTTATCTCCACACAGAGAATCAAGGTTTTGAATGCAGACTCACAGGTAAGTCATGATTAAAACTCTTCAAGAATAATGTTGAGTTCGACTGCGCTCTTATACTATCAGTGGGAAACTTTACTAAATTTGGATAAATTCACTGTTGTGACAATATTCAGAAAGAGCAGTGTTAGATCTGCTGTTGTTGTAACACTTGTCATTTGCCAATATTGTAATACTGACACCAGTTTTGCTTATTTGATGTATTGGAAAATGTCTGCATATTGCTGAGGTCTATAATTCAATTTAGGAAAAAATTCTGAAGTCTTTCAGAATGCATGTATGCTGTTTCTCTGAAATAGTTTCAGTACTCAAATTGTCGGTATAACATGAAAGTCATTTGCTGCTTTGACTAAGCTGTTTGTATCTTGCCATTTTTAACATTTAACCTCCAGTTTTTCCATAAAACACATCTGAGCTACCATCCTCTTTGCCTAAGGTAAATATTAATTATTCATATTAAAAAAGCTTCTGGACAACACAGCAATGTTCACCTCATCTTCTAGGAGTACATATATATATTTGATAAGAGGCGATCTTCATAAGAAGGATTTTTTAAAAGGAATTTACAGTTAAATACATATAATTCATATACAGATCCCAATATTTAGTATAATAATCTCACAAGATCTCTTAGACTTTGATCATACTACAGAAAGTATTTTAATTTTCATTCATATGAGAGGCTTTGAAAAGGGAAATTTTAGTGACATTTTTTGCTTTAGTTTTCACTAAAAAACTCCACTGTATGCAGCTAATAACAGTTGAAAAATGGTAAGACCTCAAGTTACATTAAAGAACAAACCATTTAGAAAGTGCTTAGTTAAGCTAGGTATAGCCAAACTAGAAAATTCATTTTGTCGTATTTGGAAAAATGGTTGGAGTGATCTTATGCTATCCTTTCAATGATACTCTTCCAGAACTTATGAAGGTAATATTTAGTCTTTTTGTTTAGTAGCAGAACAGGCCAAGGATTATAAGTTTAACTGTCAGAAAGATACCAAAACAAACCAATCCTTTGCAGGCAGTTTGTGAGTGGAGATGAGCAAGAGTCAGCATAGATTTGTCAAAAGTAAATCATGTTAAATCAATCATTTTCTTTTGTGACAGGGAATATATTTGTCCATGGCACAGAAGCAGCACACATCACCTATTGACTGAACTAATGCTTTTATCTCTCATAATATTTTGAGATTATATGATAAATACAAGAAGACTAAAAGAATTCTGAGAGTGTACTTATATCTGATATATTGCCATATAGATGGCAACATAATGAGATAAAGAGCAGAGGAAGACTCACAAGCATGTTTCTTTGATGTAGCACTGTTCAATATTTTCATAAACAACTTGGAAGATAGAAAGAGAAAATGGTTATTGAACTTGTATCTTGGTGTATAAGATCAGAGTTCAGAACTATAGCTAACTGAAGAAATGAGCTGAAACTATACGTGATATTTCAATAAAGATAAATGTAGCACTCTACATTTAGGATTTTGTTTTGGTTTAAATTAGTATATAATTTGTTTTTCTAACAATGCAGACCATGAGGCACCTACTTCTTCCTGAAATTTAAGAGAGCATTACTGTCTTTTAATGTGAGGTAATGATAGTATCTCCAGGAAATGGATTGTTTTTCTTTGAACATAAGCAGATGTCTTTAACATGCCACTGGAACTCCCAAGAGGTGGAGCAGATGAGGAGTACAATATCCCATCTAACATGGGCAGCAGTATTTACAGTCTGCCATCCTTAAATCGTCCTAATACTGCATTTCATCCATGATACCCAATATCACTATTTCTTAAGACTCAGCCTTTTTTTTACCTCATGGTAAATGTGCATCATCCATGCAGAAAATAAAATGCTAGTAATTATCAGTGTAAAGATGACTACAGACAGTTATTGATAAATGAAGAGCTACAGTTTATAGTTGGAATGTATGGCAGAAAATAGGTGAGTTCTCTTTGTTGAGTAAGGGTTAATCTTAGTGGAAGTCACTCTTTCCCTTCTTTAAATAGTTCAGCATTTCAGCTGAACACCAACCCTTTTAAAAATAAAAAAGGAAAGTCCTTTGAGGCAGACCATAAACACTTTATCAAAGTAACTGTGATTTTATTCTCCCAGTTCCCCTTAGATTCCAGTGATACAAAATGCAGTGCACTGTGAGGAATGGTGTCTAGTAAGAGCTGTTCAACTAGATGAGAATGGCAATATTGGAAATTATTACAATTACAAGATTTCTGGTGTTTGCCTTGGTTTTTTTGCTTTCTTTTGTTTTACAGTAGGTCTTTCAGAGAGCTCTAAGAGACTTATTCCCATCACTTTTTAGCATTGCTGTCGGCATGCTTTTGCTCGTTAGGCTTGGTAATATTTTTCAGTGCTAGTGAAGTTTCTTGACTTGTGTAATTACCGTAGGTCTTATTTCAGCTGCTGTGGCAGCTGGCAGAGACAATCTGTTCTTTTGTGGCTTTATCAATTATATAAAAGCTATTTCTGCAGCGTGCCATCCGTGTTTTAATCCATCTGTAGTGTTGTATAGCTCACATGAGGCAGCAGCTGATTTTAAAATGTAAAATTCTTGGTTAAAAAAATGACATGCAGCAGGGTTCAAAGTGCTGAGTAGCACCAGTAAGGTGCATTGCCATGTTGGAACAGAGCCAGCTCTGGTGATTCTGTTGCCCTCAGCAACACTAGGAAATGGCACCCCTGCGACTTTTTACTTGCTTATGCCTTTAGTTACTGAATACATTCAGCCCAAGTTGTTGACCCGTTTTGTCTATGTGGTAGAAGGAACCTTAGGTTTGGCCACAGGCCTGCTTCCTATGAGAGCAATTCTTCCCTATGCTGCTTCACAGGCTTGCTGTCAGTGCACAAAACCAGCAGAAATACCACAGCAGCCTCCCCCATCTTCTTGCTCATTCAGTGAAGAGAAGCTGGGAGCGAAGCAACTGGGAAAACTAGCAGAGAAAAAGAAAGATATAGGTCACAAATGTATATGTGCAGAGTCTCTCGTAGACGATTGGTTCCATAAAATTGTCTGACTCTTCAGGCTGTCTAATTCACACACCCACAGGACTACATCACTTGAAAGCTTGGAAAAGTGTTTAGGTTTTCCTCCTTCAGGTGTTCTTTGGGTTTCAAGAGGGACAACAAATGGGATTCTAAAAGACTTCCTTGGAAAGGGAGGGAAATTCTGAGAAAGGGGAATCTGGACAGGAGAAGATAGAACAGGGGTTTTGAAAAAGGTCAAGAGAGAAGCTGAATTTCTAAGGACAAATATAAGGATGACAAGGGTGGAATGGATGGGACTAGAAGAGGGATGAGGGAACGAACAGTGAAGCAGATGGGCAGAGATGGAAGGATTCATGGAGAAGTAACAAAAGAGGAGAGAGGGTGAAAATGAGATAATGGTAACATAAAATAGACCTGAATGAAATATGAAGTGAGAAAGGAAAAAGTCAAGTCATGAGTAAGTCAAAAGTAAAGATGTGTTTGCAGTCACTATCTATTATTTTCCTTATTCCTAATTGTAACTGCATTAGACAGGAAAAAGGTGAGAGTGGGGGGAATGACTGCTTTCACCCATACAAGGGGAAAATAATAAAAACAAAAGTTTTTTGAGTAACTTTGAGTAACTTCTGTGTGATGATAAGGACACAAAGACTGTCTTGGCAGGTGCGATTACATGCATTCATTTTCCCAGTCCATTCACTCTTGTGCACACTACATGTATGATTACACCCTTACAGAATACTTAGTGCAAACTGCTGAAAAAGCAATTATCTCTGCAGAGCTCCCAAGATCCTGCTGAGCGATGTCCATTATAAAACATTTTTCCATACTGTGAGAAGTGCTGTAAATCCTTCTGAGCCCCTGCAACCCTTAGAGACACCCCCCCAAACCATTTCTTAACCATCATCACTTTTCATAGTTTAGGGATAAGCGTAGAGCATTTTATTTCAAGCGTGAGAAGAATTATTACAATAATTTTATGGGTAGTGATTCTCTTCAGTAAGACAGGTGGTTCTAAGAAACAATCATTATTTATATTTTTCTCTCTCTGTCAAGTTAAATGGTACTGAAATTCTTAAAACAATTACTCTTGTCGACTCGAGGAAGAATCTTTCTCTCTTAGGCCTTAGAGATTTGTTCAACTAATGGTAAACTAATACCTAGCTGTTTATATAAAGGATGCTGCTGCTTATATAAGGGATGAAAATCATGTATTATCTCAGGTTTTTTTGGAAGATCAGCTATCAAGGGAAACCCTGCCACTACAGACACAGCAAGGATGGTATCTCAGTTGTCCAATATGATTGTATTAGATGAAAACTGACCTCATGCTGCTCAGTGGAATATTCTGATATGTATCACTAGCAAATAATTAAAAAAACAAAAACAAAACCACCCCAAACAAAAGGCCTTCTTTCTTAAAAACAAAACAAACAACAAACCTGTAGTCAATTTTTCTTTCTTCATATTAGAAATATCCACATACATATCCAAGCAGATGCCAAAAGCAGCAGAGACAACCTCAGTCTTGGCCAAGAAATAAAGATATTTTAGACACCAGAAAGCAATGTACCGACTTAAAACTAATAGAGGTCACAAAATAAAGCAAAACAAATTGATTCAGTAATAAGTATTTTTTAATTCCAATTCGGGCAGATTTTGGTGGATATTGTTAGCTGATATGTTAGGTGGGGGGAAGGGGACATCCTCAGCTAGTTTGGTCAATAAAACTATTATGCTTCTGGTTGTTTCCAGTTTGAGCAATAAATAAAAGTCTGGAAAACCCTTCAAACTGACCAACCACCCTACCAAGAAAGAATTTTCAGATGGGCCCTTTCTGTTTCTTAAAGAGAATAGTTCATCTTTACAATGGCAAAATATGAAAAGAAATTATAGAAAACTGTGCTAACGAAGCAAAGTTTGGAGGCACTTTTCTTAGTCTTTGTTTCAATAGAAAACTTCACCTTAATTAAAATAAGTACTTAGCGTAAGGTTTTAAAGTAAGCAGCATCCAATTAAGAAACCTATGCAGCTCAGGTTTGAAATGTCCCATAAAAATAGAATTTGGACTCCTTTTTTGCCTTAAATCAAGGATTTTCAATCAAGGGCAAGAGATTGTATTCAGTACAGCACACCAGCCATGTGACAGCTGCATTAATTACTTGGTAGCCTGCTCTTGAATTTACCTCTCCTGAGCCTCCTGCAGTCTCCTCTTTGTCACCAAAGAAGTGCACATGTTGGGTGACCATTGGAACAGGACACAGGCGTTTTACTCACCTGACAGCAAAGTAGAGCCTGGCTTTGTTTGAAACGGAGGAGGAGCAAAGGCTGACTGCTCCGAGTACAGAGAATGAGCACCTCAAGTCAGATGGTGGTACGTGGGCAGGGACAGCACAGTCACATGGTGAAGAACAATATACACTCCTTGAATGTCTCCTCAGGAAAACATGTAAATCATCACCGCCTTAAAATACTGTTTTATGGCTTCTGTGGGTCCTTATAGCCAGGAGCCTTTTTCTAATATTTTGTCTAAATTACCAAAATATCTTCAGATAAGTACTACTGACATGAGTTATATTACTGTTTTTTCCTAGGAATTGCTCTTCCTCTGTAATTATACACAGACTTCAGTAATAGTGATTTTTTTCAAGGCATTAAAGGAAGTACAGTCAATCAGATAAGTTGATTGCATGAGCATTCCTAAAACTCTAATTTTAAATCTAGAAGGTTCTTACCATTATAGAACATCTACCATAGCAACACGCCTTTCTGGGAACTTAGACAAGTTGTGGCTTTTTATTTATTTTTGTTTAAAAAAAACTAAAGGAGAAATCAGGTTGCTTGCACAGTATGTTGAATAAAACCTCTACGAAGGTACAAATAATTGTCTAAAACTTTAGTGTAAAGAAGTAGATGACTCTGTCTTTGCAGTCCTAAATATATCAAAATCCTTTGAAATTATCAGTGTAGCACTATCACATACATTGTTGTATTAAAATAACATTGTTTTACATATAGAAACCTTTTAATAAAAATGAGGCTGGTAGCTGTTGAGCCACATTAATTTATTTATACTTAATGCTGAGTTCAGAAATAATAAGGCTTACTACAAGTTCATACTTAGTGGTGCACAGAAACTGTTAGAAAATGTCCTTGAAGGTTCTTCCTTCTGGGACCTCATTCCTCTTTTATATAAGAAACAATTGATAGAAGCATGAACTGGAGATGGAAACAAAAGATAAAATAGTAATACCTGAAATAAAACAACTTTAGTTGCAACGTACCCTTCTCTGACTACAAACATGCGCTCAGTTTTTATTTGTCCAAGGCAGCTCAATAGTTAATCAAACCCACTGAATAATATGTTCCTGTGAGAAAAACATTTAGTAGTAGGATGGGATTTCCCTGCTATTAGCAGAAAGTAAAGTAAGTTATTTAAAAGGCTAAAGTAATTAAAAAGATGCAGAGCTCAGGGATTTGAGATAGAGGCAGGAAGTTTCGAGACTTTTTATATTTAGTACCCTTCATGTGTTCTTACATAAGAAATGTTCATTAAGATGAATCTTGGACAGGTTTCCACTTAAAATCATTCTCACAGGCAACGGCTCTTCTGAGTTGAGTTCTGCCAGCACAACCAAATTGTCAGCCTAATGACATTGACTGGAATAGGATTTTGACTGTGAGCCCAGACACACTAGACCAGTTCCCTCCAAACTGATCTGAGATATATGTAGGTAGCCAGGAAAAAATATTCAAAATCCTGCCTACAGAGCAGGTGAAATACTGCCTTCGTAACTCTTTACAAAGTAAGTGTTGCTTTGCTGTATATGAGAAAATGTTACCATAGATATTATTGCTATTCTAGCACATAATTTAAAAAAAAAAAAGAAAAAAAGAAAAACCCAACAGGAAATTACATTTTCTCATATATATATGACTTTCCTAAAACTTGTTCTGTCATTGTGAAATCCACCTACTTCATTCAGCAAAACCAACACAAAAGGGAAACGTAACTTTCCAACAGCATGAACATGTTTATAAAATATTAGTGTAGATCTTCATTATTACTTCACAGTAGCAACCACGTTGTATTTGCTCAGGCAACACTTCCATTGAAGCCAATTTCTCGAAGAGCCAGTGGAGGCCTTCAGTTGGAGTTCAGGCTCATTGATTGCCATAGGGTGTGTCAGATTCTGGCCCATAGAAAGTGCATCTGTAGCTGTTGTCATTCTCAAGCAAGAGGCCATCAAGGAGAAGGAAGAGGCAGCATTTGTCAAATAACAGCAGGCATGAAGAATGACTGTATTTCTCTTTGCTTTATATAGGAAACAATGATGGATCATGCGCTGCGCACAATCTCATATATTGCCGATATTGGTAACATTGTGGTTTTAATGGCGCGACGCCGCATGCCAAGATCAGCTTCTCAAGACTGTATTGAAACAACACCTGGTGCCCAGGAAGGAAAGAAGCAGTACAAAATGATATGCCATGTCTTTGAATCAGAGGATGTAAGTAAACGGAATTAAATTTATTTAAACAATGCATGTCATTTAGAGAGTCTCTGAAATTACGTCTCCTTTCTGAATGAACTTTTGCTGTCAATAATTTTTTCTGATTGAAGCCACAGGTAATCTGTGGAAACATTAGCCAGTTGTTTGTCCATATTCACATCTCTTTTCTGTCTCCACAAATTTATGTTGCAAATTCATGTCTCCTCCTCAGTCCCAAAATACCCACTCGGTGTCTCACGTTACCGAATCATTTGTGTTCTTTTAACAATGCTTCCCCAAATGCTGTAGTACCTAATTACTTGGAGTTTTCTGGAAGTCAACAGCCGTTCATGGCCAAAATTAGTTCATGGGATATCAAATTGAATCATTCATCCTGAACTGGATCCTTTAGTCCAGTGAGTTGGCACATAATGACACATGTAAGCCTCCAGACACTTGGCAAGGAGGTGGAACTGTTCTGGACCTCTTTCAAACTGAAGCCAAGTGTCTAAGAGCATCTACCAACTTGGTGGGCCTGGCACAAGGTTGCCTTCTACCCAGGCCTTGTTCCCTTATGGCTTGCTTACCTGCAGTTGGTATAGGTACTCTCAAATGTACTTTTTGATCCTTTGATGTTTAAGAACATTCAGCTGTTTATTTTTCAGTTCTCTTGTTTCATCCCTAGGAATGATTATGAATTATAATTTGTATATAAACACAATAGAGCTAAGAAAGTGTAGTTCTTCATATTTATAGAAATTTTTCTTTACAGCCAGAAGAGTTTAGCAATTCTTAAGTAAAAGGCTAGGAAGAACTCGGTCTCACTGCTCTCTCAGAACATCTATACACTAGAAAGTGTAATTTCAGTCATAAGATACTCTGAGATCCAATACCATATTAGCCTTGAATCCCTTTTTGTTAAAATTCCATTTAAAAAAGGAGTGACCACTTCAGAATTTCAGTTCTTATTTTCACTTGCATCAGAAATATCAAAAGATGAAAGAACTTGGAGCCATTCTCAAAATAGGATTGCAGGAGTAGTGGTTGCAAAAGAATTCTGTACATCTCTGCTGCGTCCTGTTTCACTCCTGTGGAAAGTGCTAGCGTGCCATGCCCTTACCTCTTGTGGCAAAGGAAGACAACCTTGCTTTACTGCTGTTGTGTATCCAGCTTTGGTTTTGTAGCAAAATAGATACTTGTGTATGAAGTGGCAGACCAGCGGACTTCAACCTAAAACATTTTTGGAAAAAAATAGGAAGCTATTAAAACAGAAAAGGCAAAAATTGTTGTCCATTTCTAACTTCACAGTTGAGATACAGGTATTAGTGAGAGGCAGTGCTAAACATTTCTGACCATCATCACATAGGAACAGCTTTAAATAGAATTTCTGTCATATCAATGAAAAAAAAAGTTGCATTCTTCGGTTCAGACAATCATAACTCACAGGTTGTGTATTTTTTGAGCTAAGCAACTATTTTCATTATTTTAAAGCAATTAAGCCTGTGAAGGAGAAATTGCATTGTCCAAAGATTAGAATGCTACACTGGGATTATCTCAGACCTAGTTATCTCAGTTCTTCCACTGCTTTGCTGGGGTGACCTCTTCAAGCAACTTACATATCCCCTGATGACAGAATACAGTACCTGAAAACCACAAATATACAAAACTCAATGTCGCATTCTCCTGTGAGCTGCAGTAAGTTCAGAATAGGAAAATAAAATAAAAAAAAAAAATCAAGTGTAGAAAAATTTGACTACAAATTCCTTTTACTTAGCTCTACCTCTGTTTCTCTGTGTTCCAGTGCCATCTAATGGAACAAGTACATTTTACAGCAGTTCAATAATTCTTTAATTAGTTGACTTTTGCAGTGTGCTGAATGTGCAAAGTTGTTAGTATTATTATCATCTTCATCATCAGTTTCTGTAGATTTCTAACATATGTATTACTGACACATCCAAATACCAGTCACTGTAATGTTTCATTAATTGTACTCACTTCTACAGCCCACTGTAACAGGAAGTCATTTTTTATTGCATACTGTAGTAAAATGCATGCACAGATAAGTGCTGCAAAAAGTAGTAAAGACACAGAGGGTTTTGAGGAGTTATTCTTAAAATTAAAAAGCTAGAATCATGGCTCTGGCTGCATTCCTGAAAGCGTCCCTGACATTGCTAGTCAAGGTGTTAATGGGAATAGCTATTGTAGACGTGCAAGTGGGTAAGTAGGGCTATTGCTGGTTTGCTGGGAATGAGACAGGTATCATGACAGTAATAGGAGAGCAGATGGTTTTGTTGAAGCAGTGTTTTCAGTCCTGTGAAACCAAGGTGGGAAAGCAGCAGGTGACACAACAACCAAAATCATCAGTGCATACATGACTGCAAACACATGTGCAACCAAAGCATCCATTCTCTCATCAGTCCTGCAAATATTCTGTGATCAGAAAGCAGGGTTTGTGACAGTCTTTTCTGTAAGCTCCGTTCCATATTGGTACAAAGCCAATACTCTCCAGTGCTTATTGGAACAAGTACATAAATAGCATATGGCTGCTTGCTACCTGCAACATACTGATGAAAAGGAGATCAGCAGTGTTTTTAAATGGAGTTTGCAATTTGATTTCAGATGCAATGGATTCTTTCAGTACAACTGACCTTAAAGTGACTTTATATCCATCCTAATGTAGCATCTTTGCAGGATCCTTTATTTTGACTCTGTCTTAAAATCCAGTCTCTCTCCTGTGTCTTATGGTTTCAGGGGTAAACTGTTTATCAGTCCTTTCTCTGAGCTATGTTTTGTTCTACATTCTAGGCGCAGCTGATAGCTCAGTCAATTGGTCAGGCTTTCAGTGTGGCTTACCAAGAGTTTTTAAGAGCCAATGGAATTAATCCAGAGGATCTCAGTCAGAAAGAATACAGTGACATCATCAACACCCAAGAGATGTACAATGATGATCTCATACACTTTTCCAATTCAGAAAACTGCAAAGAGGTAAGCTAGTTTTGGAATTTCATTTCAGATTGATCCATTTTTTCAGAGGAATGTAGTTCTCATGGAAATATCTTTTGGAATTTTAAGGATGACATCACATGTCAAGATGCATTGCTTCATCTATCCTGTGCTATTAATATCAGCTTTATAAATTGTTAGAATTTTTTCTTTCCATTTTCAGGGTCTTTTGGGTTCCATTGATCAAAACAGTAATAAAGCACATTTACATCTGACATAGATAAGCTCTGGGCTATTCACAGTACACAGTGTAAGGTGTTTTTATGTTTCACCAATGTATTGATATGGAAAGAGAGATGACAATCCATTTTAATGCACATTGATTTCTTACGTAATGGATACAAAGACCATGAGTCAAGGATGCTGTGGCACTGGGCAGGCCAATGTCTCTTCCCCACGTGATTTCACGTGTAGTTTTATACGTCCGCAGTCACGAGATATCAATAAAGTGTTTTCACGTGCATATAAGCAAGTCAAAATCTTTCTCTAGTAGCAAACAAGGGAAAATTCAGTTGAACAAATCTTGGTTTAACTTAGAACAGAAAAATACAACTGTGTCATATTTCAAAGTCATTAAAACGGTCATTATTTTTGTGGCACCTTTGTTTCTAATTGGCTTATGAATGTTTGAACAATGACAGAGGTGTGGCATACTGGTTGGTTCAAAGCCTTGATAGATAGCCTCAACAAAAGTCAGCTGGCCTTTGTGATTCCTGTAAGTATGGATGTCCCTGTCCTTCCACATGTGAAATAAAATAATTGCTGATATTTTGTTAAAGAGAATGTTCTTTACTTAAACTTACTCCTCTTCTGTAAAAGTTAGATATGCTATGATTACTAAACAGTTAACATCACCATATTTGAGGAGAAGTCATAATTTTCATTACATCAGCACATCAGGGATCACAGATTGACATGCTAGGCACAAGTATATTCAATAATGTTAATAATAATAACAACAACAAAAATAATCAAAACATCCTTGCCTGAAAATAAGGACAGAGAAACCCTGAGATCAAGAGACAACCTGAGCAGTGATGGCAGAAGCGGAGCTGAACTCAAGCCTTTGTTCCAGGCATTGCCTTAGCCACAAAATTTTACAGCCTCCCCTAGCTGCCAGGCTCCAAGAAGGATAAAAACTGCTTTGGCATTCATTCCTTTGGTATTCAGTTCCACCACTTTCTATAGAGTTAACTAATGTGTTAGTTTTTTGCTTACTGTAGGAACCTATATGTTCTTTTCTTTTTAATTGCAGCTCCAGCTAGAAAAACAGAAGGGAGAAATTCTTGGGGTAGTGATTGTGGAATCTGGATGGGGATCCATTCTACCCACTGTTATCCTGGCAAACATGATGAATGGAGGCCCTGCAGCCCGTTCAGGAAAACTAAGCATTGGAGACCAAATTATGTCCATTAATGGGACCAGTTTAGTTGGTCTACCTCTTGCAACGTGCCAAGGGATCATAAAGGTACCCCAAACTTACAACTATATGCTGTAGATTGTAAGCCAGCAGAGATGTAATATTCTGACAAGCGATCCTGTAGATCTCCAGCAGATATGATTCTTCATATCACTGGAAAAAAATAAAATAAAATAAAAAAAATCTGTCATTAACAAGAAGTAGAATAAGAAACAGAGATCGAGGGTGCTAACATAGAGAAATTTAGGGCTGGAGAATTTGGCTGCAGTTTTGTTACTGGACTATAACAAACAAGGGCAGGTCTGGAAAATTTGCCTAAATTAAGTTACTTGGCTATCTTCAAAGTTTCAGGCTTCCCCACAGCCTTCAAATTAAAATCTGAGGATTAAAATCTACTATGTTGCTTTGGGCTCCATGTAGATGAAATAGATGGAGGCAGGTAGCCTGCAGGACAGATCAAGTGAGTATATGAGGATTCCCCAGATATGATGAAATCTCAGAATGCATTACTTTTAATCACTGAGACCAAATCTAATGACTGTGCAGATTTACCAAGGGCAGCAGGAGATTAATTAGCTAGACACTGGTGGTAAAGGGCAAGTATTAGTCAGTTTTGTTTTTTCTTGAAAACTTTTTGAAGTTTCTATAGTAATTAAAGGCAAAGTTTTCATACATTTTGTTGGGTCAAATAGCTTGGGAAATAAATGAAATGGAGAAATGTATCTCTAAGTTAACAACAGATTTCTATTAACCCTAGCTGTTCTTTTTCAGATCAGCTGCTTTACACTCTTGCAATTAGGAAACCACTAATGAAAGAGCAAATTAAGATCCGTTTCAGAAATATTAACTTTTGGAATATCTTACAGGGTCTCAAGAATCAGACGCAAGTCAAACTGAACATTGTCAGCTGTCCTCCTGTTACTACTGTCCTCATAAAACGGCCAGACTTAAAATACCAGCTGGGCTTCAGTGTACAGAATGGAATTGTAAGTTTCTGTGTTCAGTGATTTTTATTTTTTTTTCTTTAAAGAAACACAGTGAAGTACCAAAAAAATCCTTGCACGTGACCTCACTTTTTATATTGTGATCCCTTAATCAAAACCTTATAATCACACACCTCTAACTAATATAGTGCAAATGGACACCACCAGTAGAATAAGTACTGTTATTCTTGGGGGATTTTCCTACATAATACAGCCACAAGATTTATAGTTCAGATTGTTCGGTGCAACATCTGGATCAGCTAATTCACGTATAACTCTGTCATGAGTGTGCCAGAGGTGCAAGGAATACCATTATGCTGAAAGAGGTTTTTAGAATGATAAGATTCTAATCTTAGCTCTGATTCTCTTGCTCTTTTTTAAATTTCAGCACACACTCACTAAGACTTTTCATTTTTCTTCCACTGTGAATAATTTATTTGGATCACATGGTAGTGGGCAAGGGCATGGAATTGTGAGCTCCTCTGGTTATAACTAAACACCTCTCTCCACAAGTAATTGTATAGGTTGTGGCCCAGGTATCCCTTCTCTGCGTGCTGCAGTTTCCCCATAATAACAGCAGCAGCAAACAGGAGACTGAATGTGGCAGGTAGCACTTACCCAGTGCAGCTCAGCGTCCTCCTCTCGTAGTTCTTCCTTCCCAAGCCATTCTCCGATACCTTTCCAAAGCAAACTCCCATCAAAGTAGCTCAGGTAGTCACCTGACCTTTCTGGGGGCTGATACTAGCATTAGGGACTGTCTGTAGTGCAGGACCATCACCATCTCCATCTCATCTTCCTCCAGTCTAGGAAAAAAAATAATCAGGCTGCTCACACAGAAAACCACATCACAAAGGACTGTGGACTCTGGTCCTCTATTCTGTGAAATTCGTCGATTGAAGTTGCCAGATTACTGTTTGCCACTCTTGGAAGAGTAGCAGGTAACTCTGCAGGATATGGTTTATAAGTCTTACTGTGCTTTAGCAAACAGATGGCTCATTAGTAGATTTTTCAGCTCTGCTAGCCATCTCTGCGCTATTATTGTAGCTAAGTTGTAAGCGTTCCTACCTAAGATCACCTGTTATGTTGTGGGTTCAGTGGAGATTGGTCAGAGCAAAGAATACCGCTACAAGCCTTGGTCCAGCTGGAAGCACTCTGAAGGGATACCTACCCCAGGTTGACATCCTTTAGAAGCGGAGGTTTAAAGTATTTGTCATGTTTGGGATTAATGCTCTAATACTTGAGTAGAGAGAGGTCTGTAAAAAAATACAGAAAAATGAGGTGTGTGGTACATTTCTGTCTTCCTTTGCCTGTGTTTAATCCCCTTCCACCTACATGTACATGTGTGTTAAGTGGGTATGGTTATTGATGGTCATTCACTCTGTTAGCGAACCCCCAGTCTTGGTATAAAAAGGATGAAAGGGATGAGATCTGGGGATCTCAGAGGGTGCCAAGAACAGCATATGACACCATCTGAGGCATTGATTTATTTCCTAATTGCTGTCCTTTGTAAATCTAGTACATTCAGCTGGCGCTATGATAAGAGGAGGAAAATGTATTTAAGGCCCAACGAGCAAATACTATGGTGTGTTTATCGACTCTTCGAGGAGGCCTGTGATGGCACTAGTGGGGTCGGGTCAGGGCTGGGGAAAAGAATCAGCCCAGGGTGGATTAGAAGCAGCATATCATGTCCTCACATGGACAGAGGCAGTTATGGACTCTGTGCGAATCTCTTCATCGTGTCCCAGCTAATCATCTCCTACATAATTGGACTCAGTTTTAGTCAATTCTGCAGGCTGTGGTGGTTTTCTTTCATAGCATGCTCACTCCCTCTACTGGTCATTTGTCATACTCACCATCAGATGGTCATAATTCATTCCAGTTAAATGAGCGACATTTGGATGACATCTAATAGAAAGTTTACCAAATTCAGCATAAAAATCCTTCTCAGATAACAAAAAAAGAAAGCCTTGTAATATGTTTCATTTATGAAGAGTCTGTGTTTGAATATGAAAACGACTGAACAAAAAGGAGAGGTTCACATCTTTTGTTAGGCGGCTACAGAAATGAGTTTCTGGGCCTGTAAGTCATTCCTCAGGTAAACTCTGCCTTCCTTCACTTAACATTTGAAAATATGAGTCTGCAAAGTATGTCTTTCTGGTAGTTTGAACTTGTAAACAGCAGTTTTGTAATTGCCAGCAATTGTTATAAATTATGACAGGATTCAGAAATAGTATCCTTATTCTTTGTTGGCTTAGCATTAGCACAGTGAAGAAATACATGGCTTTCCAGAACAGGTATAATTAAATGTCTCCTGCTGCTATGTCATTACCTTATTATACGTGCAGCTGGTACTTACTTCTATGGCTCTTCTGATCGCAGTTTCAGTGGTTCCTTTTTACCCTGCCTATCTCATCTGTGCAGGACGGACAGCTATTGTATCAGTGAACAGCCCATAACCCACCTGAACACACAAAAGCACTATCTGAGCTGGGTTTTGCTTGCACAGGGTATCAGGAAGATGCAGAGACTGGGCTGTTGCAGGTGATTGTTTCCTTTGTATATTTGGTATGGTTTAATTAATGCAAAGCCTGAAGTTGTGCTTTGTGGAGCACTAGTAGTGCCAGCTTTTGGAAGTAAGGAACAGCACAGCAGCATAAATCAGAGTGTTAATTTTGCAAAAGGCCTCTTGCACTAACGATGCAAATATTCTTCACGGTTCTTGAAAGCTACTGATGTGGTTTCATTGCATATTTATAAAAGGAATCTAAAATTTGAACTGTAAAACATTAAGAAAAAAAGAAATATGGTGCATACATATGAAAGAGGTATGAGTGTTGTGTGATGGGGAGGTGAACATAAAGTGACCTATCAGCCACCTTCTGAAAATCATTATGCTACACTTCTTTTATGTACATATTTAAGTACAAATGGTCCTCTTGTATCACATCATTATCTTGTGTCCCAGATTATGAAACATCTGTGTATTACCAGTTGTATTCTTACGGCTGATAACGCGCCGCTTCTCAATCTAGGTCTCAGAGCTCAGACACTTTCTCCAAGAAGTGTATCTACCCCATAGATAACAAAACCCAAGTAAAACTAGGTAAAACTTAATAGAACAGACAGTTTATTCATTCTTCCTTGCCTTTGTTTACATTTATTTAAACTGTCTGGGGAAAAACATATACAGGGTTTAAATAGCGTAATAGAGGAGTGAGATGAGGAGAGACCTGGTTTAATAGGTCATATTTAAGGCATTTACACAGAATAAACAGTTTGCCTTGCACTGTTCTATCCTTAATGTTTTCCTACACAATGGGCAGTTGCAATAAAACTGATTGTGAAGCTAGTGAAGTTTCACATCTGATGCACTGCAGCTTGGCTAAGGCATTGTAGAATCTGTACTACCTGAATGGATTGAACCAGTATGGTTTACAACTTTTTTTTTTTTTCCACTTTTTTTTTTTCTTTTTTTTCCCCTTCAGTTTACATAGTAAATAGAGCATAGGCTCTTGCTTACAAGAAGATCCAGATCCGTCGTGCTTTATTTAATAATACTACAGCTGTCACCATGTTCAACAAGTACAGCAAGCTGAACAATCCTGGCTGAATAGAATCAGATTTACTTAGTGATAACTGCTCAGCTTAAATTTGCCAACCTAATCTGCCATAGCTCCACTGGCTGGAGACAAAAGGCTGCCTTGAGTGAGCCCCTGGCAAATCCAGGAGCCACGTAAATGTATGCTTTAATTACAGAGTATTTCTTTACATCTGCTCTCTGCCTCTAGCCCAACAGGATCTGTGAGGCTAGGTAGAGCCACTTGGGCTCTGTGGCGGTTTCTCTTTCTACCTCATTAAAATAGTTAATGCTTACAAAAAGGAAGCTGACTCCCTTCCCTGAGAGAGATCACAGGCTTGAATGAAGAGAAGAGACCACTTCCTATGTCTGAGGCTGTTAGAAGGAAGAAATTCACTGATGGTATTAGAAGTGCTTTGAGAGCCACACAATGAAAGGTGCTCTGGATAGACAGGCAAGCCATTATCTTTCCCTTTATGCTAGTGGGCTGAGAGGTCACATTTCCATTTGCTCTGAAAGCTTTTATTTCAGCTGGCTGTACTGTCTCTATATTTTCTTTTATACTGTGAAAACTATATTTACTGGGTTTCTCTTGGCACATTCTGCTTTTTGTCCTTTTAGGTTACTGCATACAATCCCCAACAGCACGAGCAAACTGTTATTCTAACAGTGAGATGAATTGAGAAGCTTTCAATAAGAGGAGGTCTATGTAGTACAGCTTGTCAGCTATATGATTAGAAGGTAGACTGCCTGCAAAACAATATATTGTACGTGACTGAAATTCAAGATGTAATTCTGTGAAGGGTCCTGAAGGTGCCTCTATCCCTAAAAGTCCATCAGAAACAGTTTATTAACCGCAGTAGGTAAAACACAGCCACTAATTATAGCGTGGCGGAAGATAACTCTCACTGCAGGAGCAAGTCTTCTTTTCAGAAAGCTGAGAAAGGCCTTTTATAAACAAAGAATAACTATATATTTTTGCTTCCTGTCTCAGACAACCTGGATGTTGAGTAAGAAGGGCTTTCATTTTTTATAGCAGCATTATTTGTGAAGAGGAGTTTAAAGGAAACTGCTAGTGTCATACGGAAAAGATTCTGGTCAACCACAGACATTTCACCTTCTGTATATTCCAGCTTGGCCATCTCCCCACTCACTGTGCTTCTGAATTAGATTACAAACTCACTGGGACACAAGCCACATCTTATCATACTTGTATTTGGCTCTGAGCAAATTACAAGATCTCAACAAATGATAATTCTTGGCATATGATTCTAACCATTGACAGTAACTGCAGAAACAGCCATCACTGGATACTCTAGCACTCACATACCTTTTCCTCCAAGAGCAGGTTTTTCTCAGTAAACAAAAGGTAAATCTCAGCACTGCTAAGCTCTGCTCAGTTCCAGAGATTTGAGTGATACATTATCTGCCTTCTGTGCTGCGTGAGCTTAGTCTTCTGAAATAATTTACCAACAATTTCTATCTAATATAGAGCTGTCCAGGCCAGGGAAGGCCCTGTCATAGCACAAGATACTGTTGCTGAGGAGGAAATATTCTTTTACATTCCCCATACTGGATTGAGATTTTTCTTTCTGCCTGTACACCACACATGTTGCGACCTCTGAATAATGTTAAGTAGCAGTGTCTGCTGGGACTGTGCCTGATGTGAACGTACCTCTTCTCATAGAATTATTCCCCTGTTGTAGGGGGCATAAAAGTCGAAACTCGTGCCTAGTTCTTTACTGGAACCTGCAGCTGCCAGTTGAAACAACGGCCTGACTTGCCTTCATCCTAAGCTCCGTATGTCCAGCAGCACTGTAAAACATGGAGAAGAGCTGTGGCTTGGGAGAGTAGAGTGCCCTTTGCTACCCTGCAGAGCCACAGGAAACAAGCTGTCACATACTTCACTATGCTGAGAGCAGCCTGTAAAAAGAAACAGAATTTGCACATTTCATAGACTCAAAATGGTTTGGGTTGGAAGGCACCTTAAAGATCACCTAGTTCCAACCCCCCTGCTGCAGGCCGGGACACCCTCCACTAGACCAGGTTGCCCAAAGCCCCATCCAACCTGGCCTTGAACACTTCCCGGGATGGGGCATCCACAGCTTCTCTGGGCAACCTGTGCCAGGGCCTCACCACCCTCATTATAAAAATTTTCTTCCTTATGTCATTCAGATAGATCTTTCCTTACGTCTTTGTGACCCTTTTTACAGACCACCAGCTTTCAATATAGAGTACCTGTATGGCACCATCGTTTCCTGCAGCCTCAACTAGCGTTTGTGCAGGGTTAAGGATTAAGCTTGATGTCAAGTTTTTTTCCATGTGAAAAAATTGCTGTTGTAGATTAATTTTTACTTCAGCATTTCTTATATTTCCCCATTATTCAGAAAAAATAATGTGGTAGTTTGCAGAAAGAGTCCAGGTGGCACAGTCAGAAATATTTAAAAATCACTTTGTTCTTCTTTCCCAACAGTACATAAAACTTCTCTCTTCCTACTAAGTCCACTCTCTTGCATGGCTGCTACCTGTAGCACTGTGTTAGGTAGTTATATGTTCCAGCCCATGAGAATGAAAAGAAAAATTGTTGGTTCTTATCAAAATTTCTGCAAATTACAAACAAAAAACACCACAAAAAAACCAAACTCCAACCTACCAAACCCAAACCAACATTTAAAAACTCACAGTATTGCCTAATACTTTCCACAAGTATCTTCTGGAATCCTTACAGCGTCACCACTCATTATTATGTATTTAATCCTAGTAACTGCTACATTATAACATTTCTAAACTTTAATAAACTTTGCTTTTTTCTGGCAGATTTGCAGCTTGATGCGAGGTGGAATAGCTGAGAGGGGAGGGGTAAGAGTAGGACATCGTATTATTGAGATCAATGGACAAAGCGTTGTTGCTACTGCTCATGAGAAGATAGTACAAGCATTGTCTAATTCAGTGGGAGAGGTAAGAAAACAGTTAAGTACTTCATCGAGGAATTAAAACTGTTAAAAAAGTATATTTTTCAGTTAAAAAGAGTGTCTTAACATGGTATGAAAACCACCACCTCAGTAAATTGGAGTTCAGCACTAACAACAAACAATCAACAGAATATTTTTTGGAACAATTAGATGCCCATTCACTGCATTTTCTCACTCATTTTCAAGAGTTCATGATTCTGCACCTTCAACCTACTGTTCGAATTAAACCAATCAATTAGGGGAAGAAATCACACAAGCATGTTAGCTATGAAAATGTTTCTTGGCATCTGCCATAGAAATAAATTAATATTCAAAGAGGTGAGAGATTCATACTGGTACGTACTTTAATAATTTCATTTCCACTGAACATTTCCAACTTACCTTGGGAATAAGTTAAGACATCTCTCTCTAGTACTTTTAAGAGAAATCAGCAACGCATGAACCAGATCCTCCAGTTTATCAAAATCTCTACTGACTTTAGTGGTAGGATCATGCACAACCCTGGCCAGATCTTCCACTATGTCCTTTGCCAAAAATCAAAGAGAACTTGCTTTCCTGTGGGAAATGATACTTGGAAAATAGAGTACGTGCACGTTGGCAGGAATAAAGCTGTAGATTTCAGTAGATCCTCCATGCGTTTATGGTACATCTTTGCTGCGTAACTTCTCACTAAACATACGAGGACAGTCTGAAACACTTTTTTTCAGCATGAAGACACCAAGATATCAAGGCAGAGTACGGCTGGTGTGGGTCTGTATTATCACTTAGTAAAGTTTACCTTCCTTCCTCTTCCTTACAGCTGTTACTACAGTTCTGATACAATTGGTTACCTGCTGCTGTTAATCCTGTTAGTCTGTAAAATTCCTCTGACAGTTATCACAGTACTCCTTGCAGAAAGAACTTAAATACACTAGCCATGAGAGAACCTGCTCCACCAAACTCTTGACTGGCATTTAAATATCAGGTGATACAGTCTAAGATTTGTGTTCAGAGGATCATACTCCAGTTAGGAGAAAATATGTACAAAATGACAGTCCCACAGGGAGGCAAACAGAAGAAAAATCTGAGTTCAGTTAATACCAGAACAGCAGAATGAATTTTCAGGAGAGGTTTGTGCTGCTTCTTTTATAAGGGCTCTAATTGGACCAGGGTATAACACTAGAAAGCGTTTAGGCATCTTTTTAGCTATATAATGTTGTATCCTGTCTTCATTAAAAAAAACCCCAAACAAAAACCAAAACCAAACAGCAACAAGCCCACACAAGAAAAGCAAAGACAGCAAACCTGCTTGTTAGAACCAGAGAACTTTGGTGACAATCACATCCATAAAGCCAGGACAATAAATAGACTTACCACCCCAGGGAGAGACAGATTGGGCCTTAGGCCTTAGTTTCAACTAGTAACAATTGTGTCACTTTCTGTGTAAATCAATTGACAGATTCACATGAAGACTATGCCAGCTGCCATGTTCAGGCTCCTAACCGGACAAGAGACACCCCTGTACATCTAGCATGCGACACTCTTGCAATAAAATAACTAAATGATTCCATCAAAGCTGAAGCCCTCATAGCTGAAGAGAATTTTGTATTTTGTATGAATGAAAGGCTTTGAAGCTGACCTGAGGACTCCGAAACAAGGAACAGACAGGTGTCTCTGCCTTTTTTCTCCTTCCTTTTTATTTCTTTGCCAAAAAGTGATGAGAAGGATGGTCAAGGACAATAATCACTGACACAAATCTTTGTAAAACATTTCAGTATTTTGCAACATCTTCTAAACTCTTTTCTCATAAAACTTAAAACATATTTATTTGTAACCTTTATGTGGAGTGATGTATGTATGTCTGTCTTGTTTGATAACATGGTGAATGTGAATATTTGATGAATGAGACTGCAGGAAATGGCAAAGAGAAGCAATTAGAGAAAGTTATGGCTGCCTCAAGTTGAAAAAAAAATCCCAGTCCCATAAAGTGGTCCAGTACTGATGATGGCTTTGCTTAATTTTAAAACTGGTGCCAAATAGATGGTATTTCAGTGGAAAGGAACGTGTGCAGTTAAAACTTTTAGATTCTAATGTACAGAAAACCACTGTAGTACTTAGTATTGTTATGACAAGTGTAACCTGTTTGGCAAGGTGTGAACATAAACATGTAACAAGTGTTTCATATGCTAAATAAAGAATAATTGCCACAAGATAAAAATCAAAATATTTATTTAGATACATATTTATTTTTAATGCTTGTGATTTTTATGATTTAACAGAGTTATTTCATGGATAACTTATTGCACAGATCGTGTAGTGTATGTGTTGGGCTGGGTTTTTTTTTTTCTTTGATTTTTGCATATTACCTTTTTGTTTATATTAGCTCAGAATGGGAAAGCCATGCTTACCTGTTTCTGTCTTTTATAAAGCATTCTTATTCCTAAGGCAATGTGTTCTGAATGTAAATTGTTTTGACAAATAACCTAGCACCATCAGCCGTATTAGAATGTGTGTAGATAAAAAACCTAGTAGTAAAGTTGTATTCCTTATGAGATAAATGTTAATTGGTGTAATTTTTCATCTTTTTTTTTTTTTTTTT
>VXBL01000450.1:194411-321044 GCA_013400195.1 Aramus guarauna | reverse complement strand
TTTTTTTTTTTTTTTGGCCAAGGCCTTGAAGAAAATACACTGTGACTTAAGAAGCCTTACCATGCAGTAACTAAAGAGCTTTAGATGACTGTACTTCAAGGAGTTAGTGTGTTGCATGCAACTGACCTTAGGAAAGAATTAACCTACTATCACTAATAAATCTGAAACAATAAAGGAAGCTTGCTTATTTTGTTTGTTGTGTAAGTTTACATAATAAAAAAAAATCCAAGTAGAAGACCATTTAATTCTTCATCTAAGTGCAGTTGCAATGGTCACAGATGGTTGGGTTTTTTTAAAAAGGAATTCATCTCTTGAATTAGGAAGTGGTGTATCACTATTATCTGGAGAGTAGCATACCTTGTTGCCACCACTGGATGTCACTGTGACTTCACATCAATACAGAGGCATGCTATAATTAAAATACATTAGAATGGATGATTCTGTAAAACTTAAACTACCTGTCTTCAGCTACATTCCTTTGTGACCTTTTCACAGGATGTCTGCCCAGCTCAGAGTGACACAAATGAAAGCAGTATATGATTAAACCTCAAATGGAAACTAACGCTACTGACAAGCACTGCTGCAAAAAAATTAAACCCCTGAAACGTCAACCTGTGGTAGGTTCTTTATGAGAACCTTTGGTTTAAGGCCTTTCCAATTTCCTCTGAGAGAACCAGGATGAAGCTTGCACTGGAAGACGTTGCTGGCAGACCTGTGTTTATGCTGGTAATCAAATTAGTGTCAATGATACTTACTTTTTCCATTTATTTTGTTTTTTAAGATCAATGTTATATAAATCATAAAGGCAGCAGAACTACAAGGACATGTTTTAGTAATACAATTGTCAATACTACTAATTGGAGTGATGATTCTTTTTGAAAAAATGTTCAAGGCTCTGCTAGATAAAAATTCATCTAACTTCCTGTCACTTGGTGTTTGTAAAAAGCTTGTGAAATCTGCTTTTTGGAAATGCAGAATTTCAAAGACTTCTTCCTTAATGCAACTTATGGTCACAATTTGCAGAATACTTAAGAGTCAGTTTTCAATAGCATATGCTACTCCATTAATAAGCTCAGCAGCATTCAGAACAAAGCAAGAATAACCCCCAAATTTAAAAGGGCAATATGGGGGGGAGGGGACGACGACGGGGGCACAGAGGATGGCGGGGGGTGGTGGTGAGGGCAGGGAGCAGTTTTAATAGGACAGATGAGTTAGCCTGGCACGAAAGACACAAAAAATGTATTAGAAGCAGCATTCTATGTGCATATGAGTCACCTTTACATTTCTATCCCAATCAGTTGTTGAAAAAGCAAAGTCCAGAAATACTTTTTATTAAAACACTGATCATAGTTAAAACACTTTGAGGTACATTAAATAAATACAACTCTGAAGTTGTACAGCCAGTCTCTGGCAGTTTTGCAATGTTTTTCAAGAAATGCTAGGCAGCGTCAGTAGCATTTCTATAAATACAGTGAAATAAATGCATTTCTGGTTGGGAAAACATTTGTTATGACTTTACTAATAAATCAGTTAAAATTTTGCAAAAATCAGGGCTGAAATTTACATTCAGAAAAACAGGTGTCCTCCTCCTGCTATTGGAAAAAAGTGGAATTCCAAAGGAAGACACTTTTTCCTTTTTAAGTCATCCACTACTTGTATTTCTCCCAGTCCTGGTTTCTTCCTGAATTCTCTCTGCTGGAATCACATACCTGTGAATATTATCAAAGGATGGTCTCCCGGCAAACTCCAATTAAACTGTGAGGCCTGTCCCGCTCTAAACTGCGAGTGAGATGGGACCTACGTAAGAAGGCAACTGGAGAGCTCAGAGCACCGCAGCTCTGGAGATGGAGATCTTCTTGAAGTCGCTTTCTAGAGGTATTCACATTCTGCTGGGAACTTGTAATTACCTGTTTAAAAGGGAAGGGATGGAGAAGAGAAAATGGGGAAAACAGGGTATGAAATGTTTTCATTTAGAAGGTTCAGTCCTAGAATATCATTTAAGTTATCAAATGATGGATCTCTCCCAGAGGAGATGGGTGTTTATGCAGCCATCCAGAGACCCTCCCACTTCTCTCCTTACAACTGCTCAGGGCTGAGTTGGCTGCTGGAAGAAGGCACAGTCAGGCTTGAGAGGTATCTGTACTCTAGCGTTGCATCAACAAAGGCTTTGTTTCTCTCTCTACAAATGAAAAGGAAACGTGCGGAAAAGGCAGCAGCTCTGCCTTATAATTGACAAATACAAGTTCAGAGCAAATTAAACTCATTTGTTTCTTTTAGGAGAAAGAGATGCTTCACTAGCTTTGCTGAAGGTGGAAGAGAACTAAAACTGTGCAAGCCTGGTAAACAAACATTTTGGTGTTAATAGAACTGTCAAGCTATTTCACAAATCTGAATTATACAACTATTTTACCAAAAACTCTGTGACTTAAGTAGATTGCTGAGATGCCCTGGACTTTCACTAATTAGTAATAACTACTAAAATTACTTCTTTGATGTGAAAACCCCGTATGTCTCCCTAAATCTAAGAAATTCACACAAGATAAAAATTGCACCATTTGTTTCTGGTTTTATGATATATATAAACACTCAAAATTTTAATAACTGTTTTGTTTTGTGAGAAACAATGTTTTTTTCATTTAAAGAAAATTGTTTTCAACTTTCTAATCTTGAGGATTTAATGATCTAGAAATTTTGTAAAGCAACAATGTTAAAATTTAAGTCCATACTGCTAGTCTGTTAAGTACATCATGATATTACTGCTTTTCTACCCCTGTGACTACAGAGGTAACTGATACGGTGCTACTTCTTTGCTCTCCTTCCTAGTTAGCAAAATTAATCTTGCAGCAAGCTTTATTAAATGCTGTACGTTTCCTGCTACACATCACACTCTCTCATATGCTGTTTAAGTGTTATTACATCCTATTTTAATACTTAGCCGGTTTAGGAACGGCAGTGTCTCCGAATGGGAGGAAACAGCCCCCAGGCGTATATCCTTAACTGTCTGCCCAGCTCTGTGGAGACCCTACAGGCAACCTGACCATGGTTACTCAGTGCTAAATGCATTCTGCATTTCCAATCTGACAGCATAAAAGGAACTTCATTTCCATAGCCATCATTCTGGTAACAATACTAGCAAGAGGTGATTCATCACCTTTCTTCCTGCAAAAAAGATGTACTATTAAACATTTGATAATAAAAGCTGTTGCTGCTACTAATTCCCTTGTTTTATAGGATTCCTACCAAGCCTTGCATCTGTTTTATTCTCACTTGAGGTGAGAAAGACGCATTATTCCTTCCTTTGGAAAGGCACAATTTCTCAATTCTTTTTCTGAAAAAAATTTTATCATTCTACTTTATCATTCCACTAGCCAGTAGTAAGGGTAACTGCAGTGTTCTGTTTTGATAGATCATGGCCCTGCTTGTATATCTACCTGTTCCTTTCAGCTAGTAGCTTACTATGTACAAATACATTTGCCTGAAAACACAGCCACTCCAAGTCAGTTTTGTGTATCTCCTTATATAAACACAAATTCGCGTATGGAACAGGCGCGGGTACAGAAAGACATTGGAAATAAGAGAGGATGATTATCAATGTATAAATATCAATTCCATGTAGATTTCCTAGGATATTACTGTGTCCAGCTGAAGAATTTGAAATGCATTTCTGAATGCTTCAGTATAAAATGCATTGCTGCCCAATATAAATTATTTCTTACTGAAGCCATGTTACTATAAAAGAACTTTTGTAGGAATTGTCTGAGTACTTAAAACTGTAAAAACATTTAAATAGGTATGTGTCTATCACACCTGAACAAATCTTTAGAATTCAAGTGGCCTACCTGTTCTATAATATTGGCACTGAAGATGGCTTCTTCCATGTGTCTCTCATCAGATTTTATTACTGATCGTATGCTGTTCACTACATGACGTACTTCTGGAGGAAGGTTACAGTTTGAATGTTCCAAAAATTTTGCCACTAAAATTTTTGTGTCTTTGTAGGCCTTAAGGTCCACTAAAGAGTGTGGTCGCTCTTTTGAGACTGTGTGCAAAGCCTTTGGCTTTAGATGTAGATCAATTTTCCTTGTATCCCTCTGATTTCCAGTTGGTAGGAAACTGCTCAAAGAATGCTGACAAGCAGAGGCAGCCATATGAGAACCAGAAACAGGAACTAAAAAAGGGGGGAAGAATATCTTTAAAGTAATAAGTTAAAAAAGAAGGAAAAAAAAAAAAAAAAGGCAAACCAAATATTGTCACAAAAGTTTTTACTTTGTCATAAAATGTCTGTTTTTTTCTGAAGTGTATCAAAAACATACAATGAAGGAAACATTGCAAAATGGTATTTAACCTGAGGTCAAGAGAAAGACTCTTTCCCATGACCAAGGACGACTGCACTTAGGATGAGTGGGTGGGTAATTAAAGTACTTCATAAATATCAGACTTTTTTAGTACCTGTACTTTCAGGGATTTCAGTTGACATTAATGATAAGGGAAAACACCAGCTACTCAGTGTTACATAGGGAACTTGTAATGTTACAGGCCTGCCCCTCCTCCCATCCCCCCTTAAGGATAAAGTTCCCCTTATTTCTAGGCCTTGAAAACTATAAGCAGTAAATAATACACAAGAGATTAAGAAGAAATATAGAGAACACAAAAATGCTAAGCTAAAACAGAGTACTTAATTTGCAACATTTATTTTCACTCAAAGGCTGGTTCAATCAGTGTTGTACATCATATATGTATGCTGTTAGTAAGTGATTTTTCTGCCCCAAATTTTCTAGAGTTTATTTCTCTATCAGAAGCTTTGAATTATTTTTAAGACAAAAAGAAGGAAACCTGTATGATTATGCTTTAGAAAATGGATCCTCACCTGTTTCTAATGTAGCTGGAGATAATCCTGCATCTCGACGCTGGCTACATATAGGAGTCCAGGCACAATTATCACCTTGAACCGAAGAGAGAGACACAGAAAGAGCACAATCAGCCCTTGCTATCCTCTGCCCAAAGCAAGGAAAAATATATAGGAATCTTTTACTATCTCCTTTACAGAATGAAACTACTCAGAAGAAATACTACTTTCCAGATGTCCATGCATAAAGACAAGCTACTGTACACAAAAATATCCTATAAGCTCTTAAATAAAAACAAATAGAAAGGTATAGTTCCTGCTTGACGGTTTCCTCTCTGTTATACAGCAATCAAATCCTAAATATTTCAGGCCTAAGGGCTGAAGCTACCTACAGAAGGCTCCCTGCTAGGAGCAGACCTTGGACTTTCCTGTATTTCCTTGGAAGACAGAGTTTATCTTAGAAAACAGGAAAACCAAGAAAGATGAATCCCTCTTAGTTATACAAAACCAGCATTTTAGTCAGTATTTCTACCTCCTTCTTTATAAATTCTCATTCTTTGCAGGATAAATGCTATCCACCACTGATTAAATTAATGGGTAGGAGACCATTACGGTTACCGATCCAATCAGTAACAAGTGGTTACAGAGGACCTACAAACAGCTCTGGACACAGTTGCCTTCTAATGACAAAGAGTTTCTGGGATGCCAGTACAAGGATCAATGATGATGAGATCACACTATACAGTAATTACCAGTACAGTCTTTTTGATTTCAAGCTTGTGACAGTCAACATGGAATAAACCCTCACATTTATGCTAGGGTTATTTACATCTGTTTCCAAGAGTGAAAACTATATTGAACTTCTAGGTCGATTAGGTTTTCTTCCATATCTTCAGAGACAGTTTATAATGAAAATCTGGTATAATCCTCTGGTAGAGTGAATAATTCAATGAAGGAAAACAAAGGTTTGTATGCTACAAACATAGAAAATCTGTAAGAAACGAAGAGAGACAGCTTCTATTCTGTCTTTTATTTGCTTTATTATGCTGAAGTGCTGCAACACATGAATGATGGCATGCTCATTAAGAGGAGACACTTCAGAGATGCTTTCTTCCCATCCATTATTATGCTGCTTAATGTACTTGTGGCACAGGCAAAACTGCACCACTAGACATTACCTTGAATTATCTGGAACATGGACTCTACAATAATCACTTGGGCACTTAAGTGATACCGCCACATAGTCTATCATATTTGATTATATGTTAAGTTTATTTATTTATCAGTGCTAGAAGTTGATTTTGTCCTCCTTTGTTATGATAAACTTTACAGGGAAAAGACAGAAAAACATGCAAACTCCTCATTTATAAGTAATTTCTTTTTTTTTTAAGAGGGAACTATTCCTTACAGAGATTGCATGTGAACCCACCACACTTAGATTGTCCAGGGACTACACAGTGACTATAAAGGCATCTATTAAACTAAACTTTCCTCTAGAATTTCTTTATGAGGAATGACAGATATTTCCAAACAAATAAATAAGCTCACTTCCAGCATTAAAGGATGAATGGGAGAATTATTGCCTATACATACCATTAAGGCCCCATCATGTCAAGATGTGCTCGAAGCACATGAATTGTGTTTTATTGACCTAAAAGCCCAGAGTTTTATGCCAGCATTAAAATTCCCAGATTACTAAATTATTAGATTTCATCGCTTGTTGTGTCACTACACTGTTGCACACATGCAACATCCCTGTGTCAAATAATTTATGTTCCATTCTGTGTGCAGTGCAATCACAGTAATATTCAAGACCCATTTAACAAAACTATGCAGTAAATTTCAAAGTTGCGCTTCTAAATCTCTTCACATTGACTTCTGTAGGGAGGTTAATCAGAAGATAAAATTAATGATTCTTCTTCACATAGAAAGACATGGTCCTAAGACAAAACCAAACCCCGCTTACCAATCTGCCCACTGTATTTTCCCGTTTGTGTATTTTCCCCCATGCTTGAATCTCCCCCACCCCTCAGTTCTCCAAATTCCACATCCACACTATGTCTCTTACATGAGTTATTAGGATTAATGATATGCAGTTACAGCTCTGTCTTTCATATGGTCAGTCTACCTGACTCCAGGACAATTTTGAAAAATAAGTGCACATTAGTGAAAAAAAAAAAACAAAAACCAAACACTTTTTCTTCTGGGTTGGTTAGTTGATGGAGCTCAGTTGCTTCCCTTTCTCTCTGTGCCTGTCCCTCAACTCTGTGGACGTATTTTAAAATTCTGCAGCAAGATCTATACACCAATAGCCAGCCATGAAACCTGTAGATCAAATGACTTTTTAAAGTTATAAAGACTATAAAGAAATTCAGCTGTGTGTCACAGCTTAGGGGAAAAAAAAGCTTCAGGGCTGCTGCAAACAGCTGGTACATGTTACGAGAACTGTGCTGCTTCTAACCTATGTATGATTTCCAAATAGAGTTCAACAAAAAGTAGAGGAAGGGGAAGCAATGTAAGTAAAGTAAAGTTTTAAAGCAAAGTAAAATTTTGCAAACTGTAGTTTGCCAAATATATCTATGAAAGAAATATGCACATCTAGACTCAAATGCTTCTCTGAAAGATTTTAAAGTCTTCTGTAGGCAGCAAAAGAACGGCAAACTAGGTCAGCACAAACTTGTTCCCTCCGAGTTACCTCATCTCTTGCCTCCCCTCTGCTGTGCGTACATCAGTATCTCTAGAACCACCTCTGCTCCTTTATTACAATCTTTGCTTAGCCCAGTTACATCTCAGTAACGCTCAACCCGTGTCCCTTGACTCACGTAGAGCTAAGAACTTGGAAATTAGTCAAACTAATTCTCATAATGCCACTTCTCCAGAAAAGATGATGGATGCATTTAGGGCATGTTAAAAACGAAGGCAGAGCATCTGTTCTACCAGGTGTCCCTGCAGTCAGCTAGAACACGTAGATATGGCTGCCTACAGTAAGCTCTCTCTCAAACACAACTCAGATAGCATATGGAGCACAATATGGAAAACTTGCAGAGCATGATCCAGAAGAGAAGGGGCTGTTCTTCTTGTCCTTGGCACAGTAGAAAGGATTCAGAAATTCCTACTTACTGTCTGCACAGCAGCTTCACAGCTCATACATCCTAGCAGAGTAAATGTCATAAAATAAATGCAGACTTCTAGATTAAAGATTCACATTTCCTGAACAGGATGCTGAGGCTAGATTTCTAAAGGTAAAAGACATTCAATTATTGAGCTAAGTATGAGGTCTCTGAAATTCATAGAAACAGAATAATGATGCAGAAAGTGTAATAGAACCAACATATCATCTTCCTAAATTAAATCAGTTATTTCAGCATTTTGTCTACTTTTGAGCTAGAATCACATGATTCTTCCTCTCAATCCCTTAGAAAGCCCAATGAATGCATCTGGAACAGCATGATCTATGACATCTTACAAAGCTTTTAATCTTTACTTTCAAACCACTTCTCCAGCTTTCAAACTCCTTCTAAACAGCTTACATCCTTTTGTAAAACCTGCACTTTTCAAATGGTTTAGACAGTTCTACATTCCTACTATTATTTGATCAAGCCATTCTCTACTAAAGCAAACATTTCTTTTCCACTAACAAGCAGTTTTATGAAAATACACTGTTCAGGTAACATCTTATCTCTTCTTCCCTACTTGTCTAAAAGGAGATTCGTATCAGAAGATGCTTATCCATGACACTCAAAAGCTTTCCTTTCCTTTATCATCTTGTCATGCGCCTCACCTTTCATTTCTTTGTCCTTTAAAACTTCTCCCCATGCAGTCCAACTTGCCACTACACGGTCACACTCTGGCTGCCTCTGACATGCACCGACACTGTCAATGTTGGTGTCACCTTCAGGAAACACAACCTGCTGTATTACAAGTGTCACAGCTCAGTTAATCATTTCCTAAAGAGAACCCAGCTACCATTCAACTTGTTAGTTTAGCTTCTCAGTATAACAGTAACAGAGAGGTGGAAGCATCTACTGAAGAGACAGGTTTCTGAGCTCTGCAGAAAGGCTGGTACAATTTAGAAAAGCCAAAATTAATTTCCCTCTGTCACTTTTCCCATTTCCATTCTTAAAAATCTTCGTGGATGGAACTAAAGCCTTCACACATAAGTCAACCTTCACTGGAATGTTTCATATAATTCCCAGCAGCACCAATTGCTGCATACATCACATACCACTCATTGATTCCATGCTCTGTCAGCCTTGTGGTCCTACACCTACCTTCTGTATGGGACGAACATGATACAGGGTCACTAGTTGATCGGACTATATTTGAAATTCGGTATTTTGTAACGGGATGCTGCCGGACAGCACTCTCATGGCTGCTTGCGTACGATGAAGTATTTGCAGACCCAAAACAGGGAGAGGTCTGGGAAGGGACAGGAGGCTGGCTAAAGACGGCACAGCAGATTTTCTTTTGTTTCAAAGGCGGCGTGGCATTGCTCTCTTGAGCAGAACTCTGCAGTTCTCTTTCCGAGGGGCTGAAATTCTCTGAGGAACAGTCCAAGGACCTGCCACAGGCACAATTCTTGTCTTGTCCTTGAGGCCTGTCTGTAGAGGCTCGGCTGTGGGGACTGTCTTCCTCATCAGGAAAACCCTCTGAGCGAGTTTTGTGGAACCTGCAGCGGGTGCTGTGGCTCTGGTCCATAGCCCCTTTGGGGGTTGTACAGTACGGAGAAAGATCTGCAGAATGGAGAGATCCTTGAACTTCCAGCGAACAAAGATCTTCAGAGGAGCAGCTACGGTCTGGGATATCAACAGCCTCTGAGACTATCAAAGAGGTGCTCTCAACAGGAACTGCAAACCAAGAGATTCAGAAAGAAATCAAGACTTCTTGCCCCTCTCTATTCCTCCCCGGCCCCGTTTTCAATATATTGATTTAAATTTAGTAATTGGCAAGTACATCAATAACTACTCAAAAGCTTTCAGATGACAGAATGCCAAAGCAAAAAAGACTGAAGTAATTTACTAGTTTGTAGTGTCCTTCAGCAAAGAATTTGTGCTGTCCTCAAGTACTTTCTTCAACTAATATGCGTGCTTGAGCACTGATACCAAAGTATTATCTGTAACTACATTTGGACAGGAACAGCTCTTTCACTACTCATTTCACTGGTAAACAGTGAGAGATTGCCTGTGATAGAAAAAGGAAAACTTTACACAAGTGCTGAAAAAACATGGCTCTGGTCACTTTTAATTCTATCACTACTGTCAATATTAGCTTTGCACCTAACACTTTCTAATCAATCAACATTTCCCTGAAGCATGTATCTAAGTTCTTTACACGTGAGAATTCACCATCATATAACATCTCTGGCACACAAAATATGTGACACACACACTTCAGATAGAAGCTAAACATTCTATGCAAGGCCACATCATCTTTGAAGCCCTTTGTATTAAAAATTGAGATTGTTATCACTTCCTCTGTCATGTCTACAAATACACGTTATGGATGAATATGACTCGTTCTATGAAAATAAGTATTTGGCTCTGCGTTATTCCCACAATCATGACAAAAGTAAAGAAAATAAAGCTGGATGATCCAATCTCCAGGCTCTGATAATACAGACAACACTTCTCCCATACCAGACTGGAATTCCTTGAAGTTCTACATCTAAAAATCAAAATATTTACAAGATACAAATTCCATCATTCTATTCCTTTTTTGCATAACAGCTGTTGCTAATCATATTGATGAGACAAATGTATTCTGTTTTGTTCAGGAACAGAAAAATAGGATCTTTTAGTGAATTAGAGAACGTTTGTTAAGTGCTCCCATGTTCTGGCATCTAGGAAGCAGAAAGCTTTCTGCAGTATAGGGAAATTAACTATCAAAATGAAAATCAAATATTCATGAGGTTGGATGTTATGAAGGACATTTCCTTCTTACATAAAATTAATAAAGACAGCTATTTTCTTTTGGGGCTTCCAGGAAATAAAATTGTAACACTTACAAAGCAATCACAAGATTGCAAAAAAGGACATAATAATCAATAACGGAAATACATCTACATTATGCTAAAAATGCGTAATATGCACCACTTATTATGTGTTAGGCGCAAAGCTGCAGTGGTTTATTGGACCATTTATATTTGTGGGGAGTCCCCAAACATTTCTTACCCGATTGGATGATTCTTTGCAACATATTACCTAAGTCAGGCTTTGAAATATCTATAAAGTTTGTATGGATAAATCAAAGCATCCAGTTTGTGCCTGTCTTCAGAGAACAGATCTTCACTGTTCAGTTCTCTCTGGTTTGATTTGATTTAATTGATAACTAGACTGTGTTGTACCATTTGCTACCTGGACTTAAGGGCCTTAAGCTGTATTTACAGCTTCTTACTACTCTACTCTATCCCCTGGCATGGGTTTCTGGGACTATAGACAGCAGGAAGAGGGGCCTGAGCAGATGAAACGCAATCACTGTTCAAAAGACACGGAATGGTGACACCTGACTGATTTGACATGAGTAAAACATGCCCAAGGACCTTCCTAGTTCCCTTTCATGTGCACACACCACAGTACGTAATGTCAAAACCCTGGCTTGAGAGCTGGTCCACTGCTTCCCAAAAGTCAAGACTCTAGTACTGGCCTTAAGCTTTTCACATGTGGATGTGAAGTCCAAACGTACTTAACGAACTTTGGGAACTAGCTCTGTAGACACAGCCCTTGTTAACAGCAGCACTTAAAAACTAGTCACCTTCAGTTGTTATACACCATTGCAGTTGTCAAACACCAGGATTTCAAAAGAGAAAGAAAGTAATATTTAGCCGTAGTTAAAGGTCACCACTGGTTGCTTTGGAATCTGACATCCTTCTTCCCAGAACAGATACTCTGTGTAGGAACAGATGCTCCTCACTTACCTGTTAAGCTGTCAGTCCCATTCTGGATGCTAGGTGAGAGAGGACTGTTTCTCGGATCACTGTGCCACCACCTCTCTGCCCATAAGCGCACTAACTGAGAACACCTGCCAGTCCATTAATACGATATGAACACGATGTGAAAAAAGTATTTAATGGAAGTTTTACTAAGATAATTATTTCATACTAACTGCTCAACATCTCGTGATCCACTGAGGCTGTAACATTTAAAAAGCTCTCCATATCAACAGACATGGTAAGCAGGCTACTCTAGTAACTTTTACATTTTAAATAAACAGGCTCTGTGCTGCTACTCATCTCCTTGCATTCACAACATCTACACTTCAGGCAGCAAGGTTCCTATTCAGGCTTCCATGCAGGAAACCACTATGAGGGGAGGACATGTGGACTACTAGGAAGGCACCCATGGTTTCTGACAATGAGAAACAAACAGCCTGTTATGCGCATAAGTCTTCAAAGAGAAATGGCAGTTGCTGTATCTGCCTCAAAGGGCTTTACAGAGCACGCTTTGTTGAGCAAAACTCTCCTCTGCATTTCCAGCCACATCAGTTTATAACTGTGAAAAGGCTCTTGCCATGAACAATCTGAAAGCAAATCCTTTTTTCTCCATTGGGAAAGGCAGAAGAGAAGGAAAAGTCCACTCAAAAGTCTCAAGTAGAAGAACTTGATGCTATGATTACCTTGTGTGCTGAAGTCCAGGGTCACATTCCTCTCCCCCACACTCGATTCAGATACTTGCTGATTGGTACCAGTGACCTAAATGAAAATTGTTTAATGAAACAGCACATTAATCTGCAACTTACCAAAACAAAGTACAGCGCTGATGATCTTAAGATCACATAGATAGAAGTAACTATCGTAGAAGTTACAATGTCTTTGGCAGGGGAAAGGAATGTGCTTAACACAATTTTTCATTTTTCCAGAATCTACAAGCTAAATTCATCTTGAATTCACAGGCGGCTGGGGCTGCGGGCCCACATTACAAACCTTAATGTCTGCAATGCTTAAAACTAATGGGTTTATTACAAGCAATCTCTTTTTCTACAGTCTACATTTTTCCATATTATACTTCTTTTCCACCACATCGTATCATCCTAAAATAGGATAGAGAACAGAACCCATAAACACAAGCACAAGAGCAGTTTTTTCCCTTTGGTTATTTGCGGAGATGTACACCTAATGTATTTTCAAGTCCTTTAACGTCACGGCCAGCCAACGTGGCTGATGCCAGGTGCTTTCCAGCCTACCAGAGATTGTTGAAGGGAGATAATACTAGGGCTCACCTTTTTTTTCTGAAGGGATGGATCTAAGTGGGTTACTGCCCTTCACTTTTGAGAATCATGTGAACAAAATACATAATCAGTCCTGCTGGAAATACTTGATCCATAAAACCACCTGAAATTTAGGAAATTTTCTTTCTACTCATTTTAATAGACTTTGGATTGGACCTTGTTGCCAGTCTCATTAGATTTTTAGCAGTTCTTTGGGATCATGATTATTAAAAAATGGTGCCAATAAATAGCTGGTAAGAATAAATGAGAAAAATATAAAAAGAAAAATCGAAGGGAATGAGATTGATACCATCTTTAGCAGAAAGCATCATATCCATTTCTGTCTGTAGGGCCACAACACAATTAACTAGTAAAAGCTTATTATGGTTGGTGACAGAGTCTAGAAATAACCATCAGTGAAAACCTTTTTGTCAAGAGCTTAATTTGTATCTGGCCTTTGAAAAAATTGAATGTGACACTATTACTCTGAAGCTACTAAGGAAAGAGCTTCCAGTGCACATGCCAGTGTAGATTAATATATATACGTGTGTGTGTGTATATATATGCATAACTTACTGTGCTAATAGTTTCGTATCTATCCATAGCTTATTACAATAAAGTGATCAGGAAACATTTTCTGATACAAATTTACTTTTTAGAAGTGATTTTAAGTCTAAGGGTTAGCAAATACAACTCTAAACAAAGAATAGTACAAGAAATACTTTAACTCAGCAATAGATGGATAGAGGACTAGGAAGTAAAGGTGAAACCACTCATGTTTTTAAACAATTTTCTTGGAAATTTCTTAAAGTATCTTCCTTTACTGAAGCAGAATATTGCATTTGTGGTAACAAAGAAAAATAATTAAAAAATGGATGTTGTTACTCTAAGTCGCAGACCATTCCTGGGAACTAACTGTGGAACTGCCGGGAACTAACTGGAAAAGAAGTGTTCTCAAATGCTCTTTGTTGCTGGAGAAAAATCAATCAGACTAACTACATTTTGGAAGAAATAATATAATGTTTTAAGGGTGTTTGTTTCTTTTTAAAAATCTAACCTTCTATGTTCTCCCAGTCACCTGGCAACTGTAGTGTTATTGTCTGGTACATATAATATAGCCTAATAACTATAAAATGAGGTACGTGCAAGGCTGAGGTTTTGGCAAACCTGTACTAATGAAAAAGAACCATCTGTAGCTTTGATCTAGTAAATTTAAAATAATTACATTATTATACAGCATATAAAGCTTCTTAAGCATCTAGAACATCTTAAGGCTTGTGAAAAAAGCTGGCTTAGCAATTCTTAAAATCAAAAAGCTACATTTCAAAAAAATACACTATTTTACAGGCAGAAGAAATACATACATTGTATTTATACGCCTTCATTTCCTATTAAGCATTTCTAGATTACAATGGTTCAATCTTCATGTCCTTTTTTTTAATTATTATTCGCTGCTTAGTTTGCCAAAGGGAACAATTATAGTGTTGACAGAATTTTTTTGACCCAGGAATAAGACAACTAAGCTCATTTGACACAAGCCACAGAGCAGCTATCAGTACTCTGCTTTGACATCTTGTTGGAACAGAGCTCGCACAGAACACACCATGGACCCAAGGTGTACTCCAACATGGGCGAGAGACAAGCTATTTACTTTGCAGTTAGGTGTTAATACTGAGAGTCCTTCAGCTCACCTAGGGTAAGGACTCATGGTTTACTCAGGGAAACTACAGAGAGGAACTGTTCTCGGCACTCTCCTCCATGCAATGAGATTTGTATCAGCCTTTCACATCCTTTGGAATTTAGAGGGACACAAAAGCTCATCCACCGCACATCACGTCCCTTCTTGGGCTCTGCCTCGATCTCAGAGGCTCCTACAGAGGCTGAAAACCTTGCAGCAACACACCTAAAGACATGGGGCTGCATAAACAAGATAACAGTCTTAGAGGTGACTCATTTTTATGTGAATCAAACAACATGGCCTCGCAGCCTAACCTTGGGATGCTTGCTTTTATACTGCAGACTCTATTATATTATAGTTTTCTCTAATGACAACTGCTGGAAATGAAAAAAAAAGAGAAAACAACCAAACCCCACAACATGAAAATAGATGGGACAAATTTACACATACAGAAACTGCTTCTTGAGACCAAATGGAAGACTGTGAATATTCCCCTCCATATAAAATCTGCCACATAGAAAAAAGCACTCATCACCTTTAAGGTTTATCTCTTAAGAGCCTCATTGATAACTAGCATCCTTAAAAGTGGGAAAACAAGAGATTTCAAGATTTCAGGCATGCAGAAGAAATCAGCGATGTGATTTGAATTTTGGTTTCTTCTACTTTTTTCCAGTATTTAGCCACAATTTGTGAAACATACACCATTTAAACTTATCTAATCAACGTGTTAATTTTTCCTTTTCCTTCCCTTGTTCTTTCTCCATCCACAAAAACAATTGCTGAATGTGTTTTATATGCATTTGGAATTGATTAATCTTCTTGCTTGGGGGAAGGAGAACCATGGTTTTAATTGTAGCAGACAACAATTTTTAGTCAGGGCAGAGTTTTGGTTCACACAGGGATGGCATGCAGTTTCATACAGGTTCCTGTACAGCCTAGGGTAACAAAACTGTATTGATTTGCACATCCTCAGACATACAGCTGGTAAAGACAGTCACTAAGCTATCAATAGGAAAAGGAAAGAAAACCATGCTTTTAACAAGCCTGCACAGCCTACAGGTTAGTAAACCTTATAAAACACACTGGTATAATTCACCCAGAACCCTGATCTGTTTGTTCTTGTCTTTTCTATATCCTAGTCAACACTTTGCATGGAAAACAGTGTGAAAAAACACTTTTTTTTTCTCATAGTCATAAAATGGGAATTCCTAATCAGTACAGATGACAACAGTAATTTTTACTTAGGTGCAACCACTTAAATTAGCACTGATATTTGCTGTCCATGAAACGCATGAAATAGAGTCTAATTTGATACAATTTAATAAAATTCTAAGGACCTCAATCCATTTAAAAACAAACAAAACCTATCGCTTGATGCTCAGTAAGAGGTTTTACAATTATGACATTATTACATAACGGTTCCCAGAAGCACTTCTGTAGCTAAAGCTCTGCCATGATTTCCATTGCAAAGTCTGCCTTTGAGGGATTTATAAATCTAGTTATTTCAGTTCATACTGTACTGTAGTGTGGTGCATATGATATGGGAGCACGTGCATCATGCAAGAACTTAGGACTCCATTTTGTTCCTCTTGTAGACCTAAAACCATCTTAGACCTTGGCTCCATTCACAGATCGACTGAGACACGACTGCAAAAAAATACATTTGGGCTTTTGTGGTCAAGAAAAGTATATGACTACAAAGTCGCTGTATAGGCTTTAGTTAGCATTGTCAATGTACTTCACATCTGATACTCAGCACCTCTGTTATTATTTTGCTCCTACAAGCTCTCTGAACTAGCTACTATCAGGCATGTATAAATTCACTCCTGGTAAGAAACCATATAATTATCACCATCTAGAAATTATAAATCACCACTCATTTTCACTTGTGATTAGAACAAATGCTTCTGGAATCCAGAACCCAGGTGGCCAGAGATGAATAGGAAAGGCACTGATGCTGACTGCAGATGCCAAAGAATAACAGTTAATACATCTAATTATTAAAGCTCATGCTCTTCTTGCATGACTTTGCTGCTTTAAATTAGGTCTTGTTAAATTATAGTTTTGTAACATGCTGGTGCTATTGTGCTGCTGGACGTCGATGCTCATGCAAAGTGTAATCCCATTTATAAGAGTGCTTAAAGTGATTTTGTGCTGAAGTATAAATAGACACTTTTCTAAACCTTACTTAGTACTACATGCGAATTCTTAGCACAGATATAATCCTTCTCTTTCCCCCAAACCATTTATAACTCATATTGCTTTTGCCAATTTTTTTTTTAATCACTGAAAAATATCAACTCTTCCAGGGCTTGCAGGTTCCTCTGAGTTACTGTAAAGGAAAAAAGATGTAATGTGGATAAAAATATTTTAGAAAGGAGATGGCCTTGGAAACTCCAGTTTTGCTGTTCAGAAAAGAACTTCACTCACAAGCAGTTCATACCAATTCTTCTTCTTCTTATAGCCAAATAAATCAAAGGTAGTGCAATGTTTGGCTTGTTTATTGTTGCAGAGTTGTCAGAAGCTGCTTTGTCAGTCATAGAAGCTGCAAAGTTAGGCATATCTTAGAGTTTTTAAATTGTATTTTTGTCGGGGACCATGCATCTCAACATTCTTTTTTTCTCAGACACTCGTCTTATTAATTGCCTTGGTCACCTTCTTGTGTATAATAGTAGAACTTTACATAATTTCTTTAGTTTTGGCGTTCCAGTTGAGGTTTCCCTCAGTATGAGAAAAATTACTAGCAATGTTATTATTTGGGGAAATGCAAAGTACTCCCCTCTGTAATGTGGGTGCAATTTGGCAACCTGAACACACGTATTTCCACAGTGCACTATTACTAACTGATAAGCAAGATCTAGAATGTTTGATTCTTTGAGTTTTACTGAAGCCTGCAAGAAATTAGTTTCTAAAAGCAACTTTAAGTATTTTCCCATTTGTGACAGCTGATTCAATTAACACAAATGACTTCAAGCAAAACTTTGCTCAAATTAGCTTTGGCTGTACATTGTATTTCTACTTGCAGTTGAGTTGACATTGTATAGTAAAAAATAAGGCAAAAAGTGTAATATAAGTATTTGTCTGAAGTATACTGGATCCCTTCTCAAAGTTCAGAATAAAAGTGTTACGCACTCTCAGGAGTAACTGTTTCTGCCATATAACAACAGAAGCTATCAAAACTGTAACAGTCAAAAGTACAAAGAATAAAGAATTACTCATTGCTGTTTCATAGCAAGAACATGCCCCTACCCTTGTATCATTCAAATCTTTGCTCCACATGGTTTCTTATCAGCTAATGTAACACTGAAGTAGGAGTCAGTTTCTAGCACTTTGGTGCCTGATAGGAGCCTCCTTATGGAGGCTGTATCTTACAACTGCTAAAGCATAAATTTGGCTCCGAGTTCAAGGCATCCTGTCAAGACTAGAGCACACCATTATAAGAATCTAGACTGTTACCAGATGCTCCCAGCACTTTTCCAGAACATGATCTGAAATCTGACATAAGTGGGGGACTGCAAATTGTGTATTTTTAACTTTGTTAATCTGAGGTTATTTACAGAGAATTTCGTTAGGAATTTTTAAGTACATGTTCTGCCTACACATAGAGCTTAAAATGGGAATTCATAATTGTCTTGGCTCAGATCACACACAGAGCAAAACTGAATGTCCCGTTAGCTCTATGCTATATATGCACATACACAGACATACAGAATTTATTAGCCTTACGTGTCACTAGACACACAGTTATCTTTTTCCTTATTAAAGCTACACTGTTGTATCAAGCACCAACTAAAAGTAGTGTATTAAAGTGAGGCAAATCTATTCTCACCAGTAGTTGGAATAAAAATTATTTTACAGCTGTAGGGGTTTTTAAGAAAATAAACCTGCTTCCTAATCAAGATTTCTTATTACCTATAGAAATAAAGAGAATTATAGAAATCTCATTTTAAAACAGCATTATTCTTTTCAAATAAGGAAAACCACTGTGGTTTGGTGATGCCAATCCATTCTTCTAGGGTTTTGTTACTGACAATCCAGTATCATACAACTTTTTTAACAGGTAACAGCTGAATTATTACTACTTGTGTAAACACTTGCCCAACCACGCACAAGAACATAAGGAGAATACACATTAAATAAAATTTGTTAGTTAAAGCTTTTGAAAGAAATGGTCTAAAAAATATGTTTAGAGAATATAAATTTGTACTAATGGTTGTTCTCCCAAAATACCATTAACTCCTAAATTATTTTAGATCATTGAATTTATCTAAAATTGTTTCACATCATAACAATTTGAAGATTATGCAAAGAATTGCCTTTGGCTTTCCTTACCTGACTGCCAGGCGTCTCTCCAATCACTGCCTCATAAGGAGGGGGAAGCTCAGCTGGATACAACATTCCTGGGCTGTTAATGGTTACTTCATACAAAGCACTGAATGGGGAATGAGGAAAGTCCAAATGGAGACCTCTGCTTAAAAACACAAACGTGCAAACTTAATTATTAAGAAATCACATTGGATTTATTTGGTGAACTATTACCTACACCACAGTGATGTAGAGCATTCTCTGAATTCAGAGCCAATATACTATAAAGAATTATATTGAAGAAATGTATTAGACAACCCGAAAGGAAGCCCTCATTCACTGGGTAGCCTTAAAAATTGTATTTCATTTTGGATGCCAGCCATCTCTACTAGCCCATTTTGCAGTCATGAATGTTCTTCACTACTCCACAATAATACACATCAACTGCATTGATTTCCTTAGAAAATTAAATCTCCTATTCAAGTCTATTCAAGTCTATAATGTTAATAACTGTAAAAGGATTACCTTTAAATTGATCTCTGCATTAAGTTCAGATATTGTTAGCCTTGTCTTAGCTAAGTTCAATCACTTCTGTATTACAGCAGTGCTTTAACACAAATATTTCTAGGTGCATTCTAACAAGTTTGTAAAAAATGTATGTAATCTCTCTGGAAAAGAAGCACCTAATCGAAGTGAAGGACACTACTTGGCTTCACATTGAAAGAGCTTCACAGTATGTAGCTCAGAACTATGCAATGACTGGAACTACAGGGAAGAATCACCTCTGTGCCTCTATCACTGGTGTGCAGGTATATTCTGGTGGGTAGTAGGGTGGAGGCGGTATTGGTGGTATGAACTCATCAAAATCCAAGGTTTGATGCAGGATAGTTCCATGTGGAGTCATGCAGTCAGGATTGGTAGAATGCGGCCTCTGTGGCAGAAACTGAAAATGAAGAGGTCAAGCTCCTTCAGATGGTAGAAGCATCATCACCAAGAAGAAAAATTTTAATAAGAAGTCAGTATTAGCAACCCTGCCCAATACCCAATTTCATTAATATCCATACTGAAATGAAAGAGACATTTCTGGAAGCATAAGAATACTTGAGATCGGTGAGGAGTGACAGCCAAATTGCCAAATTATAACACAAGGTTTTAGTAAACACACAGAGAGGCTTGTGCCTCAAAGTCAGTCACTCTTAGGAAGCAGAATATAAGACATTTGAAATTAAATAACTTTTAAAGAAATACTTCTACCTTGTAATACAATTTTATTAGAGCACTACATAATCAGCTGTATTTTAATAACTGATGAACAATAGATACAACTACTAAAATAACTATTTGCATCTGAAGTGCCTTGTGCTTATAGAGAAAAAAATCCCCAAACAACCTCACCCCCCGAAAACAACCCAAATAAAACAAACTAGAGGTAAGCTACCACTATTCATTAAATTTTGAGTAAGACAACTACAAATACCCCACCTATTTGTCACTTCCAAAAAAAGGGCCATTCATAACTCTTGTTTATTATTTTTGTAACATAAAATATTTGTAATAGCCATTTGTGGTTTGGTGATGCAGACACTGCACACTTAAATGTGGTATAAATGTTTTATATATTGGCATGAAAGTAAGAAAAACATTTATTCCATACAAACATCTCAAAACCAAAAAGAAAGTAACTACACTGAACAATAAAAAGTCATAATACTGAGAACTATTGTCAACATTTGTGGCAGGAACCTAACCAGCTTCTTAGCATAGTGGTGATATCAAGAAGCCATTCTGATACCTTCGATATCAGAAACACTGTAATTTAACAAGCCTTCTAAAAAAGGCTTAAACTACTTCAAAGTCAAATAGGGACCATTCTGCACCTCACGTGGAACCTAGCCACCTTGACCTGGCTTTCTATGGTCCCCATAGATAAAAAAAGGATCAAAAGACAATCCAAAACTACAGAAGAATTCTTTCTTCTCAAGGCAAGCTTCTGCTGTCATATCACTTTTCTTGGATCAGTAGATGACTTGGTCTGGCCTTTTAAAACAAGTGAGCTACAAAAATTGGGCTCAAGGCATATTTCTTTTTTTATACTGGAACAAGAGAATATATGTCTTTGTACTGTTGTCTCATTACATTATTATTTGTTTAAATCCATGACAAAGACTTAAGAAGCAGTGAAATAAAAGTGAAAATGCTTATGTTAGGAGATCCAGGAAATAGAAAGTAAATTACCTTCATTTTTAATGTCACAGTTTCATATTTTTCACTTTTTCAAATTTAACATGGTGCAGTTATGCTCAATTTACATTACCATAGAAATTGTATTGGCCTTTGGTATTTAAAAGGTTGAGTTACATCTTAATTGTGCTAAACACACTCTATGTATGGTGTTTCAAAGGTCAAAGCTGTAATAATGCAACACAACAGAAGGTCAGGAGGACCAATTTCAATTGTTTGTGAAAATGAACTATTAGTTGCTTACTAATCGGTTATCTAGAGATATTTTCACAAGTAATTATTAAATAGTTTCTTCTGCAGAATATGTTATATCATTATATCTTACAGCCAATCAATGATTTTCAGCCACTGTAGTCTATGGATGGCACAGGAGTAAAAGACATGACATCTACTTGATACACTCTTCACCTCACAAAAAGTCTGATGCTCTTAAGCACTGTCTTTCATATGAGATGTGATGCTGTTATCCTGAGTACTATCAGACATTTCTACAGGTTTGCCTTACAGAATACAACTACATTTTTGCAGTCATTTGGTCTAAATTCACCAGATCTTTCGACAGCCATTTCCCGAACTGTAACATTACGTTAATATGAACTGTTAAACACCAAATATCTGCCCTAAGTGATACAATCATCAGCAATCATCAGTCTGCTACCATCCCAAATACACTGAAGAATCTTTTAGGAAAAAAGGAAACAAGACAAACTTCAAATTATCGACCTAAAGACTGTATAAAAAATTATTGTAATGAAGACAAGTATCTGTATACTCTGGCTCACGCTTTGTATCCTACTTGATTCCACCCAACTCAGGACTATGCTCATTTTCCTAGTAGAGTCGATAATTTGAGTCATTTTTACAGTCTGGAAACTAAACAATCTTCTTTTACAACTTTCTTTAGCTTCTCCCAGACTATTTCCATATACTGCCATGGAACCCAAGCTTTGGTTTGCACCAGAGAACATGTAGCTCCATCCCTTCAGTTCTCGAGTTCTCTAGAGCCTGCTTCATTCAGCCATATGTAGGGAGCGGTACTTCCAACCCTCCTCAGAACAAGGCAATTAAACACACAGCACTTTTACAGTGAGTGAACTATCAGCGTACGTTTTGTGGGATGTGACAGAAGGGAAAGGTTTTAGATAGGGTAGCAGAGGCTGTGGTTCCAGAAGGAAAAGACCTAATGTTCAGATGCAATTCAGTTTAACAGTAGAATCATTTGCATCCCATTCAAGAACGTTTACTGTGAATACAAATCATGGCAACAAACTGTGTGACCAATGCTGAAAATGAGTGGCAAAACGGACATGAAAGATGCACATATTTGGGGGTGTGTGTTTATAAACAACAGTTTTACCTGTGTGATATCATCCTGCTGGAAGGCACAGAAATTGAATTGAAAAAGGCTGTAAGAGGGACACTAGCAGGTAATGAAACAATAGCAAATATAAGGGTTTATCACAAAAAAACAGGCATCTTTGAGAAAACAATCGCAAAGATATAAGTGGGAATTAAATCATATCTTATTCCATACTACCCTATCTACTAACCTCTACTAGTCTCCAAAAGTTTATTCTTCCTACAGTAAAATGCACATTTAAAATCTTTAAGGGTTAGTCTCAAATGGTGAAGGCTGGCAGGGGCTCAGCAAAGACTTAAATACAAAGTCCATAGGTAAGAAAAAGTGAGAAAACACAAACAGCTGACAAAGCTGGACCAGATGGAGGAACACTGACAAATGCTTTCACAAGGAAACACACATTTTTGTATTAGGAGACAGTTATTACTAAATAATCAGTATTAAAATGTTGATGGCAAGTAGGATAGACACCAACACGAACTGCCAAACCAAAAATGGGGGTGGCCTGTTTGGTGACAAATATAAACAAGATCAAATTGCATTCAATGTCATTTCAAAAACTGTAGCTCACGCTATGAAACAACTCACAAAGCAGGTCTCCTAGCCAGGCTTTTGGGATTAAACCAATGGCCACTGCAGAAGCAATGGATAGAAAATGGTTGCAGGCAAGGATAAACAGCACCACTGGTAAACACTGTAAATAGCCAACACTGTTAAAAGCTTTGCATAACTTTATAGCTATCAATAGGTATTTTGAACATAATTACTAGGCATAAATGGATATCCCCTGGCTCTGGAAATCCCAAAAACTCAACCATTTCTGTTGACCACCTGGAGCCACGGGATGCTGGGAGCTTTCAGAAGTCCAACAGGCAATGAAATACAGACCTAGAATTCATGCTCTTCTTTTAGGAAAGAGTCAACCTTATGTTTGAAGCTTGGCATTCAAACTATTATACACAGGCAGGTTGTTTCTCATCCTTGGACTAAAGAGGGCCTTACTTTAGTCTGTAGAACGTGTCTGATACCTAGCAGGCATTATACATAGATCAGTGCATGTGCTAAATGGATGTGCAACATAGTGCACACATTGCACACAGAATTTTGTGTGTTTTAATTGGGCATGCCTACCTGACAGAGTTGAACAGCCTGATTGAAACAGCCCTCATCATTATTTCATACTGAGGACTATTTCATTTGTTATTTGGTTTGAAGTTATGAGGGAAAAATAAAACAAGCTATCTGGTTGCAGCAGGGTAAACAAGGAAGCTGTACAATGCTGTGGGTTTGTACCCACTTCTTGGACCTGAATTCAATACAGGAGTTAGCCATGGCATCAGCAGCAAGTTGTTAGCAAGAAGAGAATGAGACACAGAAATGTTAGAAGCACACCACTTCCAGTGGGAGCAGAAGAGAGAAAAGTTTTCTGAAAATGCAGTTACGCTCAAGTCCATGCACCAAAGTACTGAGAACTCCACACAGCCAGTGGTGTAGGGCTGGATGCCAGCGACCTTCTCAGGAAGCTTAGAACCTGTAGCAAGACACATAGGCTGTCGCTTCCCAGTGAAGAAGGCAGTGCTTTGTAAAACATTAAAACTCTTCTCTCAGTTTTTCACTCTTCAAGGTGAAATAAACACCATTAGATAGATATGAATGAGATTGTAAAACTCACTTTCCTTTTTTATTGTCAGACCACATTTCCAGCTCTTCACTGAGAGGTCCTCTAAAAGTTGGTCACTGAAGTGGCCGGAATGATTGGAGTTTATTATTAATGTTCTGATTATTTTGAGTATATTGAAGTAACAGCTGACGCAGGAATGTCAATTAAGGAACTGAAGAAACAGCAGATGAGGACTATAAATGTAAATCTAATTAAACAGTTACCCCATGTGATACGATGTGGCGAGTCCTTCTACCTGAGATCTGTAAGACTAACAAATCTTCATCAGTATTTCCAGGTATGGGACATCCCCACTAAACATCAAAAAAAGGACAGCCTCTATTCTACGTATTCTGCAGCTGATCAGCACCATTGACTCCATGTGAACAACAGTGCTGGGATTCACTGCTTGGCAACTATGACATATCTAAACCAATAATTGCCATACATCAGTACGTGACTAGTGCTCCAAAGGAATCTTCTTATCTGGAGTATTTCCCCATATATGCATACAATTACTGCCTTCCATATCACATTTAATAAATTTACTATGTAGCTTTGAAATGAGTCCTTTGGAGAATCCAGGGCTCGTTATCCTCTTTTCAGTCTCTATATGTCATTTATAAAAATCTGCTGATTCTTGGGAATGGGAAATAAAAAAACTTTAATTGCATCCAATTAAATATTGGCATGTTATCAACAGTAAAAGCTCTTTGCAATATACATGGATCTATAATTCTGTCTTCAACTAACTGTCCGCCTCCTGGACAGGTTGCATTTTTCCTTTTCTGAAACACTGGAATCAATACTTCCTGGAGGGAAACATAGATAATAATTGTTTGCAAGAACAGAAAGATCATGGCTGACTCTTCTAATTTGCCCCTGATCTTAAAGGCAAATAGCAACACAGAAGATATTTTGATAAGGAAAACATAGATTCACATTTTTCTGCTCTGTTGTTTCCATTTGCTGTTCCTATAACCATCACAAGCCATTAGCTCTGTAGTCTCAGAGGGACCAGTCTGTGACACTACATCTTTCTTGAAGTACTGACCGCATTTTAAATAGCGTTAAGTATTAAATAGTCTTATTCTACCAAGAAAATATGAAATGGAAAATGGTACATTTTTTAGAAAATGTCAAAAGCTTTCCTACACCAGAGGTTTCTATGTTACCTTTTTATTTGTGGTGGGGGTGAGGGGAGTATTTATCCAACCACAGGATGGTTTAGGATGTTTCTATGGATGTACATCATTCGCAATGCATATTTCTAAAAAGGACTGTCAGCTGGGCTTTACAATACCTTTAAGTCAGCTTTGTGTCAAAAAAAGACAATATTTGTTAATTAATGTTAATTAATATAAATGTTTTATAGAATTAGGTTAAATAATAAAAAACTGTGTAATAACTTTAGATCAATTCTCACTTCATGTGAAGCTTCATCCTGAAGCTTTTTATTATTATTTCACAGGGATAAATGGTTAAAACAATGCCAGCAAGATATTATCCTTGTGCAGGGGTGCTTTATATGAGGTGTTTGAATAAATAACTACAGCCTATTAAGTTAATGACATGCTGAATTATCATTATGGCTGATGAAAACAGTAATTAAACATTACAGCTTGCATGTGTCATCATTACCTTATTTCCTTTACAGAATAACAGATTGTTTTAGATTTGACATAACATGAAGAACAGTTACTAACAGTGATGGTGATAAAATCAGAATACACTCAATGGTATCAGTGCCAGTACTTCTAGGATAAGTACCGTATAAACAGATTTGGAGTGGAAGGAGGAGTGGAATAGGTGTACTTCATGCTTTAGCTTGGCCACAGTGGGTGTAATTTCTATTTCTTTAATTCAGGCAGCTACCTTTTGAAGAAAACAGAGTGAATTTTTGCAGTAGCCATTCATCAGACAAGATGCAAACTGAATGAACAAATGAAATATCTTGGAAGTGACAGCCTGGTTATTAAGAGATGTTTCTTCACATTATAGAGCCTTGATATAATCTGATTTGATTCACATTTATCTGCTGGAAGGGTGTGTACACAGAAAGAACAATTCCGGGAAGCCCTGTAATGGAGTGCAGCCTTAAACTGTCTAGTGAAACACATCACAAATGCTATTTCAGTCTTTAACTATGGTATCACTTACTCTTGCAGCTTTAGTACAATTGGTAGCTTATTTTTTTCTCCTGAGCAACTGTGTATACTTAAGAGGGTGAGAAAGGTTAAAGTGAGGTAAAAAATTTGGGGTACTTTCTGAAACAGTCAACTCAAAAAAAGCACAACCTAGGAAAATATGTTTTCCTGTCCCATACAACAGCGCAAAAGTAAAAACTAAAGGAAACTGAAATATAATGCAATAAAAATAGTTTGCAGTATTTTGCAGTATTTTTTCCTTAATGCTTGAAACGGAATGGTTTTTTTATGCAATTATTTTTAACAAAAATCCCAACAAAACCCTTCAAATTTATTGGAAAACTTAATCTGTGCTTACTACTGGGGAGCTTGTGCTTATATTTTTAGGGCATTTTTACTAAAAGATAGGTACATCAGAAGGCAGCAGTTTCCAATAAAATACTGTCAGCTTGCTTGTACGAATCAGATACTGCATGCAAAAGTTAGCAAGAAAGTAGATAGCCATAAAATACTGTTGCAGATTTTCTTGAGACTGTATATCAGCTTAATGTTGCTAGGCAATAAAACCTGAAGCACACAGAACAGCTTCAAGCCAGAAGAAAACTTGAAATTATTTGAAATTTGAAAAAAATTACACCATCTTGATTAATTTCTGAGACAAGAACACTGACACAGCACGTGAATCGCAAAACTGATGACCTAATGAGAACCTAATGATGTCCGAGGAGGACCTCTCCTATTGCATAGTGCTTTTGCTGGCTACGAATTATATTTTAATGACTCCTCTTCCTACAGGAGAGCCTATGTAGCTCTTGAATACTGTAACAACAGAGTAAAAGAATCAGCACAATAATTAAAATCTTTTCATCTAAGAGGGGCAGTATCTCTTGCTGCTGCTATCTTAAACTTCCAGGATGGTACAAGCCTGCTAAGAGAAGATGCATACCTCAGTGAAAAGGAAAAAAGCACAAATCAAGCATTAACATGCAAGAAAAAAGGAAGTAAATCATATTTCTGGGTGCAGTAGAGCAAAAAGGAACTGCAGATTGTGGGACAATAGACTGAAAATAGTGAAAGAAAAAGAAATCTTCAGGTCAGAGTTCAGCTAGTCTAAGTCAGCGTAGCCCCAGGGAAGTTACGCTCACTTAGGCCTGGTAGGAATCTGGCTCAGCAACCTGAAAAAAGAAAGGAAAAAACTTAAGGACAACCAAGACTGGGATCGAGCAGAAAGAAAGATGTAATCCTCTTCTTTTGTGGAGAGGTAAGAAAATTCTTGTCAATGGAGCTGAAAGGGTAGGAGAACAGACAACTAAGCAGGAAGACCGAAAGCTAGAAGCACAAAGCATAGGAAGCAAAAAGAAATGGACATAATGACAGCATGGCCAGGTGGTAAAGAAAGAATTTTAGGGAAGTGAAGAATGAAGTGGCAGAGGGAAAAATTATGTGCTTTCAAGGTATCTGACTTCCTATTGAGATTACTGCTTCTTGCACATGCCCACCAGAAGCGCTTTAATATCATTCTTGGTTCATTGTCATCTGCACAGTTTTATTCCTCTTACACTGGTAAATTAAGTGTAAGATTCCTGGAATATATATGGTTACGCTTCTGGATCACTGCTACCGTTGGTACGCTAGACAGACAGATCTTTCCAGGTGTGATGATCACATCATCTCTCTGTCATCACTGCAAAGTGAAGATCATCATTACTCAATGGACATTCTTGCAACAAATATCGGGAGGGGGGAGAGAGGAGGAGTGTATGAAAAGAAAGAATACCCACAATACAATAAAAATCCTTTAACATTTAAAATACAATGTGCCATCAGCTAAAATGGTTATTTTTGTCAATTCTGTTTGGCATCCAAACCAAAGTTATTAAATAAGCACTGTTTACAAGCCTCCACAAGCATGCCCAATATGGATACAGAGTGTTATATGAAAAAATGCATTTATTTACCATTTGTAGGCATTATGGAGACATATGTGCCTAACACATTATACCTGATACTATGTGAAGTAAACACCAGATTACAGATTGAAGATATTCTTTAACTAAGAACTAACCCAGTGATAGGAACACTTGTCTAGAAACAACAGCTTTATAGTAATTCATGCACTTAATTCAATATCCATAGCAGCCAGTGTATTTTTATTTATTTATTTTTAAATCAACCACATGCCTGCATGGCAGGCTATACAACATTTCTCTGTTGTGTAAATTGTTTGCAGCTAACTTGCTGGGCCAGTATTCTACCTATGCAAACTTAAAATACAAGAGATTTACAAACAAGTGGTATTAGGTTTGTGCACTTGCCCTCTCCTGTTAAACAGAGGACGATTTCCTAGATTAGCCAGTAACAGAACTGGGTTAGAAACAGTACACCTGACCTGCAAAATACAAAGGATTTTAATTTTTGCTTTTTTGTTTCGACATTATATTTAAACCTTGAGAATTGCAGCGCTCATTTGGGATAGGAAAGCTGTCTTTGTCCAACCCAAATAAGACAGTATCCTGTAATGCAGCTGGTTATGCAGAAGACTAATGATCCTTTCCCCTCTCGTTTTAAACACAAGTGCTACTCCGAAGCTCAACATGTTTTCCTTATGAAAACACTGTTCTTGACACAGGGCTGTGAAGAGTTCTGGGTTTGATCTCGTTGTTCTCATACTCCATAGTTGTCATACCAGAAAAGTAGCAAAAAACAGTATCTCAAAGCTAAGTAATTGCTCTGGATAGTGTGGAAACTGAAGATAATAAACATGCAATGACAACATTTAACATGCATATATAACTGAATCTTGTTAATAACCTCGTTAACAAAAATAACACATTCCCAATTGCAAAATCCTGATTATAACTCTCTAATGTAATATGTAAATATTTTAAACACAGCAGCTATTCATACTGCATACATCCATATGCTATATTTATATAGATGCATGTAGATAAAAAAATACAGCCATGTACACGCATGTTCTAACACTACACAAAGACACACAAATAGTTTATAAGCAACGAGTAGGTACAAATGAGTATACACAGATAAGGGCAATGTGTTACGTTGGACAATATCCTGTGTTGTCACTGAAACATACTCACCATTTGCAGAAGATCAGAAGAAACCATCTGCATGCAACACATTGCTGTTGCCAAAGCACAGACAATGGTGGAGATGATATTGAGAGCGCACACACTGAACAACAGGTCCTGTGAAAAGACATGCATCAGAATATCATCTCTTATCTGAGGGACACAAAGGACAGGAAGTATTTTTAGCAATTTGATAATAAACACTGTCAACTGCTATCAATTGATATGGTCCAATTAACTGTGTAGAACCCATTCAGCTCATAATAATTTTTTTAAACCAGTCTGCAAAGGGAACAATTACAGAAACAAACATCTTCCTTTCCCCATTTCTCACAATATATTCGTTGTTAGAGATTTCCTCAGAAATATTGATATTTCAAGTTTTGTTCCCTGAAAGAAAAGACAAATTACAGCTTTCACAGTGGACTCCAAGCTACAGCTATCACAAGAAAGACTATGAAACACACTTCCAATTATAAAACAAAACCAAAACCAAACCCCCCCCCCCCAAAACCCCACAGAAATTTCATTGCTTTCAGTAGTTGAAATTTACAACGTAGGGTTGTGTGTTAAAGGATTCAGTGGAAACTCTAGTACGAAACAGAGAATTTTATCCTGTATCAGATACTCTATGCACTTGAAACGTTTTAAATATGAGAGAAAAGCAGTGATCACATGCAGGCATTTTGCCTTGTGCTGATGAAATGAATACATATGGACACATACATGTTTTCTTAAAAAAAACCCAAAATATTTAAAATAGAATGTAAAGTATTTGTTTACTATGTAGAATAAAATAAAAGAAACACTTGAATTAAAACAAACAATTTTATAGCAAAGGTATAATTAAAAAAAGGCATCCATCTCTTCCAGTCATTGGATTATTTACTTTCCCAACAGCCAGTGAAAAGGAACACTGTTTTAGCGTGCTGATGACATTTCAAAACTACCACAATCCTTCTACAGCAATTGCATAGTTGTTGTACTTGTGACAATTATGTGGCTTAGTTAGTATTCTGAACAGCAGGTAAAAGTATTTGAGAAAAAGCATCACAGAGAACAGATGAAAAACAAAATCAAAATTGTTAATACACCATGAGTAAAAACACTCACTGTGTAAAGAACATTCTGTAGGATCTAAGTTTGAAAGAGTTTTTCAGTCACTGCCAATGCACAAAATAACTTCCATACTATAAAATCAATGCATTGCTTGCTTTGTTTTTTTTCCCAACAGTACTGAAAAAAGTGATACAAAGGTGTGGATTTACTCCTGCTACTGTAATTGCATGCTCAAGTGATCTTCATTTGAAGATGGAAATGCCAGCCATGGAAACCAGGCAGACATTAAATGGGTCAACAAGTTCTAGTCATTTAATAGCTTACATTCAGCCAGATTTGCTCTTGCTGATCTGGTCAGTAGTTTTCTGTCTTCTTGGCCAGCCCTTCAGCCAGGGGAATAATGAATCAACAGCAAAATACCAGAAGGGCCAACCTCTAACTCACATACAGAAGGTGATATGAAGAACTCATTCAAATACAAAGTCATATAGACCCACTTACAGCATTCAAATAGAGGTGAACAGGCAAGTAAACCCCTAGAGATGCAATTAGTTAACAGTGGCGCAAAAAGAGATGGAGATCCTGCCTGTTCTGCTTTCCATATGTAAACCTTGGTAAAGAGCACCAAAGGAGAAGAAAGATCTAGGGCAGAAATAGGACTTCTTCATGCCACTGTTCCAATGTTTGTCTTTACCTTCCCATCCTTATGTCCATCCCACAGCTGAAAACCACTGCTCCTTTTCTTCCATAGCTTCTGAAAACAGGCTATTAAACAACAGACTTCTACATCTTTAAACTTTATTGTCAGGCCTGAAGTCTTTTCCTCCTTTACTGCATGACATATTAACGTCATTTCCTCCCATCCTTGACCGCAACCAATTTCCTAGGCCTCTGATCATTTTCATTAATTTCATTTGGTTCACCTCAAGTTGGTCCATATTTTTCCTCAAATGCAGAATCCTAAACTGGGCACAACCTAGGCCTTGCAAATGCTGCCTATAGCATAAAGCACAAGAAATAATCTTTATAATCTATACTCATCCTTATGCATCCTGCGGTGATGACTGCCGTTTTTTGCAACGGTACATCAATTTATCTTTCCCCCAACATAATCCCAGATCCTTTCCTGCAGAACTACTACCCTCTTCATCTTGCTACTAGGTAAGGACAGGAGCAACGTCATAAAGACAAAGCTATTTTTATTGGAGAAAAGCCAAAACCGAAACCTCAATCTCAATTACACTTATCTCACATTTGTAAAAAATAAGGAATAAATCAAACCTATGTCTGTTAGGAAATGTCTGTGAAAAAGCAGTAACCACAACAGGTACAATCTTAACTCTCCACAGCACCTGGCCACAGACAGCTACATTTGTAGGGGTCTAAAGGCTAGGGAATCTATATTAAATACAAAAGCAAGAAGCTTTAGTGACGGATTTTTGGTTGATACCTGCAAGAACTACACTAACCAGAAAACACAACACATGAATCTGTAATGGTGTGAAATACGAGTCTTTGCTCTTCACAAAGGGCTGAACCAATCTTCTCTTACATGGTATTTTTCTGGGTATTTTTGCCTTTTTCAGACAAAAATCTGAAACTTCAGCATGTTTATATGATAATTAATGCTCTGATAGGTATAACATACTATCTAGAATTATTCCTCTGCAGGTTATGTATACAATTTTTCTTGCTACACCTTAACTCACTAATCACAGAGGACACAAATCGCTTTAAGAGTGGAAGCAGCTGTCAGAATTGCCTGGAAGCAAGCCTAGATCAATTCAGATATATTCCCACAGGAGCCAGACAGCATTGCGAGCTGCTCCTCTGTGGCCAGTTATTTTCCCAAGTAGGTCCCTTGGTAAACCTGATAAGATAAATTTGAATACTGATTTATGAAAAAAGCAAGATTTCATGCTTGTAGTATTCCATTTTTATTGCAGTTTAGTAATTACTAAATTAGTTGTGTCATTACCTACATAACTGTTTATCACGTTTTTCCTCCCTAATAACAGCCACCTTTGACTTAAACTGTAGTCCCACAAAGGATACTTGTGCATTCTCAAATCTCCTTCACACTATCATCCATATGTCTTTCTTAAGGACAGAATATCTATTTTTTCTTCTTTTACTGAGTTAAGCTTTTTTCAGTATTACTCTTTTGATATTGTTTCTGTGATACTGCACCTCAAAGTTCTGCCTTTATTAGCTACAAGTAAAATAAGTTTCCAATAAAAATCTTAAAACCGCACATTCCCAAAATAAACAATCACAAAGCAAAAAGTATTACTAAAACTAAACTTTTCTTTCCTATCTGTTGAGAGTTTACCCCATCTTCAACAGTGATTGCCTTCTCATAGAAACCCTCCCCTACTTCCTATGCTTTCTCCTCCACGATAGTCACAGCCACCTTTATGATCCTCTAAATTCTTGAAATAAGCATACTCTTACATCCCTGAGAGTTCAAAACTGACTCAGAAACAATGCTTGTCACACAAAATTTGTGGTCTTGTAAAAAGTCTTAGCTGGAGATCTTCAGAATGAGAGCAGAGTATAAGATCAAAATGAATGTAATTCTTCAGTCTTACAAAGGCTCTGGAGGACCAACCTCTTAACCCACCAAAATGTTGAAAGCTACATTAGGTGAATTGCACAAAAAGGTGGCTGTGTGTGGAATAGAAGATGCGGGCATTGCAATTTAGCCCTTTGTAGAAGAGTCATCCCATGTCAGCATTCCTCAGAGAGACAGCATTATAAACAACATTGTTTTCAGTGATAGTGAGCCCTAAGTACACAGCTGGCAGCAAACTCAAGTAGCTAATAAATTCAGAAAGTAACTTTTATGAAACTGATTCTGCCAAGCCAAAATTTTAAGTGGTGTCAGGTACAGCCCTCATCTCACAAAAATCAAACTGAGCAGCAGTGACTCCCAAGAAAAGAACGTGTGTTGTTCAGGTTAAATGGTGTTGACTGGCTTTTCAACTCCTATTAGTAGGACTCTTATGAAACAAATAATTTGGACAAAATAGCACAAAGTGCTGTCTTAAACAGAAGGCAGAAATTGTTTGTACCATTTCTGAGATTAAAGATGGTTTAACTACTGAATTCCATGAAACGTTAGTGAGAGAACTCTGGACATCAACAGAGGCAAAAATTACTGTATGAGCTTTATAACCTTAAAAAGGAGGCTAAATGAACCTATTTATGTCCTATTGAGGGGCTGCGCACTCATCTGGTCGATGCTCTTAAATATTTATCAACTAGCTGTCGGTTTATGTGCGTGCGCTCTCTTCCTTTGCTGTGCTTTCTTCAGCATAATAGCTGAAACCCAAATATTAACTAATAATACTATAATGCAAGTATAGAATAGACCATTTTAGTTTCTGCTTACATAACAAAAATAAGCCAATCTTTCAAACCTCAGCTCAAAATGAAATTGAACATTTCCCCAGTCTGAAAGTAGTAAGCCTATAACAGAACTAGAAGAACTGTTTCAGCATAAAATACTGTTTTGACACTACACATATATTTAATTTCATTTTGAATTTCAGCAAAGAACAAAGCTGGAACTCTCAGTCAGATCTAATATGCAGCAATACATCACGGAACTATTTATTTTAGGGGTGGCTGAACAGAAACAGAAAAGATACTCCCTGTCTCCTCCCTCTTGTTTACATGTATTAAGTCTAATTAAGCAGAAATACCTCCCCTTTGGATTTAAGTCTACTTGTTAGACTGGAAGACAGCCTTATGGGATGTGTTGTCAGTAGTTCATAGAAAATCTGAATTTTCTAAGCTGGTTGTGAGAAAGGGTTTAACATGTTCTACATTTAACCAACATCAGTATTGTTTTCCTGATGCCACAACTACCCAAACTCCACACGTCCTTAAGCAGCTTAGCTGCAGAAAATAGGTTGCTGGCTACACACATCAAAATCATTCAGAAGTTAGGTTTCCCAGTGCTTTCAGATATATAAGCAAGCACTGCTGGCTACACAAACAGAATATGTATAGCTAAAAGTATGTAACTGTTTCTTTTGCTTTTTTTGCACGTTTCCAGAATTATACTGAGCAGTCAGCCTCAGCTGCAGTTTCAGAATACTGTTTTTTGTGGATGGCACACATGTGAGATACCTGTAGCTGCTGCTAAAATTAGGCCACTATATAGAAAGGTAAAAAGACTCTGAGAACAGGTTGTGTAAACTGCCATTTAAAAATCCTGAAGTTCTGTGTGGAAGCCCTGACATCGAAGCAGACAGGAGTCGTGGTTTGCATTGCTGTGTTCTATCAAGCACTGACAACAGTTAGTCAAATCCAACCATGCAGTCTCTCTCCAGCAAAATGACAGCTTAAGATTTTGCAGTGCCATTCTTTTAAAATCCTTACCCTAGCCCTGTAAAGGGATCTCCAATGCCTTTTTTGGACGTGCCATTTGATCATTCAAAACATGTTTACTTCTTGTTAATGGAATTAAAAGTCTAAAGACTTTAGCTGATGAATGTAAGCTACCCAAGCTGTAATCTTTGCGAATAAGTATAATTTACAGACTACTTTGCTGACTGCATGATTGTCAAAGTTATTAATAATATTATCTGAATGCTGTATTTCAGTATTTCCATTCTACATTTTAGTTTCTACCAATCATAGTCGTAACAGCTCCTGGCTGTGCTTGGGGAAGGAGTGGAAAGGCAGAGCCTCCCTCTGACAATCCTTCCTTCAGAAAGGAGCTGAAGTTTGACAAAGTATAGAAAGATTGTCTAAATAAAGCTCCTCTCCCACAAATAAAACATTAGCTATCTTGCTTATTTCATAGGCTTCTACATACAAAATTCACTGTGAAAACGGGGTACCCGCTGTCCTCTTCAAAACCCTGACTGTATTCCCAGATATCCAAGGATCCTCAACCCTTCTATGCCAGTGAGCTCAAACAACATGAAAAACTGTTATGGAACGTCAGTGCCTTAGCTTGCTGAGCCTTCCCCTTCCCTTTGACCACCTTTAGGCATCCAGTCAACCCTTGAAACTCTGTTCCCACATCTTTACTCTCTTTCATTCCTCTCCATCACCAGTTTGCAAATGGCAGGGATTTTTGTGATTGGGGAGTGACTGAAGGCAAGGGAAGAGACGCTGGCGGAAGTAACTGTCTCTCAAATTTTATCAAAAAATTAAGATTACCAGCAGGTAACATCTAAGATAAATTATAACAAAATGAAATAAAAGCAAATCACACTCAACACATCATCCTTTTTTGTTGCAGAGTCTTAGGAAGACACAACCTACATTTTCAAGTGCACCACTTTTCAGAAAAGTGACTACATAAAAAAGCATGTTCTCTAAATCTGAGACTATGCCCAAAAGCCTACAAAACACATTAAATAGCTGTATTGCAAAACCTGAGTATTTTTTTAAATCTGAATGTTTGAAATATTTTTTTAATATTTTGTATTCCAAACCCAATAATTTTAGGATATAATTCAATGAGAACAACATATGAAAGAAAACATACAGTAATATCCTGAAAAAGCAGTTCATCCTAAAAACTCATTTTCTTTGTTTTCCATCAAACTGCTGGGTGATAAGGCAGTCAGATGTTATTAAACTAGAATAAGGAAAAAGTTGGTGATTGATTTATCACTTTGATAACTGTAGAAACAATCATTTAACAAAGCAATTTAGATGAGCTGTTAGCACATTCAATTATCTGACAGAAGCAAAGAAAATCTCTGGAATGAGATAGAATCTAAAATGAAAAATGACAATGGCACGAGTCCCCCATTAGTGATGGGAGAGGCAGCAGAACTGGGTCTTTTATAATCAAAGGACCCTCACTGCAAGTGTATTCACGCTTCTGAAATTTTGTCCTTCAAAAGGTAATTTGTAGCTCCTATCACAGCAAATATAAAGCAAAACTGGAATATGACCAATTTGCTCTAAAAGTAAGCCATATCCATAGAGTTCCTTCATCTCAGAAAACAAAGTTATAATTGCATTTCTTTCTACTATCGGTTGCCTTCCAGAATCAGCTGTAGAAAAGCCGTATTAGTCAACCACAGCTGAAATCCAGTTGTAATATGTGGAAAAATACATGCATTCAACATTAACAGCAAAAAACTCAATGTAATTTTAGGTCTGGAAGGGAAGTCCTACATGACTTACAGCAGCCTGCATACGAAACCATGCAATAAAGGTGAATTCCTAAAGAACTTTGCTTCCCTATATACAGTATCTCCAAACTAGATAGAAAATTATCCAGCTGTGCTGCTTACACAGAATTGAGGAACTCTATTTAAAACTATTTTGCTCTAGAAGGAAACAAAGTACAAATCAATGCTTCTTGTTCCCACTTCTCTGTCTTCACATTTATTTACAACATTTAAAATATTTATCCTTTTTTGTGAAATGTGTTACTTAGGTTCATATTACCAAAAAAATAAGTTACATAGCTCAAACCTAGTGCTTCTTAAGAGTTCTAACTTGTGCAACAACATCGAACTGGCAACTTTCTTTATAAGACACTCACATTTTGCTAGCTCAATAGATTATTTTCCTATGGAAACAAAAGGTTCATAATCTTTGAGGCTCTTAAGTCCTTTGCACTTTTGAGAGCTTAGTCAATATACAATAAAAGGAATAAAATAAGCTTGCTGCTGTGTAAAAAGAACACTCTGTAATCAGTAGCCCTGAACACAGGGATCTAAACATCCACACTGATCAAGGGCTAAAATCAGCTTCACTTCTGCAATTCTGTGAAGATGATTTCTTTTCTCCTTGATTGACTTCAATTACAGTGCTTCATTTCCTATACTACTGTAACCTGAAAAGAGATAATGAACAGTAAAGCTTTTTCACCCATGAAATTAGTGTCTGTGTACCTCTTTTATTCATGAATTCAAGGACAACAATCCTTTTAACTCAAATTATAACTTCAGTTCTTCTAACTGGATATGTCTGGAAAACACCAGAAGAAATAGCTGCTCTAATACTAGGAAGACTCTCTTTGCTTACAAAGAATCAGTTCGGAACCATACAGGTCTCAAATACACACTGAACTGTAAATGGAGAAATGGCCAATGCTTCATAAAATAGATTTAAGGTATGAGAGTACAACACAGTACACTAACTTACTATATTTTTAAGGAAGCAGTGCACAGCTGCTACTTAAGAAAAATAAACTCAAAAAGGTCTTCTCTCCTTGGATGCGAGTCTGCCTATCTCTCATCAACTCAGGTGTCTACATTAAATTTAGTACTGGAGATATGTTAATTAGAGACTCCTGAAAGAGTAAGGTTCCATAAAATAATTGGACAAGTATGTAATAAGCAGATTCCAATCATTCAAAGATGCAGCTTTTCAGCCATGAGAGTTCATGACCGTATTCACTGGTTGCCTAAGCTGGGAACAAAACCATTCATAAGGAAGAAAAGTATGAGCAGACTATGTCCGTTATACAACTGTTACTTTGAACTTCTGAATATGTGTAGTTCAACTATTCAGACTACAAAGCCCACGCTGAATCACTCTATTTTTGGTGGTATCTAGTATGGCAAATATACTGTGAGCATAAAGAATTTTCAGTTAACAACTCCAGCATTTAAAATCTGATAGGAAGTCACTTATTCTACACTGAGCTTTATCCAATTTTAAGCAGATTATGAAGTCTTTTAGGTAAGTCATTCAGTAAAATTAAATATTTTGCATTTGGTCATACAGGGACTCTGAGGTAAGTCTGTTCTCACAACTCTAAAGAGCAGGTCAGGAGTCATCCTCCTCTGTTTCGCAAGTGAAAGCATGTTCTTCTGAATGGAAAAAAATAAACGTGTAGGCTTGGTCATCAGGAAACTCATCAACAATAAATTTGGATTCAAAGGAGAGGAAAGGAAAGTTTCACACAGAAGACTGGAAGAACCCCAGGTTACATAAATCTCTATTAATGATGCCTAGCTTACAAACTAATGAATGGAATCAGTAACCTAAAAAAAGACATTTGACATTTATATTGTACTTTATTTTTAGCAGCTCCAAACCAAATATTTATGTTGCAAGCAGAGGGGGAGGGGATCAACTTTTCCCCCAGCCAGCCTGCATAGTCACAAAACCATTCTACAGAAGCACTTTAAGTAAAGTAGGAAGCAATTATTTAAATAGCAAGGTCATAAATGAGCATACAGGACTGCAGGTATTGTGGACTGTGTAAGCTGTTAAAAGTAATTAAAAATTACCCTACTGGTTCATTACTAAACCAAAGCAGCATAATATTCTTCTCTTACATGCAAATATCAGACAGTAATAATACATTACAAAATAATTCAATCTTTTCAATATCTAACTTCATCCCCTCAAAACACAATCTCAAGAAGGTAGGCTTTGTTGGATGCATGTCTTTAGGATATTCTGAGTTTAGAAAGAAAGAAAGAATAATTTTCACTGATGAAAGCTATCAGGAAAATTCAGTCCTCATACTTTAATTAATGTGACAAGAAAAACTCAGTTCCTTAAAATTTCATCTACAAACCAACACACTCAGTGCTGGCAGGATTTTATGCTCATTCAGAGGTAACACTGTTAAAAAAGGCATCTAAGGGACTGGTCTCAACTTGGAAAATACTTAGGATGTTGCCTGAAGTATAACCAGCAATGTAATCCAGAGATGGTATGATTTTATAACTAGGTCTTTGTGTGTTTGTTGACATATGCGTGTGTGTGTATAGAAAAGATCTATCCTCCTGCATTTTTTCTGGTTTTACCTCAATAAAAGCCAGCTTGCCCAGCAACATCAGATGACTGAGAGACAGTCAAGGAAGTAACACACTGCTGATAAACAGACAGTCAATTTAGCCAAGGTGTTGTGTAACACACCGCTTTTAAATCTTCACCAATTTGTGAGCCTCTAAGAACTTTTCCAGTGGAGCTTCAGCTCTTTAGTTAATCCAAGCCTACTCCTAACGGCCCTTGTCCTGTTTTACAGTTCCTTTAGTAGTCTACAAACCCTGGCATTTTTGGCCATAAACTGTTTTATGCGTTAGAATCACTCCTCTCATGTTTAGACAGAAGGTAAAAGCAAAATGAGCTCAACTGAAGACTTTCTCACAAAAGCGAGAAAATGTTCAATTGCTTCCAAGCACAATATAAGGTAACGTTACAAAGTTTTGTATGCACACGATTTACTGGTTCTGGCAAACAATTTATCGCAAGTGACTGTTTTTCAGATATATAAATAATGAGTCTTTTACGTTTTACACAAGAGATTTCATATGTTTGACCTTCTAAGATTTTAAAATACCAAGTTGTGTAAGATTATATTAATTGTAAGGTAAGGCAGTCTATATATCAATAAAATAAAACATTGTGCCATAGCTTCATGCTTCAGTTCATCTTTTTCTTTTAGGAATTTTACTGTAAGTAAAAAAAGTTATCTTTTTACTGTAAGAATAATGTAATATTTTCCTCTTCATTAATTTCATATCACAAAAGTAAGTCTGCATAAGATTTAACTAGCAGAGGACAAATTATTTCTAATATTTCATCCTGTAAAAATTAATTTTTCAAAAATCATTAAATATTAAAAGGAATGTCCTGAGGCAGATTTCTTTGTATAACAGTATCCTCTCCTACATTTGTAAAACCATCATATATCTTTGATTATAAACACAGTATCTCCTTAAACCAGAGCTCGCCTGCATCTATTATCAGTTTATCATTCATACTCATGAAACTGGACCTAACAGTCAACTGGCAAGAGTAAATAGTGAGGTACACACACTAGCCTTGCAAACCAAACACATTTCTTTGAAGTATTCATCTTGTTTTATATGATTTATTGATACTGCTTGTATGGGATATGAAATTCAGCATTATCAAGCTGCTAACACCAAGCCTAATTTCATATCAACTGAACTCAATCCAAGTGTGAACTCCCAGCATACACAGGACGGGTAGCCATTGATAATTTTCCTTGTCCTGTTTGACTGACTGGGAACAAGATCAGCCAGGAGATACGTGTGCAATTGCTCTGTTCACAATGCAACTCCCATAGCTACTACCACTGAAAAAGCATAAGTGACTTAGTGGAAACATCAGATTTTTACCCCACCCTCAATAAAGAGAAGGAGCATGAAATCTACATAATGTTATACACTATATACATACACTATAAATGCACACTACATACACCGTAAAGGTGTATAATCTTAACTGGTACTGTACACTTTTTCTCCCTCTGGCTCCCTAAACAATGAGGCCAAGTGAGCTTTTGGTACTAAAATATCCGTTCTCTTAAAATCACATTGTAGTTGGTAATTGCAATTCAAGAGGTGAGCCTTAGCACTGTGGATTGTTTACCTAATGAGCTGTAATCTTTTTTTTTTTTTCTCATGGACTTAGTAGGATGCTGTTCTTAAACTGACAGCCAGGAATACAGACCTGTCGAGGCCAAATAGAAAGCAAATGTAGAATTGAAACTAAAAAAAGATTTAAGAAACTTTCTGGAAAAGTTATTTTCTTCTCTTAAATGAAAAATTCTGAACACACTTAATTAAAGCTGTGTTCAGACTATACTCATAGGAAGCTCTGTGTTTAAATCAGTCCTCTGCTAGTGCAAGCAGGTATGTCATCAATTCCTTTTACAAATGAGTGGGTTATATTTTAAAAGAAATTGTACTTTGTGCTTCTATTCTGATTGCTGTATTGGTTAGAAACCTTACCCTGATTTCCAGCATATGCCACTTCTACTCACTTCATATGCTGACAATGTCCTCAAAGATAAACAGTTCTTTTCTCTCTCATTAAAGTTTACTCTACTGACATATTTACAGCAAGCAACCATATGCTCCCTCAATCTTTATTTTTATAGGATCAACAAGCCAGCTTTTTCTGTACGACAGGTTCATGGTTTTGCATCTGTCACGCTTTGAAGAATGTCTTTCTGAGAAATTATTTTCCTGCATTACCTTCTCGTAACACATTTCACTGAAACTGCACCACTGAATACAGTCCTGAATTTAGCATTCAGAGTAACAGTTATTTACTATTTTTTGACCAGCAGTGTCAAGTTATGCTTCTTTTCCACTTACTAAATTCCTGCTATCCAGTAGGTTTTTGCTCCCATAGTCTTCTTTATCATCCTCTTAAAACCTGAGGCAGAAGTCTTACTTAATTTTAGGGCCATATCAAATTGGCTTAATATCTACATGATCCTTATTAGTAGTTGTTTTTCTTTTTTTTATTATTTATTAACAAAGCTGAAGAAGATTTAGATATTTATTATATACATTATGCAGGATTTCCACTGGTTCTGAACTTTAAAATCTATCTTCAAATATCAATATAACTTAGCATTGTCAGGACTCATGCTATAGTCTAAATCCTTAAGATCCTTATCACATTGAATTTCACTACTTTACTCCATTTTATATATATATTAACTTTATTAAAAAATATACTTTGAAATTGAGAGTTACACATGCAGAGTTAGTTCTGTTGATCATTAAATAAAACCTAAAATGAATCAATATCTGTCTCTCAGGTTAAGGGTCTTTTCTCTGCCCAATTCTTTCATGGAGTTCTTCCTGTTTTCCAAACCAGCATAACACCATGTCTTGCTAGTTTGGTGACAATGAAGTGAAGCAATGATGTGGACGATTACACTGAGATATCTCCCACACGATATTCTAAATACTCACTCTAAATTTTTTATCTGGGCAGCTGTAACACAAAATGCTACAGAATTTAAACTTCTTACAATATTGCAGAGCAGTCTATAAGCATGTTTCCAGCATTATCCCCAAAGAACATCTATTAGTCTCTCCCAAAGTAAGTTCCATCTGAAATACTGCTAATACTTTGTGTTAGCAGTATATCATGAAATCCTTCATTGTGCTAATTGTGTTTCTTTGCAGTATACCACAATATTACTAAACAATGCCCACCACCATCTTTGATTCTAACTTTCTTGAACAGTAACATGAAAGAATCCAGGATACTTGTTCTTATTCCTTCCAGCATCAGTCATAACCAATTATAACTTGTTTCTTGAATAACCTCTAAAAAAATAGTTACCTATATAAATACAGATTTTTTTTTTTACAAAACCATTTTCATGCACAGAAGCACTAAATTCTGTTGAAGATAACTTTTTTTTGCATGTAAGAGTATGTGAACACAGAGAACACCAATTACTTTTCCTTTCATCACACACTTCTGTCTTGCCACTACTTAAAACTGAAATAAACTATTAATTCTTCTCATACTGTACCTTTAGGGTCAGCCTCACAACATTACATTCCTGCAGAGGGTTTAGTTTCAGCGTTTCTCCCAAGTTACTGCAGCCTGATGTTTGATGCTGCATTTCACAGCAAACACAGACACCATCACTATCAAATTTAATCTGTGGAGGGGGAAAAAAAAAAAAATAAAAATAAAGGTCAGAGAAGGTATAAACGAACAAAAATACACATCCCAAAAATTATATTTACACTTATTGTGACAGTAAGGACTAGTATATGCAAAATGAAAATCTCTATGCAGAATGCCTTCCATTGGCTAATATAAGCTATAAATCCAGGTAAAACACAGAAAGAGGATACAATACCAAAGAAGAGTGTTACCTTTTATGCCTCTCTCTGAAAAAAAAATTGCTTTCCAGAGTACTGGAAACCAGAGTAACTCACCTGAATAAACATCAATTCATACCCAATGAGGAAAGACAAAAAATAATAGAAAAAAGTCAGAAAATATATGAAGCATCATGATCACAGATGTAACTTATACTTACACATACATGGAGAAATAATTACAAAAGAAACCATGACGTATACTTGAAAAAGGAGAACACAGCATGAAGAAAAAGTGGAGGAAGTAAGTGGTACATGTAATCTCCTACACATTTTTACTTTTCCTCTTTATTTTCCTACGTTCAGTTTGTCTTGAATACAATAAGCATTCAATGCTTTTACATTTTAAAAAGCATTATGTATTCTATTCTTCAAAGACTTTCATTAAAGCATGACTTGCTAAGAATACTGAACCCTGATTATTCTCAAAAAGTAAATTCAAGATATCTACAAGTGATTCTAAAATAATCCCATTCAGCTCAATGATAATATTCATTATATCGATTCTGACTTCCTCATTTACACAAAAAACAAATCCAAACAAAAATCCCCAAACCAAAAACCACAGCAATTCTTATATACTGCTTCCTTCTAACAAAGGCTTTTTAAAGTAAAAAATTTAACTCTCTACATGTTTCTACCTAGCCTGTTAATATGAACTGTCATCGCTTTAAATTTTCTCAGCTGGGTATTTCTATATTTTCTCTATTCCCATTCTGTAGGTTATTTAAAGGGCTAACAATGGGATACAATACCTTACTTCTCCAGGTCACTAGTTGCAATTCAATCCGGGTTAGTATTGAGAAAAATAATTAGTATCACATGGGAGTTCCTTGAACTATGACTTTAAAAATACCAGATCCCAAGTATGACACTTATGAGAGACTTGTGTGGCTTTTCATGTAAAGAATAAAAGATTCAATGTACCATTCGGGCACACTCCATCAGTCCTGTATGTCTCAAGTAAAGATGGAAGCAGAGTGGCTGGATGGTGAGAAATCCAAATCACCATGTTACTTACTCTTTTACATTAAAAAAAGTTTAAATTTAATTTTTCCAGACACAAATCCATAAAAAAATTCCAAATACAAACAAGCATTTACTATTTTAATTCAAATTCTCCCTAGGATGTTACCAATTTCCTGAAAATAGATAGTAGCGTTCCTTGTAGAATTACCTTGCACAGCCTTATATGTAGAATCACTTCAACAGAATATTTTCTTACTGCTAAGACCTTGAAGAATGTTTAAATTGTTCATATAATCTTAACGTATTTAAATATATATATGTACACACACACATAAATATTTTAGTGTCACCTTTGTCAGGCTTATCTAGTACTTTCTGCTTACATGCTGGTGACCAGAACAGCAGTTATAAGAGCAGAAATAAGAGTCCATTTAAAAAAAAAACATTATAAACTTTACTAGATGAGATGTAGATGAATAAATGCTTGCCATATGCAGTGATGAAGGCATGATCAGGGCAGGATGTTATCTCTCATTGGGGTTCAATTCCTGAGACTCCAGATTGCCCTCTAGCCAGTATAATTTGTAAAAAGGCTTTGAAAAAAATCGGAGTATGTAAATTACACCATTTCCCATATATTCAAAGGCAGCACTTGAAATAACTGTCTATGGCAACTCACAGAGACTGGTCATACCCTAAGCCATAGACACTGTAAAAGAAATGAAGGAAAAAAAAAAAAATTAGTTTGAGCACCTTTATAATAGTTGTGTTGTTTATTTCTCATTAGCATACAATTTAATTCACAAAGCTGCTTTAACAATTTCAGACAGTGGTTTTATTCAGTTCCTGTAAGCTTGTAATACTCTGTTTTAAACAGTGAAAGATCTGAACAAAACCCAACTACATGGTTTATGATCAGATAACCTCAGCTCTTCAAATCAATGGAAAATATAAAGCACTAAATGCCACTGGGGAGGTTTTGCTCCTGAACCTCTCTGGAAATGGTGTCAACTGTTAGATAAATGTTACAGAGGAAGTTCGAATCTTACACTTTGAATTTAGAGCTGTGTCAAATGCAGTGGCCAGAACGCTACAGCACACCTGCTACTCTAGCACCAGGCATACAGCAAATCAATATAGTCTTCAGCTGCTAAAGAGTTTTGATAATGAAGAAAACGGACTTCAGACAAAGCTATCTACTGCAAGATCATTTATTCTGATTCATGCTGTCCCTGTTCAATGAAAGATAGCCACTGACTCATGATGGGATGTATTTGACATTTCAAATATGAAATACAGATCCCAAGTCTACTTTTAGCTCATGTAATGAACAGGTGTCACAGAAATAAGGCTGAAAAGAGAAATACTTTCTTGGTCAAGATTTTCTGTTTATGAAAGATTGCCAATTTATTCTGAAAGATGTTCCATAACTTTGTACTGCCCAGTAACTCTCCCTTTAATTCAATTCTTAAAAATAGTTAAAAGAAAATGGTTTACATGAAAGTTCCTGCCAAACATAGGGACATTTTAAAAATCATAGCATATTCAAAAATACTTAAGATTTGCAAGCAGACTGCAAAATGAAACTCTATTTTGATCTTGAAACTGGGCTATGCGATTCATCTCAACGTGAACCTGCACTTGCTTTGCTTTTCCTTGCTTTGCCTATTCCAGCTAAACATAATTCAGGGAAAAAGGAGTATTCCTTTACGTGTTACTATAATCACAGGCTAATTTCAGCTGTACAACTGAAAAACAAATTATAAGCAATCTTTCTATACAGAGATAGACACTATCACTACTTTTCTGAATAATAAGCAGCTGTAAAATTGATTAAAACTAGAGCATTTATTTTTAAACAAATAAGCAACTTACAATAAGAGAAGTACACTCAGTAAAGACAAATGAAGACTAAGAAATAAAACATCATGAGCAAAATACTATCTTATGCAGTAATAGAATATAAACTAAAATATAGACATTGCTCTACCCACATATGTTAAGCACAATTTTAGAGATTAATTTTTTGAAAAAGAAATACATAAGACAGAAATGTTTCTCATACACACATTAATGAACAGTTTGAGCCTGTAACTGCTCTGTACAGATCCTGCTCTCACTGACTTAAAGCAATATCTTGAGGTTTTGGCTGCAGGATCTACAGCTAATCATGAAAAAAAATTCCAATTAAATTTTCATAACAAGACATTTAAGCTACTGGCATTTTTTTGTTCCTCAGTGTTGTATGTTGCTAAGCTGCAGGGTAAAGAGCACAAATACTAAATTCACAAATTACACATTCAAAATGCTAACATACGGTGAGCACATTTTTCATATTCACACAAAAATATATATTATGGAATATATAATAAATCCCCAGTGTTTAAAGCAAAATAAATGCTTCTGAATTTATCTAACTCCACAATACAGTAGATACTATTGTTAGTTTTAAAGCCATACATTCAGCATGAATGAGTTTGACAGAAATACTACAAGTAAAGCAGAATTTATTTTGAGTTTGACTTTTGTACTGTACTGGGCTTGGAAATATACTAGTATATTTTTGTCTGGCACAGTTACATGGAATGTTAACTACATCTCAAACTGCATGTCTACAAAAGCTGGATTTTGACTCCTACAGCTGCATTGTTGTAAAGTAAATTTGTATCCTAGAAGGCAATCAAAGGATTGAGAGCACTCTGATAATGTACACTCAGTGACATAGTGAAAGACTGCACAGATCTACAACACTAAAGTAAGCCATCTAAGGAATTAACATGAAATATACGCTTAGAACAAGCTTTTAATAAATTGGTATTTTTCCTTTTTGAGAGAAAAACAGTAATATAATAATTAAATATGTTCAACATAATACATTACCAAATTCTGAATCAAATCCTGCACTTAATCATAAAGGAGTATTGCTCACTACAGTGCATCTCTCCAGTGGGTGGTCTACAAGAACACAACTCTAGAATTTCATACGTAATAAGCACTTCAACATGGCAATATAATGTATTCACATGCAAATCCCCAACCTGACTGAAATGTGATTTTGAGTAAAGTAAGGTCTGGGCAGAAGAAACTGTATTTTTTTTTGAAACAATTATGATAAACAGTCACAATGAAATTAAATCACCTTCATCTAGTACAACACACTGTGGCAAAGCTACTTAGTATTTCATCATGCTCTGAAAATTCAAAGTCGCAGTTTGAATGTTTGTTTTATCATCTTTTGTCAGCTCAGCACTTCACCAGTCCAGAGGAAAGTTGGCACATTCCATCTGTAGCAGGAATGAAAAGCTTAGGGAAGTACAAATGAAACCTAACTGTTGTTTTTTAATTTACTAGCCAAGCACGCTGGCTTTGGAAAAAATGCAAAATATTATTTGCCAGATTCTTGCTTAAGTGACAATCTTCCATTAACCTGAAGAAACAAGCAAAGGTTTCCTTTGAATTCTGCCACAAGAGAACAAATGGGGAAAGAACCTCCTCAGGAAGTTCCTACATGCCCATCCACCAAACCTCTTACTCCCAAAATGTCTACAAAATGTGGCAAAGCGCACTTCCACCTGCAAGCCCTCTGCCTGCCCGCTGAAAGTATTTGTTTGATACAATGCCCTTCCTTCACTGTTGATTAGAACAAGACTAGAGAAGGCAATACAAAGGAGGGAAGAAGGAGGGCAAATATACAGTTAAAGAACCCAAGGCTGTTTTAAAATTCAGATCAAATGTCATCCCATGAAAATCACTGAATCTAGGATATTTTGAAATATTACATTTCCAAGTGGAAAACATCCCAAACAACTGAANAGAAGAAAAAGGCAATTCTTACTGACAGCTTTTATTTTCCTTCTAAATTTCACCTTATCCAAAATGAATTTATTCCTTTTAATTTCCATCAATGATCTGAGAATTCAGCTGCACAGCTCAGTCACTGCTTACTTCTGCAGCAGTAGGTTTCCTATTAGTGGTGATGATTCTGACCGAAATTGGAGACAAGACATGGGGTTCATAAACAGAAGAGAGGTAACTCAAGAAAACATTTAAAAGACTAAAAAGACTTTTTGTTGACTGAGATATTTTTCTTAGTAGTGAACACCTAACTACTGGCGGGAACTAATGTTTTATTTGTCTACAAATATGTTAATTAAGCAAGTTCTGCTTATTTCAACTTTCTGTCCCTGCAATGCCACTTCGTTGATTCTCATTAACTTGACTTTCTTCCTTTTGTCCTACACTTCTATTTATGAGTCTTTCTGCTGGGCACAAAGGCCTATGAGGAATCCTAACACTGATATCACTGATTGTGATATTATCACAATATATCCCAGAACAGAGATCACAAATGGCTAAATGGTATTATTAAATGATAAACACTGTCAACATGTTTAAACATAGACTCCAACAAGCGCATACATAATCACAGTTATCAGTAGTCTGAGCAAGCAACTGAAATGTAGGCTTAGGGATTCTTCAGCAAGTTTTGCTGAGTAGCCCTTTTTGCCAATGGCTACCCAAAAGGAACTACAAAAGCAGACATGCACATGCAGCAAAACCCATGCATGCACTCAGCTGTGACAGCACCAACGGTGCTGTTCTTGCTACAAGCGTTCCTCTCCATCTGGGACAGGATGCGCTGTTTAAGTTCTGTTCGCAAAGCTTACTGGACGTTTGTCAAAATCGTGTCAGTAATGACACCAGTTGCTACTGAGTCAGAGGTGAAAGACTCCACACACAAGTACAAATGGCTCCCCTCAGCCATATATACCTACACTTTTTTTCTTTTTCATCTATTATTACAGTCAATTAAATGTCAAAATCAGTAAGTAGTTAAGAACATGTTGGTTCTGAAACACAGACCTATAGAAATTGTAGAGGATTTTTGCCAACAATGAGCTACTGAGCAAGGAATTCGTGTTTCCAAAAGTCCAATGTTCCTTCTTTATTTTTTTCTTCTTTAGGGCTTTGATACTATCCTACAGGAGAGATGTGGCAAGATGGCATTGCTTGAGAATATGGAACACCACGTATCAACCACCAGAGCATGTTGTCTAGACAGAAGCCTAAGATACTCATTACAATGATGCTCCAAGTCAAAATACTGTGTTCGAAAATTATAGCAGGTAGGTCACCCAATATAGTTATATAGTTGCATCATAAAGTTAGGAAAGCATTACTTTTCAGAGACTGTTCTTTCTTCCATGCAGAAATGAAGCCATTTTTGGAAGTCTTCAAGGGAAGTTCTGATATAAACACAGTCCCTTAAAGTAACTTGTAAACAGTCCTAGTATCAAAGTGAAGTTCTCAAAACAAATCAGTAAGATTCACTTCAAAGACCTTCCACAAAAAATACCTATGATACTTCTTTTTTTCACGAAAAAAACCTAACAAACCCCACAACAAAAGCAAGCTATTTTCCCATTGCGCTCCAGCATGCATCTTATAACCGCTCCAGATTCCACCCGTTGATTTTTCCAGCTCTGCAGTGCAACTCCAACTCCACATCAAAATGAGAGCCAGGAACTCTATCAAGGGTTTCCCAGATCAACCATTTTATAGGTAAACCCCTTCCTTCCTCTTTTTGGGTCACTGCTAGTTTTCCACTGAGTCAGCTACCTGGCTCCATTCATCTGGTCCATAAAGCTTTACCCCAATCACACCTGGAAATTGCAAACACTGTAGAAAGCTTAGCAGAATACCTAAGCTTTTCCAGACTACCTAGCTGATGGAGCTTCAGACACACGCCTCTAAAACAGGATGGGTGACAGGAAAACAGAACACAGGCTTAAAAAAGCTGACTAAACAAACTGAAGGCATGAGATGAGTCACATCCAAATGGTTTCCTGTTCTGTATTTTTCATGTGCCTTTCAAATTATTTGCCAAAACATTTTATTTTAACTTAGTTTTATTAAATTGTGTGCAAACAGAAGCCTAAAGGGTTTTAACGGACAAAAACCTTAGAACAAATGGAAAACAATGGCTGAATAGAAGAGGTGCACAAGCATTTTGTGGAGTCATCTGTTGGCATTAGAGAGAAAAATGTATTTTCTCTGTCATTCAAATCAATGTCGTGGGGCGTGTATGTGCACATATTCCTAATACTTAATGAACTCTATGATTCATAAACTCATGCAGTTTAAAGAGGTTGTCTGGTCTACTGACAGCCAGATTATACTAAAAAGATCATTGATCCATTTGTCAATCTTACAATTTAATGTCATTTCCTGATTGGGAGGGGGAAATCATTGTTTTATTATCTACTTCACATCAGATATTTCAGATGTGAGTTTAGTTCTGTAGACATCTTTGTAGTTTAAGACAGAAAATATGTTAGAGTTCAATGTTTATGTATTTTTTTCCTGAGATAAAACCATGAAGAATTTAGGTATACTGTACCTTTTAATAATTTAGAGCATGCCACATCAAGATAACTTCTATTATTCTGTATTTTATTTAACATAAGTAACATACATTTGCTTTAGAAATTAAAAAAAAAAATAGATTGGCAAATAAAATATTAACATACACCTACTAAAACATTCCTATCAGTACATGTGTGAAATACACTGGCTGTGTAAGGAGCTATTGGATGAAATCCTGATACTGCTAACATTAAATGGCAATGAGTGCATTACTTTGATGTGGCCTGTATTCCACCTATTCTAATTAAGTGTCATTTGTACCATGACACTAAGCACCAAGTCATTCTAATAGTACAACTTTTTGAGGTGACAAAACACCATAAAGGAATTAGCACTTTAACTCTAGTAGTAGATGGGTCTACTAAACACATACTGTTTTGAAAATTAAAGGAATATGTGTATAAAAAACCAAACATATGAAAATTAAATCCATTGCCCTTTTTAAGAGACTTGTTTTTCATTACTCACCAACTGACATCCTTCCAGGGACTTTACCAGCTGAGCGTTCTGACAAGAGAGAATGGAACCAGCCAAGTTCAGCATTACGCACACTGCAGACAGCAGCATGAAAAAGGTTATCTGGAACAAAACCAAACAGCCTATTATTATTCACTGCAAGAGGCAAACAATAAAAAAAATATCATTTAGATGTTCAAGAACTTCCAGCCTGTCACACAATTACATGGATGGTAACATGTTATACATTTTAAAGACAAAAGTAGAATATTCTTTAATCTGACAACATACTGAGCCTCACACTATAAGAGAAAGCTAAATCAAAACTAGATTTGACTTTCAGCTATATATAACCTCCAGCCATTTGAAAATCATTCCTTTATCTTCCATTTTTATCACACTGAAAAATTAATGGGGTTTATGCGTGAGCATTATTAACAAGTAAGATTTGGAAAAAAAAGTATTTTTATTAATCAAAAGTAGTCTTAAAACAATTTAAATCCCTTTTGATGAGGATATGGGCATCTTAAAGAGGAAAAGTACTTGTGAATATCAGGTATGATGAGTTTATATGAGTTGGAGGAAGTGAACAAAATTAAGGATATACATAACTACTTGTTTCTTAAACAACAATCACAATTTAAGCAGCATCCTCCATATCAACTACCCATTGTGTTAATTACTCCTTTTATCTCTTTTCAACATATGCCAAAACAATCACTGACTTCATTGCATCAGCTTAACTATCATTTTATTGCTTTAAATGTAAAAAACCTGGCCCAGTGTGGGCAGACAGAAATCGCAGTATGTAGGGAACTCAATATGTAGGGAAATAGAAAGGCACAAGCAGTAGAAGGGCCAGAATAAACATGTGCTCAGTATGCGGCCACCTTAAATATTCAGTGTTCAGCTTGCCATATAACACTCATGCTCCTATTGAGTTATCTGAAATTAGTAAGAAATTCTCTTGCATCTTTTTTCTATATGCATGCCCATGGTTTACAATCTTTCCGGTCACTGGTCTCACAAGATGTTATCTTCCATCAATGCATATGCTACAAATATTTTTGGCAACCTTAAATCCAAAATGGTTGAATCTTTTTTTAGTGTCTTTCAAATGAAAAACAAGAATTTGAATAGTTTCCCTCTTCAGCAACCTAAGCCTTACCTGACATAAAAATTCCCAACTGATACATCTAAGGGTTAAATTATATCTCCATTGCATGTTTTGAAAGAAAACAAAATTTCAACTATTTTTACAATTTAACACTCCTATATCATGTGTATGAAAAAGAATCTGTGACAAATCTATGTCAAAGTCAAAACTTCTAAAATAAAAGACATGTTGCCATCATATAATAATGGGCAACTAGATAATGTCTGTGTGTCTATATATTATAACATGCAGATAAATACTGATACTATTAGTATAAAATATGGACTAATGGATACCTTGCAGACTTAATATTTATGTATCACCTCATTTTATTATTTCTTAATTTTTGTATTTTTAATCATTGTAACCCAAGAGCTTTATGCATTTATTTTTGCTAATACAGGCAATAAAAAAAGCCTGATGCAAGATTACAAATTTCAAAACCAGCCCCCTCCAACCAATTTATTAAAAGCAAGCTGGTGAAGTCTATGTGATGGAATTTCAACAGTTGAGTTTAATACAGCTAGAGCTGGTCTTTGAAATTCCTACTATAACTCCTTCTCAGTCAAAGTTTCTGGCTGGCTTTAATTATAGATTTACATGTACAGTTGGACTATCAGTAAAATAGGAATGTGAACACAAAACCTTTTTGAAGAGTGGTTTGAAATTTATTGATGAAAAATCCTCTTCAGGAGGGTATGTGTTCTTTTCAGCATTTGTATGTTGGAAACAGTCTAGATTGATGCCATTGTTTTCTCACTAAACTTATAGAGTTCTCATTTGCCTTATCAGTCATAAACAAATATGTTGTATACATCAAATTGAATAATTAAGTAAACCAATTAATGAAGGATTATTTGTGATTTTATCTTTCGCTAAACTAGGATGTTGCTTTGTTTCAACAGTGCCTGGGATATTCACTATGATTTTGTTCACAATCTTAGGACTATACCTAGACATTTGATGTAGGTATCTTTCCCTGCTGTGCTAGAAGAGTTATACTTCCCAAAACTTCAGATAAGGGTCAAAAATAAATTCACAATTCAAACAATTTCTCAACTGATTACTCTCGGCTCCTTCAGAAAGCTGGCAGAATGCAGCAATGTAAAAAAGGCTGCACTGGTCCTATGCTATGATAGAAGATCTGAAGAGGCATCCCAGGACATAAGGAAGGGCAGAGCTACACGAGGCTCCCCTTCACGCTCCCTTACAGGCAAGAAGAATCTGGCTTTATTTTCAAATAGAATAACATTAGCTTCAAGCAGAAGTTATGCTCAGAGCAACAGTACTGAACATCATCCTTCAAAAGAATAAGAATCAACCTTTAGATTCTTGGGATTTTTCCAGATCTCAATTTTAGTAGTAAGACCTTGTAATGAAATGATACAGTGCGAAACAAAACCAAGAGAGAGCCAAATGTCTTTCATTTCTTCCTCCAAGTGAAGAAAGAACTGTTTGGGGTACAGAACGCAGGAAATTACCAACCATGATGCAGCTTATGCTGGTGGAGAATCACACAAGAATTTTCTTACTGATATAAACCAGAAATGGAGTAATATGCCTTCACGGACTGACCAGATTGCCAGCCACCAATATTTATGAAGCTTATCTTACTACCAAGTAAAACAAATGCACTGGCTTATTTCATTCCTTCAGCAGCAACAATAAAGAAAACAGAAGAGAGGTGCCAGATCAGACACAGTCCTGCTGTTCACTCTGCCCACAACACGTTCATACTTAACACAACTGCTTTCATCTCCTCTCCTTTTGTGTTAATTTGTAAGCATAAAAAGGAACATAAAGCACTATGATGAATATAGTGAAAGAAAAAATTATCACAATTCTATTTGTGCTTCTTTGAATAATATATCTACATACATATTCCACATATTTATGCTTTTATGCATCTTTTTTTCCTAGAGTATTGAAAATGCTTTGAAGTGATTCCATTGTGTTTCACTCACAGGCAAAATTAAGATTTACTACTTAGATAAAGGTTCATGTCTGCAGTAGGTACATCACCTTTTGAGATAAAGACATTAAGCATTTTTTGTTATTTCATACAGGGGTCACCTCTAGAGACTTTTTGCTAGGTCAAGTATAGGCCTTCATCTTACTGATCAGATCACCAAACAAAGCATAAATAGAAGACATGCAGGATCACAGAAGACTTTTTTACATTCAGTAGAACGAACAACTCATTAATTCAAAGGTGAATCACTATTGAAATAGAGAATAGGGGAAACTGCCTTTCAGTCATTTCCGTGTCCTTAGAAAAGGGGGGCATTGGTATGCAGGATAACCTCTGCTTCCAAATTACTTGAAATGAATGAGACCAAGAGCGAGCACTGGCCATGCACCAATCTACATATGGAAATACTATGTTCTGGGATTCTAACAAGGAGGCAGTTAGCAGCCTCTGGCCTAATGCTATCAATTCAACTGTACTGAACATATGCACTGCTCTGCAAATTCTATTTTGACATGACCTCTCTGGTGAACAACCAGGATTACTAGAAAGGATGATCCCCAAAGAAAAAAGTTTAATTATCATGATTGCTCTAATAAGCCTTGATTATTTCTGCAATATCCAACCTGATGCAAAATATTTTGCAAAATACTAAGGGAGACTGTATGATAGGCATTAGCTAAAGAAAGCAAACTGAAATTTGGCAAGGAATTAACCCACTTAAATAGTCCAGAAATTGGTTTTAATTGAATTACACATTTCTGAAAACTGTTTTAAGTGTAAATATGCAGCGTATAATTTTATCATTGCAGTCCCAACGTGTACACTTAAGAGACCACACCATACACATCTGCACAGGGACCTTCCATATTGAAGGGAGGGGGGATTAAGCCCTATCAGGTTATGTTATCTTTCCACTATAAAAGAAGTTATTTGTAGTCCTATCTTTAGTAAAATTTGTAAACGTACCTCTAAAAATAAAGAGTACCATGGAAATAATTAAGTCTAAGGAGGTCTGAATATACTGAAAATGTTCAAAAATACAGTGCATTCATCACTTATTTTTCCTACTCTGATCATTGTTAGTCCTTTTTCATGTTTCTGACACAATGTTATTTTTGATAACTGATTAAAAAATATTTAAAGTGTAATTTGGAAAACTTATTCACTGGACTATACTAAAAATGAGGAAAGAACTTTTGCAAACATCACCTAATCATGTCATAGCAGAATTTTCTGCAATGTTCTCAACTTTCTTAAGAGGACACAAGTCTAAGAATACATGTGTATTTAATAAGTAATATGAAAATATGTAAATATAATTGTTGTTTTACAGACTGCATATACCATCAGAAGAACATTTCTCTTATCAATGTCGCAATTCTGCCTTGTATTTTTCAGTCACCATAGTTTGAGCAATAAAACATGAAAAGCTAATAATCTGAAAGAAAGCTATATTCCCCAAAACTCACTCACTTGTTTGACACTAATACATCTTAAATCAGTGCAAAATGGTTGTTAATCATATTGCAAGAGAGCAAACGCTGAAGATTATATTACTATTCAATACTTTCACAGTGCAATCTCGTTCAGGAAGGAAGAATTTCCAGCAGCAATACTGGAAAAGTTAGGCAGTTTGGCAAAATGGAGAAACGCCCCACAAAAAGATCTGAAACGCAACTATGAATATGTATCGCAATTGCGTTTTATAGAACAAACATACAAATAAAGAACTATCTTGCGAGTATCTTGATTATTCCAGTACTGGTCATTCATGCCTTTTCAACAACAGAAATGAACTTAGTCCTTTAATATCAAAATTCCTCACAGAGATATGATAAGGACATTTTATTTGATTAATTCTATGAAATGCACATTTGAATATGAAGTTGTATGAAACCTGCATCTGCACTGGTGTCTGGATGCTTCTGAGATATGAAGTGTTAATTTAAAAGTTACCTATAAAGTAGTATGTGAGAGAATCCAATTGTACACCACCATAGAAATTGTTTTTGTTTTCCTTATTAGTTCTTTATTGCCCTGCTCAAGAAAAGAATTTTACTGACAACTCAATAAAGCGAGATATGCTGGAAAAAAACCGTTGCATTTCAGAACCATATACTGTTCTAATTTTCTTTCTTTCCCCTTCCCATCCTTCTGTAATTATATTCCAGCAAAATATTGCAGAAGGTCTAACACTTCCATAACAACAGTCATTTAATCCAACTTTATTCTCATTTGAGCAACTACTTCATTTCTCAAAAAGCAGAAAGACAGAATATGATCTTTGTGGGTGACGTTTCTTGCATCATAACTGAGCTTGATTAAAAGGCACTATGGTGTCTTAAATCTGCTGCAACGACAAAAGAACTTCTGTCCATCTATACTACACTTGGATTTTGTGTAGAAGAGACTAAAAATGGCTTGCAATGGTATGTTTCCAGAAGTTCACCATTAAAGCTGAACTTACAGAGCCTAAAAATGCTAATATAGGACATTTATGGTGCCTTCTCTATTCTCATCAGTGACCTTATGAATGGTGGTTAAAAGGAAAGGAAAATGTCTCTTTAAAAATTAATATTAACATGTTCAGGCATAGTCAAAATCTTTTTTGTGATCATCACTAAAACTATATTTAAAATTACATTTGGAAGAAACCTTAACTTCTGAAGTTAATATGCGACAATATGGAAAAACAATTCTAAAAATAAACTAATTATTCTATGAATATGGTAATAAACCAAGCCTGGTTTCCTAGGAATTTTTGTTTCAACTACATTTCTTATTCACATTCCATTCTTCTATGTTTTCTTATGACCTCTCCTCTTAAGGAGTCTCAAGTTCTTTTTCCTTCTATCTTTCCATTGTCCAGCTATCTGCCACCATACAGGGAACACCACAGGTCTGTGACTAGTTGCAAACTGTGCGTGCTCTTTGACCAGTGTGGATGTGCTTGGCATGTCAGTTAGCCGACCAAATAGGAAAAAACATTCAAGTCATGCTACAGTCTTTCCCTTAGTGGGAACACTCATTCAGGTTATATCCTCTACTCAGTTACCAATTTTATCTGTACTTCAGGGAATTTATCTCTCTTTAAAACCTGTAATCTTCTGTCAGATTTGGTTGAAATTGTTCTGTTGGCTCACATGTTACTAGGAAGGAACAGCAGACAAAAAAAGAAATTTTAATAATTATTGTTGCTTATAGAAAAACACTGGAACATAGGTTTGTGCACAGCAATTTAGAAGATCTGGGACTGTGAAAAGTCTGAAGATTCTAGGGCAAAGAGAGCTTGGTAGCCCTAAATGTACACTTCCATATCTGTGCAGAACCAGATTTCTATAAAAATGAATAATGCTTGGATTGGAGCAAGTCTGCAAAATTCTTTTAATGTGTTGTAAGTTTCTCTTATCTGTAACTCTGGTTTAAAACATTTTTTTTATCTGAGAATTGTTTTTGCCATAACGTGGGACAATTGAAAAAGGTGAAGGATAATGAACCTTTTCAATGTCTTCTTGGCACTGTGAATACCTACATTATCAGGTGAATTACACCTGATAATGGCAGTTATCAGGTGTTCCTGTTCCCTATGAAAACTTAGACATTCCTTATTATTTCTCATAATGTAACATTTTTGGCTATAAGGAAGTTTCTACTCAAAAAGCGATACTGTACAGAAACATGTATGATTACATATTAACATATTTTGGCATTTTATTGAGTTTGAAATACACCTAATTTTTAAGGCAATCTTTAAGAATAGTAGATGGTATGGCTGTAGCAATCTGAGAATTAGCACCTTTTAGAAAATTATTAGTACTCTCAGTGAGATTATTTGTGAATGTTTTTTCCTGCACATTTCTTAAATGTAGATACAACCATACACCTGCCTTCAGAATGGCCTAAAGTACATCTTAATTTTATAGATGCTACCAAATAATCAAAGGAATTTACAGAACGTGATATATTCTCTCCTTCCATTCTTTCATGACTTTCATTTTTGTCTCTTAATATTGCTTTTTTCCCCACAATTGGCCTCAAGCAATTTCTTCTCTTTTGTTTTTACCATAATCTTTAGACTTCCTTTCGTCTTATTTCCCAAAGGTGCTGTTAAAACTGTATTACCTGCAAAACTGAAATCTTTAATCCTTGAGATAGTTGGCTCAAATCACCTTTTTGCCCTTACTGTGTCTTTCACAATTTGTTCTTGAAGTGTTAGAAAGAAAAAAGGGGAGAAATAGAAGAACAACCAACTCTAGCATACGCTGCAGTTTGTGACTTGCAACAGAAGACATTAGCATTTTAGATTTTCCATCCAACGTACAGCTTTGTACCAAAAAAGTAAAATTTGCTGGAGTTGTACATCAAAGCAAAAACCATAATGGAAAAGGTCTAGTGTGCTAGTACTATTCTAAAGAAGTGGGGTTGAGAAGCCACAGTTTCTTATGCAAAAGGTGAAAACTTTAATAACCAAAGAACTTCAAATTCCATTACAGCAATAATTCAGTGTCATTCACATTCTTAAAAAGAAGTTAAAACTGCTACTCAAACACATACCTAGGGATTCCTGATTGCACAGATATGGCTCTCATGATGTCTGAATGTAACCATCAGTTAAATATTTAAATACATCATATTATAAAGAAAAAATAACAGGCATTGTTAAATTTCTATAACCAGGAAATACTCAAAAAATATCCATGCTAACTCTAAGTATACCAAGGCATTATGTAAGTGCCAAGGCATTCCTCTACATTGCCATGGAATCTTCTCGATTAATACTGCCAATACACTGAAAATTCTGCTCATGAATTTTAGAAATAAATTTGCCAAATATGAAGCTGGTTAAAGCTTTCATTTTAAGATCAAATAAGTCATTGAAAGTGTGGACTATGCATCTGACATAATATGTAATTAAGACTGAAGGAGCAAAATTCTTAAAAAACCTGTAAGATTATGACCAACATGTGGTGCTCATACACTCATACAGCACGTAATCATGTTTTACAATCATTCAAGGCCAAAAATTTTGTGCCTAATGAATATCTATATTCCCGTTCATTAACTGTTCCTTCTTTTTGTTCCATATTCGCACCAAGACCATACTACATTGCTTTCTTTCAAACAAGCAATGAAAGAAGTCCAAACTACAAAAGAATGGAGGTGGAGGGCGAATACAGAAACATCTTCCTGAACTCTTTAAGTAACTCTGTTTTCTTCTCCATGTTATTAATATTCACTTTCTGGATAATTCTAAACGCTATCCTCCTCTATTGCCATGAATTACCCAGAGACGATCATCAGAGCCCTCCAAGTGAAGTAATTCCCAGGACAATTCCACCAACAGAGGTCGAATCCCCACAGCTCTCTGTAAAGATTGTGCTATATAAAAATCTAAATGGCATCTCAAATGACAATTTTCTGTGGGCATCAAGGATGAAGGCTCTTGTCAGTGACAATACTGATACAAATAGAGAACCAGCACAGTTAACACTGCACACTGGATGAGTATCTATCCAGTGGTCTCATACCAGGACTTGGCAAGGTCCAAAATTAATTGATGCCTATAGGGAGAGAGGAGCACCTCTGAATCTTTCAGCTATGGATGTAACAAGTTAGTGTGCACTTTGGAAGTGCTAACTCCCATGCAGGTAATGTTTTCCTGATAACCAATGCCTGAAGTGATGCTTTAAAACTGTAGACATGGAGTTCAGATAAAAAAAATGGTTAAACTAGCTTCCTTACAACAGATTCCATGATCTCATTATGAGCAGTCTCAAAAATACTTCATTTGTTCTAAAACTTGCCCTTTCATTTGGTGCCACCTTTGGCTAAGAAAAAATACGATTATGCCCTCTTGAACTTTTCCAGGCCAATAATGCCTTTCGTGAAATCAGACCTGTCTTATTCAAGACAAAGAGTCATCATATCTATTGCTATTCCTGTCACCTTTCTCTTAGTTTTTTCAATGAGGTAATTGGAACTACATTCAGCATTCAATATGTGGGTTTAAACTCTGACATACATAACAAAAAGTTATGGCTTATTCTGTATTTCTTTCCTAAAAACACCTAGCATTTTATCTGCATTATGGAATGCCAAGTACTGAACTTCTCTGTCATACAGCATTTGTGGTAATTCAACTTTTAAGCCCTCCTCTGTAGCATTTACCCCACTAGCAATGTCATACACAGGATACCCAGCACATATATTTTTGATATAGCAACACTCACATACAAAGCAACACTTTGGAAGGAAGTAACACCAGAGGAACAAATAGATTTCACAGGGTAGCATGTCTCTGGTAATGACCAGCTGTTTGGCCTCAGACAAGCTACTTCAACTGAATGCGTTTTCCATAGATGTGAAGTGAGAACTTTAAGACAGTGTAACTTCATAAGCACCTTCATGTATCTGACCGTATTAACTATTTGCAAAAAGTATGAGTCAAGAATTTATGTACCAGAATACATAAATCAAGAGCTCCTTCAGATTTCTGCAGGTCCAGCCCTGATACCAGGGGTGCATATACCTTTGTGTCTGCTATATGGAAGAAAATATGCAAATGGGTAAAGCAAAATCACCACTGCATATGAATAAATCAGGAGCACAGGAAAGAGGAACAGAACACATTAAATATGGTTTGAAGAATGACTTACTACTACAAGGAGGAAGAAGTCTCTGTATGCAAAGTAATTAAAGTCCTCCCAAAGTGATGTAGATATTGTATCAGATGAAGCCATATTTGTAAAAGCAAGTTTTTTTTTTCATTCCTTGCACTTTCATTTTGGAGGTATATACGAAACAGGATTTTCTTTTCATTGCTGGCATTTCAATCACTACTTCCCCTCAAGACACTAACACTTAGAAAATGTTACCTTCTGTGCTGATGAAACATATTATTCAACACTACTGTGCAGTGTACTTTGAGAAAAATCGGGAACTGACACGTCAAGCTTGCTTCTGCAAACCTGCCAATTCTCTGTACTTGTAATACTATGTGTTTTTCCTGTTAATTCCTGTCCTGTAGTTCTCTGAATAGTCAGAAAGTCATCCTTGAATGAACCTCTTTTTTTACATTATTGAAATATTTTGTAGAAAGCAAGTTTTTTGAGACATTGTCGTTTGACATTAGATACTACAGACTTTTCCCAACCATATTAAATATGTATGCATATATTTAATGTGGTTTAACATATACATATTTTAATATACAATTTATGATTTGTGAAGCAGCAAGAATAGCCAGAGGCAAATGTGCTTGTCCCTGTGAACTACTGTTTAAGTAGAGTAAAAATTTGCAGCATGGTATTTTGCTCACAAAGCTTTGGCTTACATGGTCTACAAGTAGTAACATTTATTATCATTTATTCTACAAAACTTGTAGTTTCCCTGATAGAGATGCAGAAGGATACAACCAGAAGCAAAACTGAAAATTTATGAATACCAAGCATTACAAAGCAGTGAGATCAGCAACTGTGCCAGTACTAAGTTAATGCAAGATTATCTGGGGTACTGACACAAGCTACCTGTTGGATCAGCCAGATGCTGAATTTAATATGAAGATTTCTGACATTTCTGTGAAGTCAAGTTCTCCACAATAAATGCATGTGGATTATTTTCCCTGCAATGCAGACAAGCAGCTCATCTCATCATCACCAAAGGATAAGCACCATATTCATTGCTAATAGTGCACTCATGAGAAACTGAAGGTACATACCTTACTTTATTTTAGACTAACATTTCTTCTTGCCTATTCCCCTAAATAATACCCCCACTAATAATAAATATGATGAAGTCTTAAGATCTATTATACTTTTATAGTATCAGATATTATATCTGATACTATTATATAGTATCAGATAATAGTCTGTATATATACTCTCTTCCAACAGTCCCTTTGAAAGCTTTGCAGAAACTAAAAAAATTTATCAACATATAAGCCTAAGAATACATAAAATCAAGAGGTAGTAATTATATTGTTGTTGTTACAATAATTTGAATTATTACTAATATTTTTATCTAATTGATATTTTTATATTTCAATATATCTGATCCAATTGCTTTCTATATTCTCAAACCAGGAAAAAAGAGTTCAGAATAAATACACTCAAATTTTGCCTGCTTCTGTAATAGACATCTAAGATGGGAGGAAAAAAAAATAAAAAAATCTCTTAAATCACAGACTCCATAGTCTTTTAGACTTGATGGGACCTCTGCTTAGCGTGGTGCTATGTGCATTAAGAAGCACCTGTGTTAAGTGGAGCCTGTCCCAGATGAGCTTCCTGTTACTGAACAATGGGGCTTACTCAAGGCAGGGAAGATTGCTGGAACTGCAAGATGTGGGCCAGACGGTCTCTGCACGGAGCAGAGCTTGAGGAGCGGGCACAGCAGCCAGGCTGCACAGAGGACAGAAGAAACCACGTTAGGAACCTGACAGGGAGAAACAAAGCAGCGTGCTGCCACTTGGAAAATTACTGAGGAAAGAAAACTAGCAAAGATTCCCCACAAAGCTACCTGGGTTCTGAGAAGATTCATATAAAAACCCTTTAAAAATTCCAATCCTTTCTTCTCTAGTTCCATTATAAAAGGTAACTATTATAGATTATATTCCAAGAAAAACTGGCTTTAAAAGCATATTGATCTTCTCTACCCAGTTCACTGAAGTAGAATGCCTAGGTATCTCTACCTCCAATCCCTGGCCAACACAAGGTCCTACCATGAACAAAACCAAAGTGTAGCTCTTCAACTAAGTAAAAAGAAGCATAAGCAGCTAGCAACAGTGGAAAGTCAAAACTAGACAAATTTAGACTAAGCTATTCATTCTTAGTAAGATTTAGTAACCATTGGAATACTATATCTGTGAGCATGATGGAATGTTCCATCACAAAGGCAACACCAGAGAGAACATGCCACAACTCCAAAGGAAGTGTTGCAGTTCATGATCAAGGTTGTTTGGGCTGTTATTTTAAGAGGTCATAGTACACTATTTTATTGATCCCTTCTGCCTTTGTAATTTATTCAGCTATAAAGTATACAACAAAAAAAAAAGATAAAATTCAAACTGCATTTAATTACAGATTATAGAATTAAATAGATAACTCACACATAATTTTAAAATGAGCCCATTTAAAAAACCTACCCAGAAATAGCAATCAAACCAACACTGTTAACTAATGGTTTGCAAGTGCACAAGAACCAACAAAATGTAGCGTCCCATTATTTTCCTCATAATAGAGATTATTTTCAACTATATCACTTTCAAAATTATTTCTCAACACTTGCCAAGAAGTGATTGATAATGAAAAAGCTTTGGCATTTCAGATCTGTTTAATGCAGCATTCCATGTCTTTTGCCTAAATTAAAATGAAGATTTGAACAAAATTATTTTCTCTAGGTCTAAAGCAATGTTCTATATTAAATAGGAAGAAATATTCCCTGCTGTGTGGCACAGCATCAGCTTAAAGATTTTAATGCTTTTATGTTAAGAACCATAAATTATATTCTGTTTTATCCTAAAATATATAAACATATTCAATTCCAGTCATAATTAAATTACATTTCCTCTAGATAAAATTTCTTTTGACTAGGTCTAATGAGGCTATTTAACTTTAAGAGAAAGTTGAAACCTTGGTATAAATATGAAAATACATGCAACTATTTCTAATTTCAAAGCTAAATATTTCAGATGAAAACATCTAAAATTGAACTTGGTGTACATTATTTTATTGACCATGTTATGGTCCTATTAACTTGTTTTCATTCAAATAGATTTTGTAATTTAATTAATTTATTTCTAGTTGCTTGGTTATATCTTCATCTCTACATTTCTTTATAAAAAATTCCTGTGGAAAATCCTAACTAGAACTTCAAAAATTATGCTATTTGAGTTTATAATAAATGCTATTAGTTCTAATTTACAAGAAAAAATTATGCCCCTCTCCTACTCTATTTTATTTATTGGTAGCTTTTATTTATTAGTTTCAACCAAGAGTCAGCAACTCGTGTCTTCAAAATAATTATCTGAAAGCTGTTGGCAAGAGCACAGTGCACAACAGAAAGAGGCACTGTGTGTTTCCAGTAGGATTTGAATCACAAAGAACAACATCTATTTAAAGACCAGAAGAAGCAGTTTAGTTTCCTTCCATATCATTGTGTAGTAAATAACAACAACAAAGTTAGGGATTTGGTAAGGCCTTTCAGGCTTTTCAAGAACCCTGGAATCCAAAATGCAACCTTGTCTCTGTATACAAGAGTACAGAAAGGGAAAGATCTATTTGTATTAAAACAAATCTCCTCTAATATCTCATAATAAGAGTATTTGTCCAATATCCTCAAGACATTCACTGTCAGTAAAGGCAATTTGCATAGGGAGAAATTCTGATGGTCATACAGATTATTTCCTCAAGCGTGACCACATTAAAGGACTGCAACACAACAGTGAGTTTAGCATTGTCGTAGTCGACATACAACAATACGTGTTTGTTATTTCATTATGCTATAGTAAAGCAGTATTAATTTACAGTTTATTTTAATATTTTTTAGGGAAGTGTAGTGGGGACTTGATTTAGTAATAAAGCCCTCATGCTCTCAGCTCAGAAACATTAAGTAGAAATTTGTCAAAACTAGATACTTCAGCACCTACTCATTCTCTGCTATTTTGATTCTAATTAACACTTTTAACATTTACACCTTTCTGAAGTGCACTAAAAGGAACAAAGAGTAATTCTAGAAAGCTGGGTAACCAAATAATTTTTCCCCTGAAGCATAAACAAAAGCTACTATACAGAATCTTACAGCTCATGGAGTACTTAAGCTGTAATTTGAGAATGAAGCACTGGATAACTTTCAGTCCTATTTGAAAATTAAAAGCTTAGTCCAAACAGATAATTTTATTAGTTGCTTTGCTGTTTATATTATCTCCCTACCATTCTTAGCAGGGTTGCAAACACTTCTAGATCTAGATCAGTAATTAATTTTGATATCTAAAAAAACCTTTTCAGCCTGTTTCAAACTCTTCATGCCCCAACAATAATCCATTCCTCTCTTGTCCCCCCCTCTTCTCCCCCACCCCAGCGAGCAGCAACAGAAGTTAACTTGCAGGTTTCAGGCATATTTGCTTCTATTTTTCTATTCTTTGCTAAGGTGCTGACCACAGTGACAGCTGAAGAAATTCTGACAAAGCAAAAAGTAAAAGGATTTTGCAGCCACACTGCAACAGGATCCTTTCCAAAAGGGAGCCTTATACTCTCTGCACTGCTTTGGCATCCACGTGCCATGTGAGAATGAACACTATCAGGCAAAGGCATTACTACTGCTTTCTGCAAATTCATGCTAAAAGTCTTACCATTTGCACCAAAGGTTCCTAAAATGAATAGATTTTGTGTTTCTGCTAGAAACCTTGGGCCTAATAAGGTGTTTGATCCTGTCAATCCATTCCACAAGTGACAAACAGATCCCTTTGCGCTTGTATTTCACTACTAAATATGTTTAAAAATTAAAATAGACAAGATGACATACTACTTTTCACATTCACTCATTTGAAAAGTGCATTTTATACTGATCTTAACATCAGTGGCCTACAGGCCTCTACTATAATAAAAGAGGAACAAGAAGAGGAACTTCACTTTTTGGCAGATAAAATCCAACCTGTCTCTTGAAGTATTCAAGTAATGCAACATTTCCAACAGCAATTTCAACAAAGCAAAGTTTGATGGCAATTATTTTCATAGCAGAGAACACGTTTAAATTTTGTCACATAATCTTTTAAAAGGGCAAGGGGGAGTTAACAGCTGGTACACTGCAGAACCTCACAGGACATTTGCTACATAAAATTAAGCACTCAAAAGCATCTTTCAATGATCTGCATTTAATATTTAACAAAATTAATGAGATAATCTTTACTGTAGCTACAGGCAGTCAACAAAAATTGTTTTATATCATAGTTTATATTGTCTAATTTTTACCACTAGCACTTCTATTTATACACCAGTGCTTCCCTAAATAAAAAAATCTATGCACATGAATTCTAACTTAAAATACTATTTTGAAAGAGAAAGCAAGCAAAGAGTACTATCTATTTTAATAAATGCTCTCAATTTGAAATGCTTCAAAATGACTGCTGCAGCTCTACAATCAGGTGGAAAAAGCAGAGTTTATATTCAGTGTGATCATAAACACTTCAAACATAAATGCTTTCTGAATAGAATTTTGACCACATAAGCCAGATTTAAAACCTGCAACTACCTCAGCCATACCAGTTTAATTTTCCTTCCAACATATTCTCTGAGGAAATAAAAATTTAAACCTTTTAAAGTTACCTAATAGAATACTTTTTTTCAAAAACTTTCTATGACAATGGCAGAACATGGATAGGTTAGGAAAGAAGACATTTTTCTAAATTAGTTTTGTGTGTAACAAAACACTCCATATTTAAACAAAACAGCCACTTAAATCAGTGATTAGAAATTAAAATATATACAAAATGTGTGAGTAGTCTAGTAACTTTAAAACAAATCTATGTAAGATTGAACTTATACTTCCATAGCAACTGCATTAACAGGGTGCTCCACATATACCATATCTTACTTTTTGCAAGTGTCACATTGCTGGAAGGATTCACCTCCGTGGAAGTGTCGGTGAAATGCCACTCCATATAAATTAACCTTCTATAACATCTGCAGCAGAATACCCTGAGGAAATAAAAGCTCACGTTGTCCTGCTGACAAAGACAGGCATCAAAAGGCTACGCAAGCAGGCCTTCCTGGCAGTAGGATAATTAGAGAGAAGCAGGTTGTAAAGGTCGGATGAACAGATATCTTGCATCTGTCTTTCCCAAAATATTAATTGCAATTAACTACCCATGTGCAATTATTCTTATTAATGAACAATTGTGTGGTCTCTCTGAAAGCTATCACACCGGAATACTTTTACTTTCATCATAAAGGAAGAAGGCTTCTGTCAGGTAAGCAAGGTCAGCAAGCCATGACTGCTAAATCATATCAATAGTGCATGAGTATTTTCAGTATCAGACAGTTCGTGAGGCAAGGCTTCCATGTGGACAGTGTTTTTTCCATTTCTGTTCTAATGTAACCTCATTATAGTTTATAGGCTGTTTAATGAAAAACCGCGCATACATCTCTATGGAAGACTCACAAGAATAATTTGAGGGAGAGCCATCAATACATAAGCTTTAAAATTTTTAAGACCCTCACTCATGTATCTGCGGTAGAACTGAATCCATAAGGTTGTGTGAGATTTTTATAGCATCTGTAGTAAGGAAATCCAAACACTTGATCACAGGCACGTCTAACTCAAGATCTAAACTGTGATTCACCTGGCAAACAAATCCCACTAAAACAAAAGTACTTTTCTTCAACAAGCACAGGGTAATTAGATTGTCTTTGGATAATGGTGCATTTCCCTCCATCTGGTGCACAAAGAAAACTGAAATCACCTGAGTTTTGATTGTACAAAGAATGAGGTATCCATCCCCAACTCCATCATCCCCCCAAAATACTTCATATTAGTTCATGCAAATATTTCTTCTATTTTTAAATAAAAACATTTCAAATGCAATTCATCTCATTGAAATAAATTTCTGAAGTTACTGTTTCCTCAGCATTCTACATCAAAATAGAAGTTCAACAAATACTTTCCATGCTGCCCAACTAGCCAGCTCCAGTGATACCATACAGATGCAGCTTTACTCCAGTTATCCAAATTAGAGGATGAAAAACATACAGTCCCTAGTTTTGCCTTTACACACATGGATAAAACAAACACATCCAATTATTATTTTCTTTTCCTACATTAGAAACAGAATTTAATTTTTTATTTTATTATACCATATACTGTTTACAATGGAAGAAAATCCTATACTGGAAGGACATGGGAAATGACGTGAACAACATTATTTCTATTACCTGTTCTGAAGAACAGTTCAATTAACAGTCGATGACCATTGAAAAAGACCTGATTAGCAGCGGGAGAGTCTACACTAAGTGTAGCAGCAGGAGCAGCAAAGTGCCCGCTCTGCCCTCCGCGCTTCTTTTTCTACATCACTCAGCAGTGTGTGCAGAATGATTTCTCATCTCTCCACTGGGACTCTAGGACCACTCCAACTCTCTAGACCCCAGGAGTGGCCTGTCCAACAGAGGGGTTTTTCTCACCTTCCCAAGGTAAGCTCTAACCAACATCTTTTGCTCTATAAACCTAATGGAGGGGATCAGCTATAAGTGTTGATTACATGAGGCAGAGCTGTTTGTTACTGGCAGCAATACCCTATGGTTGTTTCCTGGGCCCTCTTAACAAGAGTTCACTCCTTCCTTCCCCTCCCACGCAATCCCCTGTAGGACACTGCCCTGCAGACGTGTATCTGTGTGAATGTACACAGATGTTTCTTTAGCTCTGTGCATAGGTAAGTTTCTGCTTCTCCATCCTGTCCACAGACAAGTGAAAATTTATAAGGGTAATGCTTTCCTATCACAAATAAAGCTCTGTTAACAAGAAGCAAATACGTTGTTTTTCCAGTCAAATGCAAATACTGATTCTCTGCTGTGGTTCTTATGCATACAGCAGATTGACATACACTATCCCATATTTCCAACTTTTCTAGTACTATGTCAGAAAGCATGAACATCTTCCTACCAATTCCTGATAGCTGTCACTCATTTATATTAAAAAGCAAATCCCTACATACATAAAATACTGATATGACTATACAGATTTTAATATGAATGCAAAACAAGCAGATACAGTGTAGTTTTATAGCTTTTAAAAATTTTAGTAGTGGGTATTACAATAAAGCATTTTTTCGGAAACCATACAGTAAAACAACAGAGAAAGAGAGATCAGGAACTTCATGATACATTTATCTCTGTATTTAGAAGTACAAAGACATGTATATGCTGTGGTCACTTGTACTACCCTGAACTACAGGTGTTCTCAAACAGAATAAAGCCACTGAATTATTGTGATGGGCTGAATTTCCATTAAAAATGCCAAGTTAAAAGAAATGAGATCTCCTAATCCATCTTCAATTCAGATGGAAATAAAAATATGTCAACAAATGGACTTTTTAATTACATTGCTCTTCAAGGAGACCAAATATGATAATGCTTTTAATAAACAAGCTAGGCTGATGACCAAACATAGCAGCTGAAGAGAGATGAAAATAACTCAAAAGACTCAATTGCTTTTTTCTCTTTATCAGCTTTCAATACTGTAATGCCATGGAAATCAGCAAAGAGAGAACACCTGTAAAATCACAGGTTAAAAAAGCTAAGATACTGCTTCTGACCTTCTGGCTGTGCTACCCATGTCCATTCCACTGCCATACTGGGAACAGAAATGACAGGAGCTTAAACAATTTGGTACCTTCATGGGCCTCTGTAGAATAAAGCCTCTATTGCAGCATTTCAGAGGCAGCAGTCGATTTGTGTTTTGCTGCCACACGTACACAGAGAGTTCAAGGCCCTGGAATGCCCTTAGAATTAAGCATCTTACAACATAGATATGGATAAATTATTATTACTGCTGGTCATAGCTATACAAAATCTACTATATGGTAGAAAACCAATCAATGCTTTTTTCTATCTAACAATAGTTTAGATCCCATATTTTAAAAAGTGTTAAAATGCTTTTGCACTTCTACTTTTTAATAGATACAGCTATATTATTTATAGATACCAGTCTTTTCCTTTCCTGATATGGAACAGTATTATGGCAATGATGAAGAGGTCAAACAGATCTTTTTGAATGAAAATCCTAATAAAATATGAAATATGACAAAAATGCATAAAAAAATATTTTTTGTTCCAAACAGTATTTAACTAAGTATCTAGAGACAAACTACACAGTTTCACTTTTAAAACTGTATTATTTTATGGTGTAGAAATAGAAGGCACAGCATCCAACTGAGTGCAGTTTATTTCTGATTTGTGAAACTTTTCTACCCAAAGATTTTGCAACACTGAGCAACTAAATATTGCAATACACAAGCAACTAAAATGTTGAATCAAAACCTAATTTTTCTCAGTCTGAGATCCAGGTAAGCCTGCTAAGTCATTTTAAGTCATCAGTTTAAAATATTCTGCAATGATTATCCTTTATACACTGTACATAAACAGAGATCAATTGTGCTCAGTGAAAGCCTGAGTCTAGTAGCTGCAGGAATTCAGTAGGAAATGAATCACAGATACCAAAACAGCTTTTGCTTCTATTATCAATCTGCTTCTACGTTACATTGTGTGTAATCACTTCCGTATTGGTACTCAAGAAGGCAGAGATGCCAAAACTAGTAGAAATGTGAAAAATTAGAAGTTGATTTTGCACATTTTGTTCAATACATGTATGTACTATTTTAAAATATATTGACTCCTTTACTCTCAAAGCTCGTATCTGGCTTCTTTTGACTTTGAAAACACTCCCAGTGCTTCCAAAATTCTTGAGACTACATCAACTATCAGGGCCCAGAGTAAATCTGAAAAGTAAAAATGTCATTATTTATCTCTCCATCATCTCCACACAATTTCTGATAACGTACAAGGAATTGTTTTACTACTGTTTACTATTTTTAGAAACCTCTACAGTTGCCAGTGAAACTATTGGAATTGAAACGACTCCTTTTTGAATACTCAGCATCAAATTATTGATCTTACTTGTTTAAAAAAATAACCAAACCACACCAAAACCCCCATTAATCTCTCCCTCTACAGGTTTTTTTTTCCCTCCTTCTGAGTTCCTCAAACATTCCACATTTCCTGCTGTCACATACTCCTTTTCTCTATTGTGTGAATAGGCTTGTGCTTGTGTTAAAATCCCTTTTTTGGTCACTATCATTCATATTCAAAAAAAATGCAAGAACAGGGTTTTATTTGCCCTAATACCAGGAGTAATAATAAATTTAAGGTATCTTACATTTAATGTTCACGCTATTTTGAGAATTAGGGCCTTGCTTTACTTCAGCAGTTTTCTCCAGTTGACATGTCTGCCTGCACTTTCATGAAATATCACTCAAGAAAGGAAACAATGTGCTCTTGCTGCACATCTCAAATGTTTTACAAAATACACGTTAAATATTAGATCTGTTCCTTTTTATGAAGGTATAATTTTGTACAATGAGTGACTCATTTTTAGCCTTTTAACACTTCTCTACTTACATCTAGTCTTTGAAATGCCCCAAATTTTCCTGTGCTGATACGGCTAAACAAACATTTATTCATCCTGTAAAATGCATTTAGCCATATTCATGCCTAAAATATAAAGTTATAACCAACTCTCAGGATTTAAGGGTAGTTCATTTTTTCATTCCTTATGGCTTTATGTTCAGAAGCTACACATAGTAAAATTAAGAAGAGAAAATAACTTAAAATATCTGCAAAGTGAAAAAATTACTCGAGACTGAAAGGAAAGGTACTTATGGAAGCAAAGGTAAATAATGTAACATTCCCAGTACATAAACAAAAAGTGAACAATAAAGAGGACTGTAAACTTCTGAAGAATGAACTAAGTATTTTACTGAAAGACAGAGACATCCCTAAACAAAAATACTTTATTCTACTCAGTGCTTACAAAGGAAGTGAGGCAGATGTCAGAAGCCAAGATTAATTTATCAAGGAGGAAGAAGAAATGCTGAAGGAAACCAGACTCATACCAAGAAAGAGTTGAAGAAATTAGACTGTGCAAGGGCTGCCAAAAACTCCAGGACCAGATGAGATGCAGCTTGCATTTCTAAAAGAAGGAACAAATGAGATGGAAGAACCATTAGCAGATATATTTAGAAAACATGTGAGAACAGGGGAATTACTGATGGACTGAAGAGAGGCAAATGTAGCACCCATACCATACTCTTCATTATAAGCAGCAGCAATGATTCTGGAACTGTGACAGTTTCCTGTTGCATGGTACTGCCATGGCAACATGATGCAATGGGAGCAGATGGGGAGTAGAAGGGTCTGTTTAAGGGTAATTAAGACGTGCTTGTTTAGGAAGGGGCAAGTGTTATGCCCCAGCAGGCTTTGTCTGCTCTTCAGGAAAAGCTGCTTGTGGTCTTTTAAAATTTTGCTGCTGGGGATAACTAATTAGCAGACGGATGCTCAAAAGGAGTCTAGATTCTGATATGGGTGCCAGCTGGTGGCAGCTGGGCCCCTAAACAGGCAGCCTTTATAGAAAGGGTAACAGAGAGATGCAGACAGACAGACCCGGGCAAGAAAAAGCTGTAAGAAGTGGTAAGCTGTAAAAGGGGACATAGAATGTTCGTTCTAAATAGATGCTTTGCTCTGTGACACCTTTTGTTCCCCTTTCATCTCAAGTGTTGTTTCTTTTTCTCCCGGTTCACAGCTTTACTGGGTCATTCTCTGTTTTTCTTCCTTCTTTCTCTTTCATCAGGTATATTCTAATAAAATGGTGCTAGGGGTAGATTTTTCTGTCAGTCATGTCCATATACTAGTGAAGAAAGAAGGGAATTGACAGTCTTAGGAAAAAAACAGCAATAGGTGAGACAGCACACCTAAAAATCTAAATGTTTATGTTAATCTACATGCAAAAAGCAATTTGGGACATGACTGTAATCAGTTTACACACACTCTAACTGCAAACTTTGAAGACTATACTTTCCAGATCCCCTACTCAATCCAACAAGAGGCATTAATTCACAGCTTAAACCAGAAGTTTATACACTGGGAAAATATCTCTCAGGGCAGGGGACACGTGGAAATTCCAGCCAACCTCCCCACTTCACACACATGTGTGCATACACATGTAAAAGCTCTTTTTTTGGCAACCAAAATTTGCACTAAAGCACAACACTAACACTTGGTAATAGAGAGGAAGACTAGAGAAATGCAAGACCAACAGCTTAAATAAGAGGAAAGAATTTAATAACAGAGTGTCCCACTAATAAAGATTCAGAAGAGGTCCATTCTAAAAAGAACAAGACAAACCCCTCAAAAGCCTCAGATTTAAGGCACAGACATCTATCAAGACGATTCAGATGGAAAGCCGATAATATTTGACAGACTACTTTCTAGCTGCCCCAAAGTCACTCCCTGTCTAAGAGAAACTCCCCATTTATGATCCATGCATAACATCAGAAAAGGCTAAAGCCAGAAAGAGCATCCAGAGGTTGCAGCACTTTAAGAATAAAATTAAGCTTAACTGCACTATTAAAGGTTGCAGCACTTTAAGAATAAAATTAAGCTTAACTGCACTATTTTGGAGAAAACACAATTGTCATGGTTTAGCCCCAGCCAGCTGCTAAGCACCATGTGGCTGCTTGCTCGCTCCTTCTATTTTATGAATATCTGTGCAAACATCACTAGGGCACATTCCTGCATATGCACATCTAAAATTATATGTATCTTTTACAAATATCGTTGAAATCTACTTTCTGAGAAGTGCTCCAGTAAAATCTGGTCACTTGAATGTCCACAGAAACAGAAAACAAAGCCCAGCACAAGTACAGCCAAAACTAGTCACTAAATATAGCATAGCTATATAAAATATTTATAATTTTTACCTAGTTATGTTATTCATCAAGGCACTTGATGTAACAAAACCCTAAGAAATCCCTGTTTGTTTCTCAGAGTCAGTTATTCATCCAAGTATTTGGAAATGAAAATTTATGCACAGAGCATAAAAATACCCTAAAGAAATGGGAAAAGTAAATATTGTATTTGTCCTGCTACTACTGAAACTGAGGAAATTAAAAAAAAAAAAAAAAGATATATCTACAACCAACTTTTGTGGGAATGGCTCAATCAGGTGTGGCTAAAGATGCCTAAAAGCAGACTTGTTCAATTCCAGTTCTGTTTCTATTCTCTTCTACTCCTCCTCAGCTGCTCTTTTCTCTAGTCTTCAGTCCAAGAACAGCATTCAGTAAATTAAAAACGCCCTCCTCCTTGGAGCATCTGAACACTTACCAACCCAAATTCGATATGAGAAGACACAAAAAGAGATCCACAGCTTCTGCTATGCATTTCACATAGGGTGCTGGAATGTAGCCAGATAAATGGTAAGTACTTGTATCTCCCTCAATAAGTCTCCTACAGACCCACTGGCACAGTTAGTAGAACTAGGGTAGGAAACATCCATACATCCTTGGAAGCGAGTAAGGAAGGTGCAGGAATGAAAGAATTACAGTTATTGGCTGACTGAAAAGGCTCCAAAATCTTATATTCACTAGTCTGGTTTGGTGGAATTTATTTATTTATTAAAATCAGGAAAGATACTTTACTACGAAACCCTCCAAAACCATTCAGGTTTAACTACTCTGTTTGAGAATCTGCTTGGAATAACTAACAAACAGAAGCAGTTTTCACAGAAACAGAAATATATTTTAAACCTGCTTTCAAAATGATGTAACCTGGAATATGCTTATCAATAAATATATTAACCTCATTTTTAGATAGCGTCTCACAGACTTTTGGTATAACTACAGTCACACTGCAGTAGTATGCAGAGACAGTTGATCTAGTTTGGTTACCAGAGCAGTATTGCCATGGTATGGTAGTGCTTTACACAACTACCCCTCAGTGAATGGGAGAAGCAGGGAAAAGACAAAGAAAACTTCACTATCCCAACTACAGGGACAGATTCGTTACAGCTCCTGCTTTCTTCACCAACATCATTCAAACCTAAGATACAAATCTATTATAAGTCAGGATTAATTAGGTTTGGTGCCTATGGCACTATGTTTAAAAATTACACTGAAAAAAAAAAGTATCAGAGATTCCATTGTGTGAGTTCTTATTGACATACTTTACTTTTGGTTCACTAGCATTCCTCTCTGCTCATCTAGGTCCTGTTTTTCTCAACAGCTTTTGATCTCAGTCTCCCTCATGTTGCCAGACTCACATTTTAACTCCTCCTTCCTGTCCTAGTCCTCTGCCTTTCTCTTCCCCTTGATTTAGCATTCAGCTCCTCTAAATTGAGTATTTTCCTTCCATGCTCCTAGAAAAGAGGTCAAAGAAAAACCCTCTGCTCTCAATTTCAAAGTCTGGGTTGAGACTCCAGTCCACACCAGCTTTGAGCAAAATTTACAGCTTTATATTAGAAGAGCTACTTTGTGAACCAGCGTTGGATTTGGTTTGCAAGTAGAAGCAATTACAGCTTTCCAAGTTGCTTTTTGAAAGCAAGCAATACTCAGCATTCAATCATATCCCAGTTTATCAGAAACTTTGCAAAACTCCGGTATGTAAGATGTAGTTGGTTTTACCCAGTGTTTTGTTAACCTTTAATGCTTCAGCCTCAGAGACTGTTTATCTAATAGCAGGATTCTTAATGAACACCTTGATCAACAAATTCAAAGAATACACATGCTGAAATAATACTGCAAAAGGAGGGATATGTTAAAGCAGAGCGATATTCTGCATCTCATCTCAACATCACACAAGCATCAAAGCCAACAATGACATACAAGGTGACAGACACCTTTAGACTTTGCCATTCTCCCAGGGTGTGCATTTAACTTGTTTTCTCTTACAGTCCTGACCCATTTGTGCCAACATTGCCTCTCCACTCCATAGATTATCTATTTATTCCAGCTGCCAAAACCACATCTCTGCTGGGGGTGAAGGGGGGAATAAAAAGACTTTTTTTTAAGTTCAAAAATTTCAATCAGTTTTCATCTAAAAGGAAGCTGTAAATTCTCTTACCAGAGTTTAAAAATACATGTCTCATCACACTGACTAGGCTAGGACCTCAGGTTAAGTAGTATGGCCAGAAACACATCAATACCACACATCACTGAGAAAAATTTGGGAAACTTACTTGTACATTATTTCTATACATTTTATGTATCATGTTTCCTGGAGTTTGGTCATTTCTGATATACCCAGCAATGATATCTAGTGATAGGAGATAATCAATGAAGAAACATTTGGACCAGTTTTACATATCCATGCATCTTGTGGGGCAAGGGCATGTGTGGATGTATTTATTTAAAATTATTAGTATTTTCTTTTTTACAACAGGTATAGATATTTTTCTACTGATTTTGCTGAAAAAATAAATTTATTTAAGTCTTATTTAGTCAAATAGTTCAAGTTTTTCACAGGACTTCTAGAAAGAAAATCTCTCATTTTGCAACAAACTACCAAGCTGGCCCAAGATGAATATTTTCTAACAAAGTCAGTTCAGTATTTGACTGATTCTTACCACAGGTGCAGTCTGAGACCTCGCACAGCAGTTCATCCTTGTGCCTGATGTGCAGGTTGAACTGCTGCTTTTTAGGATGACTCCTCTTTTTATTTTTCTTAAATAATAAAAATCCTATCTGCTTATAAAAAAAAGAGAAAAAGAAGAAAAAGCATGAAGTAATAGTTCATTTCAAGGGATAATGCACTGAAAACAGAATGCCATTTAAGACAAAAGAAAGAAATGAGAAAACATCCTGAAAAACAAAGGTACAGACCAGATTTCTGAGCCTTTATACCCAGGTTAGTTACTAAAGGTATATGCACAGATTTGCATGTTCACTGATGCATAGAATTCACTGTATCTGCAATGCAGACTTCATACGAAATGCTTTTAAATAGCTATTCTGAGTAATTAAGATCACTTATTAATAAAAGTATTGTGTTAGAACTAGATAATCTTTAAGGTCCATTCCAACCCAGGCCATTCTATGATTCACAGACATTAAAAAATACATTTCTGTTCCTTGAAAAAAATATTAAAGGTATCAGTTTATTGTAAATGCTTTCAGTTAGAAATGTAAAAATATTTTTCTGGGATCAACCAAATGGCAGATGGCAACAGAGAAGCTTTCTACTCAATTCAGAGGCCGAATTAATCTCCTTAGCACAAATATATTTGCAATTACCATAGACTGTAACAGAAAAATAAATCTCACTGCACAGTTTAAAGTTTTGTACAAGGTAATTCATCCTCAGGAGACACCCAAGCTCTTCCCCAATTTTCAGATACTTCCATAAACCACAAGGAAACAAATTCCTATTTGAACACAGCATTTTAACTTTAAGCAGTGTTATTGACACAACCAGAACAAATAAGGGACACTTGAAAGTTTTCCCCAAAGTACTACAAGTTCTCTGAGATTTTGTAAGCAAAAAACCAGAAAGCTTAACGAGAAAACATCTGAAATATATGGAAAATACTGTTCAAAATTCATGCAGAAACAATTTAAAGATTTCCTTTGCCCAGGTGTCTCCTCTGGTAAATGTAAATACTGGTTCAATAACAGACACCGATTCCTTGCATATAGAAAACATTTTGGCAACATAAACAACTGATAGCTAGGTGGTGACCAATAAAACTCAGATAAACTAATCAGATCTGGTGAATCCTTCAGATAATTAAGACACAAAGACACTTTAGCGTGACAGCTTCGATGTATAATTAAATTTCTGCACATTAACATCACAGTAAAATTTCCTTAGTGAGTACGCATTTGTAAATCTTCTACTGAACGTATAATACAAAACGCCACTCATGCTACTGTCTTGCAAATGGATAACTATTCTCAGTTTTGACTTTGGTTCCAAAGTGTTAAACCATGCGACTACCCACTCATTTCAATACCAATACTACATAACACATTTCTGGTAAGATACAGTCAGAAGTTAATGGCTGATAAACTGTTCTTTGTGTTTATTGCTTCTTCAACTTCCTCTTTTAGCCTGCACAAAATAATAATTTTGCACGGAAAAGACACTGCATCTGTGAAGAAAAAAAAAAAAAAAGGTCTAAATACAGCAATGAGCAAACCAGACTCGGCAGCATAAGGGGTTGACCCTGGCCAGCAGCTAAGCACCACACAGCCCCTCACTCACTCTCCTTTGCAGCACGACGGGAAGAGAATCAGAAGAGCAAAAAAGCGAAAAAACTTGTGGGTCGAGATAAAGATAGTTTAATAAGTGAAGGAAAGAGGAAGGAAATAAAACCAAAGCAAGTTATGCATCGTGGGGAAAAAGAGAAAGCCTTGATGCTGTGCAAGTACTGCTCAGCAACAGGCAAAACATTGGTGTGTTACCAACCCTGTTTCAGTCAGAAAGCCAAAACAAGCAGGAAATTAGCACCTTAAAAAATTACCAGACTTTCACCGATTTTCAGAATATCACAGATGGTGTATGGTTTAATTTTATAAAATTTCATTCATGGCTTCAAATGATAAAGTTATCTTTCTTTTTGTTATTGCTTTTTGTGATGCCAGGTTTTTTAAACACACTGCAACAAAGAGATGTATTTTGTAATCAATTATATAGTTGTTTATAATAATATAAATTAGGTGAAAAGGTAATTATTGACCATATGTATTTTCCATATGTATAAGCAGATCACAAGAAATACAACTCATTAGCATGTTGATGGTACTTTGTGCTATGAGGTTGTAAAGTTATACAGTATTAACTGCTTAATCAGAACACATAATCATCCTGCACATGTGGGTTCCAACTGCCAAAACGTATTTACAATTCATCAAGGAAAAAAAAGACATTATATAGCCACTGCAAAAATATTAGCACTGGCTATTGGACAGCTTAATTACACACAGAGGCAAAACCCATCATCCCCCTCCCCTATTCTTCCAACTGATTATTATATCACCACCAAGTGCCAATACAGAAATACAGAAGAAAAACAATCAGGATTTAACTCATGAGCACTAAGCTTCCCCTTGGAAATAAATAATTTCCTAGAGGAGATTTTAGGAAGGTGAGCTATTCTAAGAGTGTTAATACTACCATTTACTATTTCTTCCCTTTTATATTTACTTTCAGGAATGACACTGACCACAACTGCCCATTTACATTTCACTGAATGAATCGATATCTGAAGGTCTAGCTGAATTTACAAGTGTATGCAAGGAATCGAAGAAGCCAAGTCTCAATAGGCCTGACGAACATTTCTGATGCATGAATATTATTTGTTCCGATGATGTAAGCAGTAATTACAGTTGCTTATGAGCAACTATTTTGAAAAGTCTTAGGTTTAGTTAGATTTCACAGTTGTACAAGCACTCAACTCAGAGGAATTATTTTAGTTTTAATAGTTTGTAATATGCAAGCAGTAAAGTGTAACACAAATGAAAAGGAAATGAGATTTGGGTACCAAACATGCACTTTCATGATTATTTCACTGTCAGGGAACTTTTTCTTTTGAAGTATTTCAAATAGGTAATACTATTACAATTCTATTTAGTTTTATTCAATCAAAGAGGCACCATTCCAAGGTACCAGGTAGAGAATTATTATTAACAAAGCCCATAATATAGAATAAAATATATTGGAATAAAAACAGGTAGACCAGCTATTTGTCATAACACTGAGCAGAAATTTAGTCCAATCTTTACCCAGAGATACACATTCTTACTCTAAACAAAACAGCAAACCTGCAAAATCTCCAATATGAACTACATTACTGACAGACTAATGGAGAAAATGGCACGTTGGGCCATGCTACCTGTTGGTAACACCAGGAAAAAAAAATAAAAATAAAAATAGCTTGCTCCTTTTTCTGCTCCTGCCCAGCAAGAGATAACCAAAGTAGTACTGGGGCAACCAAATGGCCACCCCTATCCTGTCTGTATATTCTCATTCATTGTTCATTTGGTTAAAAAAAAAAAAAAAAAAAAAAAAAAAAAAAAAAAAAAAAAAAAAAAAAAAAAAAATAAAANAAAAAAAAAAAAAAAAAGACAAGTCAGAGAAATTCTGAATAGTTTTACTTGATGACTACCCACTCATAACATACCAGTGTTTCGGTATGTTCCAATGTGGAAACTCTCCCTGCTCATCAATGGTGAGTAAAACTTTGGGGTTTTTTGTATTTTAGTCCAGAAACCTGCCTGCTACCTTTCTTATAGGCACTCATTAGTTTCAGTAATTTTCCTCACTTTGACCTCATTTTGCATGTTTATCTTGCCATCAGGCAGCTTTCTACATTGGTTCATTTGTTGGTAAAAAAACCCCCAAAACACCAAAAAGTAAATCAATACAAACACAATGTATTCATTCTTTAATAAAATGAAAGGTGAATTATGGAAAGGGAAAGAATAAAAAAAAAAATAATCAGAAGCTCTAACACTATTGCTTTAGCTAGTAATACTGAATGATATACCTGAAGTTCTAATTAAGTTTATTCTTATTAATACAGGTCTTTCCATTTCATACATTCCATTATATTGTTTTTTTTCTTGAGACTATCTTTAGTATTAACTATGTTACAAATGTTACATATATTACTAATGTTATATATGCACACTTTTTCAAAGTCAACATTTACCTACTAGTACATTCTTATTGACAGTCATCTCACCTTTTTTGTTAAGATCTATTTGAATCTAATATTGCTTTGTGTTAATAGGTTAATTGAAACTCTATTAGCACATGTATACAAAGCATAAATTACTTTTCATTATTAAGTAACTACATAAGTCTCACAAAAGAATACATAATGTAGCTGAAAATTGTTTTGCAGACAAAGAACAGCAGCTACTAATTCGAAATAACCTTTTTTGCCATCCAGATAATTGGTTAAGAAGATTTCTCTGTGGTGCAATTTTAGGCAAGTTAAATGCAAAGATAAATACAGACCACTGGTCTGTCTAGAACAACAGGGACAGACTAAGCACTTTTCTAAGTTCAGTATTAATTTTTAAAATACATTGATAAACAAATTATTGAAAATTATAACATATTTCATGAATATCTATTAATCCAAGCCATACTGCAGTATCGAGCAAATCTACTAGGCAACAATGCTCACTCTTTTCAGCCATTTTTAATTTCACACTGTCAACTACAGTATGATTGTTGCCTTTCTTTAAACATACACATTTATCAAAATGTTTATGATTCATTAGTTCTTACACTTATATTACTAAACCATATGCTATCACTTTTAATAAGAGAGATAGAACTGTAACAATGGAAAGGCGGAGGCAGTACATATCTGCATTCTTTTACACATAATGAATATTACTTCTCTCCGTGACTTAAGTACGGATAGAAGAAAAATATTATTGTCACCCAGATCATTTATGCAATACAACCTCAAAGTCCCAAAATTTTTGTACTAAGTGTTTATAAGTATTAGGATATGTAACAGCACTGGAAAATCATCCCCAGAGGCTATTAGGCTTCTACGTAAAGACAAAACCACTGGGAGTTACTCCCACAGAATCCTTTAGTCACGTATCTAAAATTTGTATAACATGCTTAAAGCCACTTTGCCACTCACCACAAGTGAAAGGGGCCTCTTCCATGAAACAACGCCAATCAATCCTGACAACAGCACCTGTAATAAAGAGAGCAGAATCACCAAAGAGACATGGGGTTTATACCAGTGTCATTAAAAAATACTAAGTATCAAGATGAAGCTTAATACACAGTCATTATGTGTATTTCCAGAGTGCTGGAAACCACCTGCTAAAAAGATAATGGCTTAATTTTATTCTCAATAAAAATAAACAGAAATACTTCTAAGCTGTTGTTAAAATTTCAGTCCACCTGCCAGATCCAATTAGTTCTGATCAGATCACAATAGGTCTTCAAACATCACCTCTCCAAGTCCCATATGTTATCAGCACTAAAGGAGAATAAAAGTGTAGGATAAATTTTCTTGTGGTCTCTTAGCATCATCAAAACTTAGCTCACAAAAAGGGAAGGAAAGATAATATAATCACAAAATCAGCCGTGGTATCCAACTATATTAGCAAAAGGGGTTTTTGTTTTGTTCCCACCCAAACAATCACACAACATGATCTTATGCTTGCAAAAGCCCACATACATTCATTTAAAACCTATATTTAACGTACAGATACCTTACCTCCTCCACTACAAGCCAAAAGCAAGCCAAACTCAGACCTTGGTACATCTAGGCTGATCTTATGTACTTTAAAATAACATGGAAGTTACAGTTGAGACACCATAAGCTTTACATACAGTTAAACAGAGAAAGGAAAATAGAGAGAGAAATTGGAGCAATGGAGTGAGGGATACTGACCCTGGGGTGGAACAAAAAGGCAGAGAGGAACCTTTTCATTAGAACATTTAATTTTAAAAAATTAGTAAACTAGAATACAAATAAAATGCAGGGAAAAGAATGCATGATGTATTTATTTTCCTTGGCCTGCAGTGTAATTTCTTCACCTCACCGTAGGTAAAGAATATGTCTAACAGTAGCTCATATGCTTAGCTGGTGTGATACAATCATTATTAAATCGTCCTGTGACTGCTTCGAATAACCTCTAATATTGTTATTGCTCTCTACAGACCTTTGATATTCAAAAGGGAGCAAGCCCAGAAGCTAATGAATATCCTTTTCCATGAAATTATATTCAAGGTTGGTTGAAATTCAAATGCCAGAGAATCACTGTTCCCACTATGTCATGCTTTACTAGCAGTCTTTCAGGTATAATAATAGTAGAGCATAATAATTAAAAATGCATCTATATCTAGCTACTAAAGAAGCAATGTACACTGTGCTGGGAACTAGGCGGGAAACAGTCTGTCTACTGATGCTTGATGTAAATGTGGGAGAAAGCTGTTAGTTATATGGAGGAGTTGGGTTGTGGAGTGCCCAGTTTAAGCTTTCACTATTTCTAAGTTTGTGGACATTCATACTGTGAGCATGGTTTGAACATATTTCACAACTTGATAACGTCAACAGCTGCTGCAGTTGTTAAAAACATTATTCAGGAAGACAGTATGTTGGAAAATGCAGCTCTCTCTTCTTTAGCAGCTATGCCATTAAATAAAACCTCATTGTTAGTTTTTAAGCCAAGAACAAACGCAACAGATGAGTAGGCATAAACATACAGTAAAAAGTGAACCAAAACTCAGGTTATGGATATTAAAGACTATGCAGATAACCTCTACGAGCAAATGCGCATAGTTTGTATTCTACAGCATTTCCTACAGCATAAAGGCTACATACTAGCTACACATTTCTGGATGTTGGCCAAGCCAGGGAAAAGCTGAGAATTCCATTTTTGCAGTTAATTAGATTTGCTCACACAGCTGCATTAGCTTATTATTGCTGTATGATAACTGTCTCTGGACTGATAGTCCCGTAATGTGAAACTGCACTCAAGAAGGTAAAATGACAGGGTTAGCTAATTTGACTGCAGGCTAGACAGCAACATGCTCTCAATTAAATAAACGGGATGGCTGAAATTGTGAGGTTATTAAAGAAAACCCTTTAGGAAAAATAAGAAATTGCCTTCCAAAACAGAGTATGTATTGATACATAAAATACTCATACATAAGCCAGTATTTCTCAGTCACCAAGTCCTATGTTCAGTGTCAAGATATTTTGGTGCACTACCTATGAGTAGCCCAGTAAATGAAAGTATTTGCTATCTCCCCATTAAATCTCTCCCCCTCTTGTCTGACACATTTGTGGCATTGTGCATCCCTGAAGATGGAAGAAGGGAGCTAATCCTTTTTGTTCAGCTGAACTACAACTATGTTTGACCTTTACAGAGGCCTTGCAAGATGAAAGAGGTACCTGTGGTTTTGTCTGGAAAAGGAGAACTTTGTGGCACTCACCCTCCTGGCTCAACATGCAAAAGGTCAAGCACAGTCAGGCCAGTCAATAAACTCTCAATATGCTCTGATGATAGACACTAAAACTCTGTGTCCCATCTGTATCTTTAATATTGTCATTGTAAGAGTTCACCTCAACAACCGTGTAATGTAATTTTCCAAACCTCATTAGCCCCAAGATCACTGTGGTTACCCAAAAGCTGATCTTGCTTTGAGATGTAGTTATTTTCAGTGCCAAGCACCTTCAATACTTTAGACCACAGTATATGTGACTATATAATTAGGAAAAAAGCACATAGAGACTATCACATACCAACATTTGTTAGAACATATCAAATGACCCTTATCAAAATAGAAATCTCAAGATTTCTTTTGGTCTTGCAGAAGGCCAGGAATTTAAAAATAAAACACCAAACAAACCACCCTTAACATTCTGTTTTCTCTTCAGTTTTTACTACTTATAAATACAATGCCAATATTGAATAAATAGAACCACACTAGGTTTATATACAAAAGCCAGAATTATTTGAAAAGTTGCATGTAGTTTACAGGTCCAGAACACCTTACAATAATTGCTCAGAATATCTAATGCTTACTTCAGTGGAAGCAGTATGTAAAACAAATAATTGGTTTCACAAGGTTGAAGACCAAGAAATGTAGGCACAAAGTGAGTTATTTTTACACCAATAATTAAACCATTGTCATTTCCTAAATACCTATAGCTCAACATTGCACTCTATAGGTCTTCTAAGGTTTTTCAAAAATCACTACATCATACATATGCTGTGCATAGGCTTTTTCTTTCTTAAATATAAAGTTTGATGATTTTAACAACTTGCCTACTTAACTTTGGCAACATGGCTTGATTTCAGAGCCTGCATAGCACTTTTATCTAGTATCTTGTATCTAACCTCTATCTGCTGAATTGCAGTGAACCACCCCATCACATATTAATAAAAATAAATCAAAGCTACTTAAAAATATGTTTAAAAAAATGTAGATTGGCCAGCTTAAGCAGAATTCCTACAGATGTAGGTACCTGCTGACTATAACAACAGTGCTGATTCACAGCGCAAAAAAAACCAGATTACATCAGTGTTGACTTCTGCAGCATTAGAAATGCAGTAACATTAGGTATGAACACCTTTCAACATGCATATGAAAACTCTCTTATCATTAATGCAAGCTGTGCTCATGCACAAAAAAGATGCATTTACTTTAATAGGCACATAAATACTGAGGCAGGACAAAAATGGAAGGGAAATTACTTTCCAGTATACAGACTGCAAACAAAGGATTTTTTAAAAAGCCCTTGATGGTGTCTTTTCCAGCATTTTCAACCCTCCATGCTCAGGTAAGTCTCTAGAAATTTAGAGGGCTCTGATATCAAGTATGGGACAGATCAGGTGATGCAGCCTCTCAATATATCTCAAACCATCTGCTTTCTAAGCCTTCATCTCCAAAACGGTTATTGTACATAATATACTCTCTAGCACGCTTCCTTTAAATTTCTTTTCTGAACTACATAAAATGTATATTTATATAAATATTAATTTAAGTAAATATCACATCAAATATAGTGAAACTCTATCATTCTCACTGCTCAGGTCTTATTTTTACTTAGTTATTAATCAAATAGTCATAAACCAGAGCGTCTAAGGGTGACCAAAGATGTGCAAGGGTTCTAGATACCACCTATGTGGCTCAGAGCCAAGAGTGAAAGATAGACCACCTTTCTGGTGAAATTCCAGCTTTTGGAAAGCCTTGTGATTTTGACATCTAATCTTCTTTTAAATTAGAGTGCACATTGTCATTTGTTTTGTTTTGAGTTGTTGGGTTTTTTGGTTGGTTGGTTGGCTTTGTTTTTCTAATGCCCTTTGAATTCTGGTATCTGAAGACATTTTAGACTTCCAATATGTTGTTCAGAATTACGTCATTATTTTTGTATCTACATATTACATACCACTTGGTGATATTTCAAAGTATCTGCAGCCTATGAAGCTGAAAGTTAGTACCTACAAGTTAGCCACGATCTCTCTTGTATCAGATACCTCGTCTGAAAAGAGGATGGCAAACAGCCATAACAAGTCAACTTACAACAGCAACATGCATGCAAGAGAAGGATTACAACTCTCCATTTGACTGCATCCCAACTAAATCTAATAGACATGAGCACCTTAATTAAATCTTTATCTGTCACAGAATAAACTGGGCCTCTGAAGTACAAGCTAATTTTGTAATCTCTTTGGAACCATAAGAAGGAGGTTTGTCCCTGGACCAGCTGATTTCAACTGACTTGTTTCACACTGCATTGCATTTGACCATGTTTTCCCTTGGACTTTCTGTTTCCCATACAATCCAGCAACATAGTATTTTCGGTGCGATTTTAGTTCAAAGTGCTCATAAAAAAAGCTTTACTCATAAAAATCAGAGTGTTTTTTGCTTGTTTGGGTTTTTAATTAAGCCAAAATTGTGTGTGGTGTTGCATTGGGCATAAATCTAAAGTTTGGGGGAATCTAATTATTTCTAACAATACAAATATTCATACATAATTTTGTAAGCAGATTTAACGAATCTTAAAATGACAGGCCAAAAAGCTATGTCAAAAAGTATGATATGAAAAATTAACATGAATACATACAAGAACTTTGGCAAGAAGTTTCTTGCCAAAGAGATTTCAATTAAGATGATGAGAAATTTCAGTTATACATTGTATGACTATGATTACCAATAGACTTATGATCATAGCAGTATCAGCAAAATTTATATGGCCATAAAAGCTAAATTTACAGGTTAAGATATGTATGTATATGCTTTCAAAAATGTATGCGGTAAATGTATCTAGATAATCTAGAAGCCAAATAGCTTATCTGCACATTTACTCTAGGACCTAGAAACACTGTCACTGCCTCCGTAGGGAGGTTTTTTTCCCTCCTAGGCCCAGTCTGAAACACTATTGTTTCAATTTATACCCGTTGCCTCTTGTTCCTCAATGTCTTGCTGTAAAGAGTCTGGTATTAAGAACAATATTAAATTGGCACCATTACAAAAGAAATCTTCAATTTTCATCTCAATCTAGATTAAAAAAGTAGGCTGCAAAAATATTACATGTCATGCTTTCTTAAGAAAGGCTTCTTTGATATTTTGTAACAGCAGATTTGTCAAGCTGGTATGCAGAATAGCAAGACAAAAGGTAACGGAATAGGTGTCAAAGAAAGGAATACTTTTACAAATTAAGAAAAACGTGGGAAAGCTGTCAGTCACCTTTAATTATTCTTAATACCAGGAGTTGAGACACAGTTAAACCATAAATCACTCCTATTCACAATTTCAGGGCTTGCAGCTTTCTGGAACTCAGATTTCATTTTCTCCTTTTCTCCCAAGACATTAAGCCAATCAATTGTCAGTACTGTAATTCTTCAGCAAGTCCAAGGATATGTTTACATTTTGATATTGTATTTAATCTGCTGTACTCAAACTGGAATAAACAAAAAAAATTGTATGGTGGTTCGAGTTTCTGTATCATTATTTTCTAACATTTTTCTAATGCATGCTAGAATTTTTGTATTTTCTGTTTATTTGCTCTGGAAAATGAGAAGCCTTGCTTAGGAGGTCTTAAGGTTAAAATAAAGTTTTGACAGAGAAGTCTTATGCAAAATAAAGATCTATCCTTCAGACTAATTTTGTTGTTATTCTCCAGACACTTTTGATTTGAATGCATCTTTTTAAAGAATATGGCTGTGAGGAGAGGTTGAAGCAAGTTGGTTTTACAGGAGAGAAGATCAAGATGGAACATAACAGCAGTTTCAAATGTAAACAAGATTGTTACAAAGATGAGACTGATCAACTGGTCTTCAAGTACACTAAAGGCTGAATGAGAAATATTTGCACTAACGGAGATTCAAGTAGGACACTACAAAAAACTTTCTAATGCTCAAGACATTTCAAGACATTGGTAGAAGGGGTAGATTATAGAATTGCCATCACCAGAATTTGTTAACAACACGTTAGACAACCTTAGGTTGCTATACCTAAGGAGGTAAATACCAGCATTTCCAGCACCAGTATCATCTAGTGCTTTCTGTCAGCCAAGTGCTACAACAACTGTTTCTCTTCAGAAGTCCATGAAACCACTGACACTTCCCAAGGTTCCCCTCTCACCTCTACAGGAGTACAGACTGCTGCAAGGTTTAATTCTGCCAACTCAAATGTTCCTGGAATGGTGAAGTTCAACTGTACCTGAACAACTCAGAAGTATCAATATCCCCAACTATCTTTGGGTCTAGGTGTACTTCACACAGAGAGACTAAATCAACAACTGAAATATTTTCAAGGATGACATTTCCGTGAAAGCTACAGTAGCTCTTGTAGATAATTATTTAACAAAATCCAAGTATTAAATATTGTGGGAGTAATGTCACAAATATCACATACTCAGATACTACAAAAGCATGACACATTAGTGCCAGAGTACGAAATCTTGTAATAATACTCCCTGCAGCATCTGCAACCTATTAGTGCACAACGATGGTAAGTGAAATATAAGCTATAGGAAAAAGAACTGTGACAGCATGAGAATTAGCTAAAAGGGAACTAGGATAATCTACCAGTAATATTACTCTCCATTCCAATTCCAATTCCTGGAAAAATAGTGAGGATAAAAATCTCTTGGGGTGAGGGTGATGGGAATGTATTAACAAGTATGAGAAGAAAAAAAAAAAATTTATTTCTATATGCATACACACACATGAAAACTACACAGACAAATACAGAACCGTGGCATGACTTTGGAATGGTCTTTCAAAAAAAAGTCATCCTAAATGGTGGGTGCTGATAAAAATCATACCATTCTACCACTTTCAAAATATTGCAGAAATCAATCATAGGCCAAAGAATGTTTACAACAATTAATATAGCTATTTGTAGATACGCAAACTGACTCTTCAACATACAGTTATCGCTAGAATCCAGGGACCGTTCTCTTGTGTAAAGACTAAATTACCATGAACACAAAGAGCACAAGTACCACCAGACTGCCCAACAAGCAAAAAGATCTGTACACTGCAAGATAAATACAAGTCAACAGCAACCAAAAAAGCAACAACTTAAGCACAGTTTTGAGCTATTTTCTAAAGACTCAGTATGATCCAGACTAACAAACACTGCATCATAGCTTAGTCTCTCATTTACCCACTGTGAACCTAAAACTAATCTAATTCTAATTGCCATGGAAACAGGAGCAGAGAAACAAAATCCCTTGATGCCCCACAAGAAAAGGACAGTAAAATTACCTACACATTGACACAGCTACCAGAATCTATTAACAGTATGCCATTTTGATCTCATTTTAAGCTCTAGGGTCAGCTTTTTTGTTTTGTCTTTGTTTTCTTACAAAATATGTTCCATACGCATCAGAAATCTGCTTGTTTCACGTCTATAGTTTGCTTCTGGAAGCAACCATCAATTATTATAAAATTACAGTACATACTCTAAATATTTTTGTAGAAAAAGGATTAAACAAAAAAGATATTTTTCCTTTGACATACTAAGAAAAACAAAGGTTAATGGAGCACATATACATCAGAATAATATATTTTCCAATCATGAACAAAAATCATATGTTCTGTATTTGTTACTCTTCCAAGTGGTTCAGATCTATTATGCTCAACTTCACTACAATACGCAAACTGTAATGAAAGCAATGGACAAGGATTTAGGTAAGATATTAAGTACAGAGCTGATATGTCAGTGACTCACAATACAGTCTTAATTCTAATCTGTTTTTTATTAAACCCAGAGAACACACTATTACATTATTTTATACATCCCATAAGGTAATCCATGAGTATTAAGAAGGCACAGAGCCATTAGCATAAGAGTTTTAAACAGAAAGGAAACTAAGCAGTTTGCCACCAATCTTCCATGCTTTCAAATTTATTAGATCATTTATGAATAAACTTGAAATAAACAGATGACTGAAGACCTGGCTCAATACATGCTATTTCATAGGTGAAGAGCTTTAATTCAGAATAAGATCTATTAAGGTATTGTAAGATATAACATAAGAAGCTTTTGTGGCAGTTTTCGTTTTGGACAATTCTCTGAAATTAAAATTAGGCTCCCCACAGAACTTGAGTCACCACTTCCTTCCTCTAGAATGACCTATGCATGAATCAAAATAACACTAGTAACACCACCAGCAACGCTACTGCATAACCAATTATCAAATGTTTCATAATGTTCAAAATGAAAGCTAAACCAAGTAACTCTTTTAAAAATAACCGACTGAAGAAATTTGCTGCCCATACATGCTATTCAACATCTCTACTATAACTCAGATCAACTCTGGATAGCTTATTGATCTTTTGAAGCACGAAGGCTTATTGAGGCAGCAGTCAAAACCTTAGTTAAAATGCAGTGAACCAAAGAAACCACTGAAATTAAAAGCAGTTTGTCCATTATGATATATCTGTATACAGGTATTGTACACTCAAGTGTTAATGTTTTCTCATCTGAATATTTATTTTCTTGATCTTTACGTGCAGTCTGCACAACGGATTACAAAGATGATTTCTGTGAGGGGAAAAAAAACCTCCAAGCCTAAAAGTATACAGAATTTCCTTTCCAAAAAATACTGGTACATTTTATATTCCTTGTAATTTCATTATAGTTAAATTTCTTCAAGGGCTGAGAATGTGGAAACTCTATCTTAACTCCAGTAACAAAAGATTCCATGATTTTTCCATCAAAGATATTACCCAGCTATGAGGACTTCATTTCCAGAATTTTCATTTTATGTTCAATAACAAAAAAAATTATGACATCCATCGTGTTGCTGTGACAAAGAAAAATATTGTGATAAATTTCTGTAGACATTTCCTAATCTGTTTTCCCACCAGTCTTGACTTGTATCATTGACTCAGTACAGAATATTATTCTAGAAATGTTGTTTTCCAGTAGCATTAGGGAATCACTAAGCAGATTTTTGCTGCTGGGCTCTTCCAATAATTATAAGAATGAAGACTGAGATTGCTTTAGATAACTTAAATGAGATGACGGCTCTTTCAATTACTGAGAAAATTTCTGAAGGGATGAAAGCTGAGGTGCATTGTAAAGTGATCTAAACATCAAGAATAACAGTATTTTCTTTGCCTCAAACTCAGAAGAGCTTCCAAATTCAGATAAAATGCAGAACACAATAAGCTCCAGTCCTTCAGTTCCATAGATCATTTGGAGCTATATTCCTAACTGCACTGCCACAAGAGCACATGGAGAAAGGTTAATCAAAAAGTAAAAAACCCTCATACTCTAATGAGCATGATTAGCGATTTGCCTCAGGGCCACGCTATCAGATAAAAGAAAAGGTGAGGGATGCACCGACCGAGGATAGAGACAGAAAGGGCCAGAGCAAATATTAAATGGTCGTAACAGATATACACTACCTCCACCTGTACCATGCTGACTTTTGTCACACTCCTAGAGAAAGTCATCTACACTACCGCATTCATCACCTTTTCTAAAACACCTTTCCCAAGCATCCATAACATGACAGACTGTTAGTCATCATGTCCAAAATTGTACTTAAGAGAGAAAGGACAAGTGAGTTTGTATAAGCACAGGTTTAATATCAGGATGGACAGATGCCTTCCAAACACCCTGACAATCCAAGGGTTCTAAAGATGAATTTCATGTCTCTGACATCACGTATCTCCCTAGTAATTTGAAGTTATTTTTCTCAAAGGATCCCCCTATTCTAGAAAGTATATTCAAGGTAATTTATTACTATCAATTAGCAGAATGAGTATATCTGGAACTGTATATCTGTAATTACTGCTTACATCATCGGAACAAATAATATTCATGCATCAGAAATGTTCGTCAGGCCTATTGAGACTTGGCTTCTTCGATTCCTTGCATACACTTGTAAATTCAGCTAGACCTTCAGATATCGATTCATTCAGTGAAATGTAAATGGGCAGTTGTGGTCAGTGTCATTCCTGAAAGTAAATATAAAAGGGAAGAAATAGTAAATGGTAGTATTAACACTCTTAGAATAGCTCACCTTCCTAAAATCTCCTCTAGGAAATTATTTATTTCCAAGGGGAAGCTTAGTGCTCATGAGTTAAATCCTGATTGTTTTTCTTCTGTATTTCTGTATTGGCACTTGGTGGTGATATAATAATCAGTTGGAAGAATAGGGGAGGGGGATGATGGGTTTTGCCTCTGTGTGTAATTAAGCTGTCCAATAGCCAGTGTTTCTCTTGTTTGGATTTAAAATTTCTGTTCTTAGAAAAATAATTAGTAAAATGAATACTTAAATTATGTATTAACAATAACGAGTCTTCTTGAGTATCAGAAACTCAACTAACATGAACCTCATGGTTGAGATGTTAAATAAAACATGGTAAGGCAAGAAATGCTTTAAACGGCAGGTAGCAAGGACACTCATAAGACTCATTCCAAAGACTTTGCTCCAAAATCAATATATATCTATATAACAATATATATATAGTAATATATATTGTGTATATATAGTGTATATATATTGTAATATATGTACAGACATATAATCAATAGAATCAAATTTTATCCATAAACTGTACAGGAGAAAGTTATTACCAAAAGCTCTATATTTAAGAGAATCATACGTGAGTTCTCAAGCACGATGACTTAACTAGCTTGTTTCTTCCAAATTTACTAATTAAGAAGGATGAGAATGGGCAACTTTAGCTACTCTTTCAATGAGATGTTTATATTTAACAAAGTTCTGTGTGACTGGTCAATCTTTTAAGCTTTCATTTTTTCTGTCCATCCCCCCCATTACTGTAATTAAGGCTTCTCCTGAGTACAGGACATCCAACTGTGCCAAGCTCTGAGGTGAATTCATATTGCAGACTGTTGTCACAACAAGATGAGAGTAAAGACCACAAATCTTCTGACCTCGGACAGACTGAAGACACACTTGCGCTGGTGACAGTGTAATTTATTTCCGAAATCATTAAAAAAACCTCAGCTTAAGATTGCAGAACTACTTTGCAAAATCATAGTAGTTTTCTAGTGAATTTTGGGAGCATGTCATATGTCAGATTTCAAGCCAAACATTAAGAATTAAAAAACAACAACAACAAAATCCTTCCAATCAAAGTCTAATTGTGATATATAGGCTTCTTAAGCTGTCAGCAGGCAATACATTTGGGGAACATGTGACACACTATTTCAGTGATTTTAATGCAATGGATTATTTGGGCAATACTAGTCCAAACACTGCATAAAGTATGACCTTACTTCCAAAAATCAAAACCCAGAGCCATTTTAGGTGCAAGGGAAGAGGGAGTGGGGAAAGAGGGAATCCTAGAAATAGAACAGAGCAACTTAAATGATGTCTATTTTCACTTTATAAGAGATTCAAAGAGATTGCTGATGTATAACACTAAACTGCATTTTTACATTACTGTTAGATTCAAACACTTTATTCTAAAAATTTGTTCCCAGGAGTTACACAGAATCATTCTATATAGGAAAAACTCAGACCTGTAGAAACTGCAGTTCCTTAATGCATCGTTAATGGGCAAATAAAAGCTATGCTATAAAAGATATATCTGTATTGTCACAGATAGAGAAAGCAAAAATCCAGAAAAAGTGATTCACATTGCAATGTTAAGCTTGCTTGCTTAACAAGAATAACAGATTAACTAGCATTATGTATGACCTTTAGTGGTGGATCTACCACTGTGACCAAAAATCTTAGTTCAAATGAATTTCACACAGTACAGTCATTCACATATGGGCATTAGGCTGAGCAGCGTTAGATTCTCACTGCACTAAAATTCACTTTAATTCAGCTTAAGATGTGTAAATAGTCTTGCACATTTCATTTACAACTTACAAGGGAGAAGTATTCTTTCAGGGAAAGACAAATCTTGTTGTGTACATGACAATCACAATGAAATCTAGAGAGATCGAACAATGCTGTCACTTCCCCACCCTTTATACAAACACTTTATTCTTTCTGCCGTAATGAAAGAACATCTGTATTACCATACTACTGTGTTCAGAGAAACTGGGAACAGAATTGATTTACGTTAGGACTAGATTAAGATGTCTTCACTTACTTTACTTACTTTCTTTTTGTTTTCCCCTCCAGTTCCCTGTTTGAGTAATGCAACTTGCTGAAAACTCTTGAGAACTCAGTGGCAGAAACTTTAAAACACCTCCTTGAGTACCTCCTGAGAAATGACAATAACTTCATACAGTATTAAATGGATGAAGCTGAAATGTAATCCTTTTCCAACTTCATTGCATATTGTCAAATGCCTTCATTTTAACATATTTCACAGGGTCAGTGGCAAAGAAAACTGAGTACACAGTACATCAAACTTGATTACATTTCAAAGACTGGCAGGGCCTCTTTGGTTTTGTTCTACTTGTCTCTGCCCACAAAAAACTCACAAAGCAGCTTTGAAATTACCATCCCAGTAAGATTCCCACACTATAGATGTTTGTGTTACTGCAGCCTGGCTGCCCACAGACTCAACAAGAGTAACATACTGACTTCCATAAAAGAAAGTATGTCCCTACTTTAGTCGTCAGGAAATATTTTATTCATTAAGACAGTATAAACTGAAAACAAGTCAGTTGGACTAATACTTACTTGCAAGTGATTTGGTACCATCACATTTTTCACACACTGACACACAGCCTAAAAAAAGAATCAACCAAGGCAGGAACATAAGATCCCTGGATTTTCAACACAATTCTGAGAATTTTAACTTATACTTCAAAGTAACTTCAACATTTAGACTCCATCTAAATCAGCTGCTTTTCAAAATTCATAACAGAATGGGATGGTATTCCAGGAAATAAGGTGTTATCTGTCTTTTCAAACAATATGCTTCATTATACTAAGGTTAAGCCTATAATAGAATGGGCTGCTAACTTTGCATGCAATACGTGTTTCTAGAACTATCTCCCTATGTTAACTGTCCAGAGTCACCATCTCAGAAGCAAAAGTTTTATTTTTAAGCTGCAGAATGCTGAGAGAGATCAACCTCTTCAAATGCTGCTCTGGCCAGCAGCTTTTCTTTGTACACATTGATAAAGTTGACAGGAGATAAATGACAATGATGGTTCTCCTGACATAAAGCCTTCAAGTATCAAAAGCACTTAAGAGAGCAAATTGGCTTGCCAGCAAAATCAAACAGACTGAGGACCACACTGAAGCTTGCTGATTAACTGGTAAGTGAAATTCCTGAGTTGAGCTAATCTCAAACACCTAACTAGCAGTTAATATGAAGAAAATCAGCCTCAGTACTCCAATGCTGTCAAGGAAGATTCTCTCAAGTTATTGCTATTGATTTGTAGGAACATGACAACCTGTGTGTGGTGTTTCAAGGAGTCTTTGGTTAGGGGGTATATCAGATACCGGTATCTTAACTAGGAAAAGATTCTCTACAGGATAATTTATAATACAAATTATACCCTATCTTGTATTCACAGAAAACAACATGGCAAAACCCAAAAATGACAGATTTGCAGCAACCAATCATAGAATTAGCAGAAAGACAGTGTTTTGGGTGGTTTATTGGTTGTGGTTTGTTTGGGGTTTCTTTTGAGGAAAAAAAAAAAAATCAATGCAAGTATCAAGGAAGCTGGCAGAAAGGACAAGGAGGGGGGAGAAAATAATATAGTGATAAAAATAACAACTCCATGAAAAAAATGAAAACCCCAACCAAAAATAAAATGGCATTGGAAAATGTGAAAGCCACACTAATAGAAACTACAATGTTATGCAATTAGTCTGCTATTCCTTTCAGAGATTACTTGCTAGCAAACTTTATCATCAATAGCTGGGAATCTCTCTAATGACCTCCTCCCCCACCCCCACCCTCCCCGAGGAAAGGAGCTCCTCAAAACTAAGAAATGGTTTTTATTGGGGTTTTGGGTTTGTTTTTTGTTTTGGGGTTGGTTTTTTTTTCCTCTAGGGAAATCCTCTTAACTTTTCCTAAGACCAAAACAAAAAAGCGTATTCTGTATATCTGATATACTTCAGTGACAGCTCCTAGTATGAATTCTCCTAGTATGAATTACTTTGCTTTCCATGCTTTCAGTCTGGCTTTCAATCTGAAGAATCTTTGCTGCACTGTCACCAAAGATGGAATAAAACAAATACTGCACAGGGTGTACAGATCGACACACATCTCCATTTTTCTTTGCGATCATTTCTTAACTTTCTTCTCTCTTACATTGCTATGAAACAAAAGCATAAATATTTATCCCTTAAAGTAAGTGTAGTATGATTTAATCTGAAGTTGCAAAAAACCAAATATACAAACAAGTGAGGCTTCTGATTTCTGTCAGTGCCTTTAGGTCTTCAAGCATACAGAAGGAAAATTTCATCGACATCTTCAACGTGAATATAACTATCAAAATGTTAGCTCACAAAAAGATGGGAATAACAATTCATTAAACTGAAGGATTATTTTCTTAACTTCAGATTATTTCCTTTAAATTATTCACATCTCAAAAGGAAAAGAAGAATGCTTCAAACCTCAATGAGCCCTAACATAAAAGTTCAGACTGCAGGAAAAACAATGGATATAAACAGATGCAGTTGTAAACGTACTGTTTTAACTGAAGGAAAAGATTCCTTTTTCTTGTTTCAGCCTCAAAATACAATCCACATAACATTAAATCATAAAATATTTTAATAGAATTATCTTTTAAGTCTTCATTCATTCAATAGTCTATAATGAGTATTCATTAATATTTGCTGAAGAATTTAGAGGAGACTTCCTTGAAAAGAGTGAAGGAGATCCTTTTAGCAGACAAATTCAGTAATTCAGAACTATTGATCCGTAGAATCCCTCAAATCTGTATCAACTACCACAAAGATATCCACGTCAGTCCCCAAATCTCAATATTTCATTCTGATTTTCAGTAAGTAGCAGCCATATAATTTAATTTGATTTAGAAATTCATTACTTATAATAGACTATGCAACTACAGGCAGTCCCCCAGCCATCTGTGATTTTATTTGATTTTACAAGGAAATCAAGACAATTAGAAAGCCATCAACATGTCTAAGAAAGATTACTACTTATAAATGCTTAAATTTACCTTATGAATGCTTGCAAAAAAAGCCAATCCAGTTATCACACTAAGAAAGATAATGCTTTTATTTATTTTATGTAAGCTTGAAAAAAGGAAAAAGCAATCTGTTTTGGTTTTGTTTTTTTGATTGATTTTATGGTAACTAAGTAGTCTCAACTATATGAGTATTTCAGAAGTCTTTTTCTCTAGCGAACACAAGTGACAACTGTAGGTAGAAAGTGAACTCATCCACAACTACAATATTCTTTTCATAATGAAGGTAAACACCAAAACAAGGAATCTAGTATGTTTAGAGAAAACATTTCTACACCAAAAGAAAAAAAAACATGACCAATTCTAAAACTAGACAAATTTAGAAGTGAGAGGAATTTCTGAGCTTGAGTCAGTAAAATGAAGTTCTTCATCTTATCAAAAACTTTTTGCTTTGTTTATGCCAAGTTATATATGATTATTTTTATATTCCTTCAAGATTAAAAACAAAACTGTAGAAGCTATAGAAAGGAGAGCAGAGATTCTAATGAATGGGAACCCAGCAACATCCAAGAGCCTGAAAATTAGTAACTTCTCCAATATATTACTCAGAGAGATTTTTTGCTCTAAAACTCATCTTTATTTACACAGCATACTGACTAGGTCATACGGAAATTATCTCGGTGCAGACAGAATGGAACACAAGCATAAAGCAATCCGTAAATCAATCAAAAAAAAAAAAAATCCTCTAGTTCTTATCTTCAGAAGAGTAGAAAAATGAGACTACAGACAACTCCAATAAATGAGCCTCAATACAGTACATGGGTGCACATGCATAGTTTGGCATTTGTATTTAGTTTTTGCTAAATGCATTTTGCAGATCTGACAAGTACTAAATTGGCCTGAATATCAAGTGATTCACTTTACAAGAACAAATAATCAAAACATAAGTGAGACTGCACCAAAGCACTTGACTTGGAACATGTCAGTCTTGATGAAACACCTTGACAGAGTGCTGGTGGAACATTAAGAAATTTAAAATCTCAACAATGCACAGTCACTTTAAAAGACCCAGTACATTCCCCAGCAATCCAAACTGGTGGAAGCCCCTTCAGTCCCTGTTGAGAAGCTTAATCAGAGATGGACATCATCTTCATGGGTTTGGAGCCTTGTTATCCTAAACCAGTCTAGCAACCTCAGCACTTCTCAGTTGCAGGACTAGATGCAAGATTAGCCCAGATAGCAAGATCAGGATATCAACGACCAAACAAAATATACTTTTGCTGATTCTGGAGTCAAAGAGATCTTTAAAAGAGACCTGGGACACACATAGAAACAGGGAATTATAACTGAAATTCAATTTGATCTCTAAGATAGCATGGACATCATAATTTAATCACAGCTGCTACTTCTTGAAATACTCCTTATAGAAGCAGTAAGAAAGAAACTGAGTAATAAAGAATTATGAGGGCTGTCAGGAACAAGACAATGATATCCAGCATTCAGTCAGTAGTAATGTGGATCGGGAATCTTTTTCATTTCAGCAATTATCTCAATAAATAACTATAGTTAAAAAATTCAATTACTCTTAAAATGACACTACTTTTGTTTCCTGACATAGAAGAAAAAAACAAATCATTATGTTCTCAGCCATTTTTGCATTTCAGTATATAAAGGAACTTTCAGCTGTATCTTCTCATCTCACTTTCTTCAGAATTTTCTTCCTATTCACTGTAAAAGTGCTCCCAGACAGTACAGATTCTCCATAACAACACAAAGCATAAAACCCTGGTTTAACCTTGCACTGGCAAAACCAGTATCACCATAATGCCATATACTTTTCTTCATAGGGTTATGAGCAGCAGATGATTAATGACTAAAGGCATCGCTTAAACTACAGGAAGTTCTAATGACACAGAGAAAAAAATGAGACAGAATAAAAGAGAGAAAATACAAAGGAGAAAGCTGAAAAGCCTGGGTTTTTTTGCAAATAGATTTCCCAATTCTGAAAAGCACAAATCTTTGTCACTTAAGTAGGTCATCTCACCTTCCCATGCTTCAGGCTCTGTGCAAATTAAGACACCTCTTTGCTAATCCACTGTAATACTGTAAAATTTAATGAACTTGCAATAAATTTTTGAAGCATATTGAGCACCTTATACCATATGTCAGATTCTGCTTTTAATATGTTGTAATAAAGTTCTACTGTACTTTTTCAAAATAATTTCAGAAAAGACCTCTTTATAGATTAATAATTCATCCCACCTGTAGTTATCTAAAACTTCCTAATCTGTATTCTGACATCCCTCCTGTGAAGACTGTCACAAAAATCTGGTGGCAATAGATGGACCCTTACTCATGTTCTAATGTGTTTTCATTATCTTCTCACAATGTTAATAATTGCTTTGAAGGACAGTAAACTTCTTTAGCCATATACTGGTAAACAGAGCCAAATATGTGAGAAACACAGAGAAACATACTTCATTTTTTCAGTCTTTGTTTTACAGTAAGGCCTCAAAACCAACTTGTTCTAGAAATTCCAATTATAAGAAACAGTACTGCTGAATTATTATTGATCATTTTGCAGATTAGTTGTGTCCAGAGCACAGTAAAATTGCAAGGGAGGCAGAAAAACTGCTACTTCTGTTCATAACAAAAGAGACAGTAACTCTCCTGTCTCTTCCCTCTGACTCACTAGCCTTCCTATCCTACTTCCCATCTTAAGAAATATGGACATCAGCAACAGTAGCAAAACAAAGTGGATTACCAAGACAGGAAGTATACAGCATTGTCAATCAACAGTGGGGTTTGTTATTGTTGTTGGTAGTTGTTTGGTTTTTAAATGCAAAAAGAGTAAATATAATAAACTACTTTTGATTTCACCAGAGCAATTAACTGTCATGTCTGTATATCTTAAAAATGATCTGAAACACTTGATTTTCCAGTTTTCGGCAGGATCTTAAAAGGGCCACCCTTTTTCAGAGGCATTGAAATTATAATTTTTAGTGAGTTAGTTAAAAAATTACTAGTAAATTCTGTATGAAATCACATTCAAATTGTCAAAGAATATGTGATTGACTCAAGAGTTTGGAGATGTACAATCTGGTATAGAATCTGCTGCCTAGGCTTCAAGCTTAGAAAACAGCAGCAAAATTTAATCATTCTGAAACAGACATGAAATACACAGCACTATCTTCCTAATCAAAACACATTCAATAAAGCAAATAAGGTTCAAATCACGGTAAAACTAAGCTGCACCTTGACTTGCATGAATAATTTCATCTTTGCAGTATCATAACTCTAAGCCAAATAATTCAAAAGAATTTCTGTTAAAAAAAAATACAGATTAATTAGACAACAAACTTTCAAGGTTGCGTGCATCAGATTATTAAGTGCAAAAGATAGCTCTTTTGGAGTTTTTCCAGATGAACATTTATATTGACAGTACTACTTGAAAAGCCAATTAAACTAAAAACAATTCACGAGTTGAATAACACTGCATACACTGAATGCTGGTGATCCTCACTCCAATCTTAGACAACTAAGTGGCAGAGTTGACATTTTGCAATTGCTGAGATTCTCCCAGTTAGAGCTTCCTCTGTGGAGGTAGCCAGTGGTTGAGAACTTTAAAATGCCTATATAAACTCACACTCGCACACTAGATGGGAACCAGATGGCCTATAATTACATGCTGAATAATAGTAAAATCTAACTTATAAATTTATTGGTGTCATTTGTGTAAAGGCTGCATAAAGTCTAATTTCCTTCATTTAAAAGCTTTATGAAAAATGTTTTGTACTTTTAAACTTAATACAGTTTAAGAACAGGGCATCTAAATAGCTCTGAGCATCAGAAAGACAGAATTGGAAAAAGAGATGTTGAAAGGAATTATTAACTACTTTCAGTATGATAGGTAGGAAAGAAAACTTCTCAATTTTCCTTTAAATCATCTTACAACTACAGAACTCACAGTAAAATAGACAACTATTGAGTTCAATACCTTAAAGAAGCTGTTAAGGATAGGACAAAACACTTTCCTGCCAAAACAAGCATATTTGATAAAAAATTTTTTCACTATACTTTTGTATCTTCAATGCTTAAATATCTTAGTTAAATTTTCTGGATCAAGTATAACAGGGAAAAAACAAAAACAAAACAAAACAAAAACAACCAAACCCAAAAAACCCACACTGAAAATCCTATGGACAACAAAAAAACTGCACTGGCTCCTTGCCAGCACTGAGTAAACCTTACTGCATGTAGAGATCCTTAGATGAAATCTTGATTCAGCTTTTTAAAAAGAATTTTCAAAGACTAAGCAGGCCATTTTAAACCTAAAGAAAAGAAGTGAGAGCACAAATGAGTGCACACGTTAGGGTTCTCAGACATTAACATGCCCATTCAAATAGTTCATGAGCATTAGTATGCTAAACCTAAAATCCATTACACTGTTCAGGAAGTCCACATAAAGTAATAGAAATCACTATCATCAAATGCTTATTACTGAATCCCATGGGTATTTGTTTCCATCATTCAAAGTTTTGCCTCTGAGATAAACAGCTAATAGATTATGAAGCACTTCTTAATTTTCCTGAAAATTAAGAGTGGTTTCTTCAGTAGTAAAGCTCGGGGGGAAGAGCTAGTGGTGAACAAGATCACTGAAATTCAGTTTCTCAAAGAAAACTGGTTGCCTTTGATTACACTTTAGGCAGCATGAGACATCTGCAGGAGGCAATAGAAGGTGAAGATGGTTAGCACCCTAACAAAAATTAACTACTAGAACTCAAAGTACAGTTACTATTCAAACACAGCTAAAATTCTACATGCCAAATTTTGAAAGTAATAGTACCTATGTATTATGCAATGGCTCTATTATACTTCCATTATATTGTGTGTTACTTTGTATAAAAGAAATTACACTAGCAAATATTTTTATGTAATAAACAATTCCATAACTAATTGACTTGTATCAAAAGGTAAATGCATACAGCTCTGAAGTATCTGTCAAATGTCGGAACTAGTCTGGATACAGTAAGTTCCACAGAGTCTCTTACATAACCAAAAGATACTAGATTAATTAAAAACCAAACTATTAGTGCAATATAAGCTTAATGCCAACCACTCTCCTCTCACATAATGAATCAAAAGCTGCAACAAAGCAGGTATTTTTAGGACGTGTAATTTAAATTTATTACAGTACACAGGCAGAAAAAATATGAAATCCTAAAATAATCCGTGAAGAGGTATTTTAAGTACCTAGATGCTTAAGTCACATGCTAAGATTCACAAGACTGACCTAAGGCATTTTTCTGAAAAATAAATGCATATATTACTGCTCAGACTACAATTTGACAGCAAATATCAAGTACAGTCTCAAAAATCACTTAGTGTCACATTAGTATCTACTCATATACTACATACGCCCTTTTAGAAGAAGCAGTTGAAATAATAACAACAATAATACCACCACCACCACACCTGACAAGGATGCATTCTTTTTTTTTTTTTAATGTTATGTTTTGGCTCAAGGAAGAACTAGCATTAGTATGTAGGATCTTCCAGTCATAACCAGTGAACTTTTGGCAACAAATACAACACACATATAGAGATTTCCAATGAAAACACCGACAGTGAAATCAATGAAGTTGTATTATGATTAGTAGGTATAAACCAGAAAAGTTCAGTATGGCTAACCAAACAATTTGGTTTGGATTACTTGCTAGATTATGAAAATGAGTTTTCCTAACATAATACTGGAAATACTACAATCTGTCTAAACTGTAGAAGATATACTGATATATATGTTGCCTCAGTCTCAGTGAACCCTTTTAGTTTTTCTTCTGTGTGAATACTAATTCAAGACAATTATTCCTCTGAAAATCAGAACTAAACAATTAGGGGAATAAGGATTTTTGAAGTTACCCGGAGATGCTCAAATAATCATCATCTGAATTTAAAAAAAAACAACCAAAATTAAAAGCCTGCCTATTGTAAAATGGAACTAGAATGCCACAAAAATGTGACAATCAGTGCTATTCTTGACAAGATACTGTCTTGCCTCTCCATAAACAATGGAAATCTTCACTGAGAAAACTCATGCACACAGCTTGTTCCTGTTACTTAGCAAAAGAAAGTATTCCCATGGCATTATCTAGCGCAAAAAATTGATGTGATAGGGAAAGAGTAGTTGCAAGGAGTAAAAAGAAATACTCGTTATTAGGACAGTCCAACACTGGTTCTTGGAACCTGACCAAAACAAATGATTTTTTTTTTTTTTTTGAAATTTGAGGGCCAATCTGAAGAGGTTAAACCCCAATAGTTTCTCTATGTACTATACACTATTTTCACTGAGTAATCTAAACCAAAGACATAAAGACGTATCAGTTTTATACTTACTCTTTCACAGAAATTAAACTGAATGTTGTACACAGGAAAAATAAATAAATCCTATTTCAAGTTTACTGATACCTGTTCTTTACATTTGCTTCCTTGTCATTTATTTAATACTCAAAACACAAACAATTAACCAGCAACTACATTATTTAGCACAAAATTAAAAAAATGCAAGCAGATTGAAACTCATGGCTCTATGGAAATTTATTTTTTCCATGATCACATACTATTTTAACAGACATGCAGAGTCTGTTTCCAGGAGGAGGTATGGCTATGAACCACTGGATTCTTTCACTGAACAGCAATTCTATACGAATCAAAGCTGTAATTATTAAGCAGATTCTTTTATTCCTAAAGTTTAAGGCAGGCCCACAAAATTTGTTTCAAGATGGATAAATAAAATCTCACACCAGCCAAAACCAGCACCCACACACTGATGAAATAAATTCAGTATTAACATACAGCATACTGTCTTTTAAGTGGAATATGCAATCTGCCTATGATACTTGTAAGATCTAGAGAATACTCCCATCAAAAAGTAAATTCCAAGAACACTGATTTCCAAGATTCCCCTGAAATGTAGAAAATAGTTCTCAAACCACTAACAGCCATTTGTATTCTGCCCTCCTCAGTCCTGGAGGTCCATTACAAGCTGGCTTTTAACGTTCCAGATTTCAGAATGCAGATAACATCAGTGGCCTATGGAACCTTATCTTGCTTCATAGGAGGCTTTTTGTCTTTAAAGATATCCTAGGAATTTATTTACAACCTCTCAAAGAACATTAACATGTCTCCCTCATCTTAAACTCAAGTTTTGGAACATTGTCACCATTTTAGCATTCTTTGAAATGGACAAAATCTCAGCTCAGAAAGAGAACTTTTTAATATTCTATTCATTCTTTGCTAATACATTAGTAATGCAGCATAATAGCTCCTTCTGCTCACAGACATATGCCAAAGCACACTCTTCACACCACAGGTACCAGCATGTAACTTTCAGTCAGCCAGACCAATTAACATAGCTTCATAGTCAGCATTTTAATTTTCTGTCTTGATTGTATTTGAAATATAAAAATCAAATGTCAACAAAATAATCAGAAGCTGCAGGAGTTATGACTTTTCTAGAATTATTAATCATTTTTCCCTGGCTATGTGGTACTTTTTGGTGAAGTTCCAATAAGCCATTTTTTGCTAAATGGAGTGTGCATCTTGGGTTGGTTTGGTTTACTCCCACCTGAGGAACAATCAACACCTTTTTTTTCCTAGGAGAAAAAGCCAGGTGGGAGGGCAGAGCTGGTCAGCTACTGTGCACAATGAGACACTGGTAACAGAGCAGGACAGAAAAGGCTTCACCCAAGCAGACTGACAACAGCTCAGAGAAAGTGACAGGAAAAAGAGGGGAAGGGAACTGCAGAGCAATTAAGTAGCCTTGAGCAGATGAGTTTAGAAGTAAGATCTTCTTGTTAGGAGAGTCTGAGAAAGAGAAAGAAGGTCCAAGAGATTTAAAAGAAAATCAGCTGAGATGAGGAAAGACAAGTTGGAATAAGTAGGGCTACAGATAACTGGAAACAGAAGACTGTACTGGGAGAAGAGTTCCATGACAGCTGGAAAAATAAAAAGCTGCAGGTCTAGGGGCAGAAATCTCTGATGCCTTCCACCAGCTCTGTGCATCAGGGACAGCTGAGTCAGGAGGAGTTTGAAGTCATCACCATTTGCCCTCCAGTCTAAGCAAGATCCAAAAAGACTGGCTCTTTACTTTTCTTCTTCCTCTTTCCTGTCTACTTCAAAAATATCTCTGGGCCTTTCCACAATGTTCTTGCCCCTGCTTTTAGTGATGATAGGTTTGGATTACAAGATCAGTAACTGGTGGATCTTAAACTGATACTGCAACACACCTACAAGACATTCTACAAAAAAACAACTACTGAAAGAATTTTAAAATGTACTTAGAAGGAAGCTTAGCATTGTATGTACCTGCTTCATACATAAAATACATACTTTCATTTGGCTGAGAGAAGGCAGTTGTTAAACAGCTTTAACTTCCAGGCTTCCTAGGGCTGTTTGTTAAAAAATTTTCTCATTCAAACATGTTACAGGCTCACATACCTTACTCACTCTCCAAATATATCTTAACAAAACTATTTTAAAAAACTAGTATTCAAACAATCAGCTATACAAATTTTTATGACTCCTTCTGCAAGGTATAGATGGCAACATGTTTCTGTGTTGAAAAGTACTCTGAAAAGCAATGAAAGTGAACATCTCCAACATTAAGTCAGCAATCAAACATTAATCTTCTCATTTGCCACCTGAACTATGCCATTCTCAAGAGATCCCTCTTATAGCAGAATACCCAACTCTAGTCTTTTTTCAAGTGGTCTTCAACCCCTAGCACAGCTCCAACAATATCTCTGCCTCTGCAGCAACCTTCCCTTTTGCTTTTAACTCCCTTACTGAAGCTTAGCATTTGGATTCCAAGAGCCTTTAATTCTGCTGATACTAGTTTTCCTGTTTACACCATACAGTTCATGTCTGAGTTGTAACTACTGATTTCATCATATTCATCCCTCTTTTTAAACTAAAAACACTGAAGCCAACTTTGCAATTTAGGGTAAAAATTGCTATCATTAACATTCATTTATAATATAAGCTACACTTACATCTATACAAACACAAACATGGTCAGTACTGGTACATTATGTGCAAATGTGTACAGTGATTTCCTCCATGCCCAACAGCATCTCATTCTATTCTTGCAACACCCAAACACTGATTGAAAAACAATTTCCTGTTCAGATATGAATAAAAAATCAGTTCATAAAAAGACAACAAAATAATTGCATTTAAAGTTCACAAGGGGGACAGCATGTAAACTGTAGCCTCTTTTTGTCAGGGGAAAAAAAGCCAGCTATACCTGCTTTGATGACCTCAAATATTTTCCTTCTGGCTTACAAAAGTACAAGCAAAAAAAAATTCAACTTAAAAAGCTACTGATGCAACACAGAAGATTTTTTTTTTTATGTCAGGATTCTTCAATTTGAGTTTGTAAAGCATTTCATAAAACTCAAAATTAATTAATTACATTAAATACATTAATGATGGTGTATTAAAATGACCCGAGTGAAGGTAACAAAATACTAATCTGAGGAAGGGAAGTGAAACTCCAGAACCTTTCATTTCTGTGATCTGCTGCCCCTAAGCTGGATTTGCAACCTATTCACTAGCATGACAATATTCAACTCCATCTGTTAAAAAAACACTAAGCCCACTCACAAGGTGCTGTACCAGTTTCAACAGGGTATAGGCACCAAGTAGAGATGTGTTTTTAAAAGTGACACCTTCTGCCAAAAAGATTATTCTGATGGCACATGGTGCCAAATCAGGCCCACATGTTTCAGTATGTGATATACATTTTGCTTCAGAATCCATGATTTCTTGCTATCCCACTGATAGCAAGCACATATAAAAAGTTATTAATTTCTTAAAAATGTCTTCCTGAAATATGAGAGGTAAAAGTTAGTATCTGGTACTGCCTCAGCAACAGAAATCCTCATTTAATCTCATGTTCCTATATCACAGTTACTCTCATCTTTACTGAACTTAGTGTCTCCCTTCCTGACAAAAAGGTTATGAATACTCAAAAAATTTAAAAAAAAAAAAAAAATCAATCTTTATCATAAAGAACTCTGACAGTGAAGCTATCACATCCATTCTGCAGCTTCTAAACCCTACAACCTACTGCACTGCTGTTTTGACATATGTAAGATTTTGAAATTGGTAAATTGTAAACTGCCTATTTAGCAATTATTAGCCAGGGAGACAAAATGAAACCATCTTGGTTTACAAATACTCAAAGGAAAAGCAGCTTGCCACATTTCTTAGATATTCTCTTCTCTATCAACCAATTCTATAAGTAGTAACAGAATTAAACTGAGTCTGGTCTGAAAAGCTCACTCAAATTGATTTACAACTTGGGTAAGCCAAAGAAACAGAGTCTTTTTCTACCTCAAGATCTCCAAGAGGTGGTCAGCAAGAGAAGCATTCTCAAGCCCCTTTAAAAAGCACATATCTAAAAAAACCAGTAGCAACACACTGCTACAACTCTAAAGCAAGAACTCTTGCCAAACATGATCTCTTACAGGTGGCCTACAAGCAAACAGCATTGTGCTATATTTCTTCAGTTAATCAGCAAAATCAGCTTTCCTTGAGATATCCTTGAGACCCAAGCTGCTAACACTAGAAGTAGTACAATAATAATGAAAAACACTCTAGGATTTGACCTTTCTGTATCACTGTCACTCAGATAGTTCTAGCTTTCCCCACATAGCAGAAAAATCACTTGGCATGATTTTCTGTTTCTCAGATGCACAACCTTTCAATAATATTTTTTTTCCTAATTGTTCATTCTTCCTTACTTCTTTGCAGTCTGCAGGAAGTACTTTTAATAGTAAAGAAAGCTCTAGCTAAGCCTTCATACTGAGCATTTTAATGAGTCAGTCTGCACAGGACATCACACTTAGTGCTTCCTAGAACTCACTGTCAATATTTGGAAACTAAAAACATGGGTTTTACCATGCATTTAGTCATCCTTCAGGGAAGCAAGTAAACTGTCTTTCTGTATGCTGTTATGGCTTGTCATTTTTAAGCCACAAAATCCATCTCCACATTTTACGGGGGGTGGGGGGGGCAATCATTAATTTATCAAACCTTGATATTAGTTGGAATATGGCTCTAGCCTGGGATTTTCAAAGTAGATGACAAAAAAAAGATTCAACATTGAAAGGAAATCACATAATTAATACTCCTAAACTCCTCTGAAAATCCCAACCTTCATTTTTCTGTCTCCTGAAAATGACAAACTATATACATATATGAATTTATAATACTGCTTACCCTTCAGCAAAAGGCTGTAATTTGTTCTCTATTGCACACCAAATACCTTTAACATCAAAACAGAAGACTTTTGACTGGAAAATTATTAGATATTCAAAGTCATTTTCTGCTATAGGTTGAATTAAACATGACTTGAGCTGCATAGTGCTAGCTTCCAATTTATAAAGCTATTTAGAAGTGTTATATAAACACAAGAAAAAGTAATTTTCTCCAAGTATTTGTACAGTAATTCCTCAGAGGAACAATAAGAGAAAATGGAACCAGAAAACACATGCAAGTATTCATAACTGGCAGATTTACAAACATGCAACATCCCACATACTTTTTACAAAAGTCACTTCAATGACACCTGTTACATCTTCTACCAAGGGCAGCTCTAATGAACTAGATGCAGTCAAATTATTAAGAGGGTAGCACGAGGATCATGTAGGCAGTAACCCAGAAAGACAAGACTGGCTAAAACTAAATGGGACACGTAAGGCTTGTTCTAGCACCACAAAGTGAAAATACTAGTCCATTAGCTAACAGGAAAGCTTCTTTCATTAAAATTCTCTAACCTTTTCCATAAAAATATCTTCTTGGCTTTTTCAAAAACTGATAGTTATCACCAGATGCTTAACACTACTAACAATTCCAGGGTAAGAATGCAAATCAGAATATAGAAAAAATGTTGAGATTAATTTGAGTCCTTCAACTAAGCATAGCCTAGAGAAACGCACAAAACACCATGGAGTGGCACAAACAACATCCAAATCACTAGCTACCACCTAAGAGTTTAAACCACTCAAAAATTATGTGAGATTAGTATAGGGAGGATGTACAGCTTACTAAAACACCATATTCATAAGAACAGTGTCTACAATGAGTAGTCTAGGCTAACAGGAACAGGGCTGTAGAGTGAACAGATGCTGCTGAGAAGCTGACACCCATATCACCCACATTTCAGGGGAGTACTGTTTGTTTGGTGAGATTTGGTTTAGTTTTTTGTGGTAGGGTGTGTGGGTTTTTATTGTTGTTGTTGGGGTCTTTTTGCAGGTTTTGTGGGGATTTTTTTTGTTGTTTCTTATGGGGTTTTTTTTGTTGTTTTGTTGGGGTTTTTTTTGTTTGTTTTTTTTGTTTTGTTTTGTTTTTTTTGTTTTTTTTTTGTTGTTTTTTTTTTTTTAAATAAAACAGAGCTAGCTCTAGTCCAAGCCCATGGATTAAATGCCCATTTGCAGCTAGACAGCATTAAAGACACTGCTGGAACATACTTTATAGTTTAGTATTATCCAAAAGGAATCCAGTCTGCGTGCTCAGAGAGCTCCACAAGGTGAACCGAAGCACGGTGTGGAAACAATTGCATAATTCATTTTGAAAGTGCACATCCAAACCAATACATTACTGTGGAGGCATGTAGAGATAACCATTCAAGCATGACCTAAAGTTGGGAGACATGCTGGTAGAATGGCCTAAGAATCTTGATAAATTAGAAGTATTTCAAACAGAAAAATAAAAGATGTTTGCAAATGAGGAAGATCTAACACTATTGAAAAACAACACACACAAGAAAAAGAAGTAATACTTCAGTATGTAAAGGGTGCTAACTGGCAGAATAATGGGGAAAATGTAGAAAAGCACTTGAGCATTAATTTTACCAGGAATCAAAATACAAATAAAAAAGTGATAGAGAAACATTGAAAGACAGCATCTGGGAACAAATTAGCAGGAGTATTATATGTATGCAGTGAACAGTATACATTCTGCTGTGATAGGCACTGGTGCAGATTCTCAGCAAGAATACTCTGCCCAGCTTAGGCATCATATGTCATTAAATATGCCCAGCTAATATAGAGAATACAGGCCAGAAACAAAGTTGCTGAGAGAGGTAGAAAATTACTTATAAGTGAAGTTAGAAAGACATGGTTTTGTTTATCCGGGTTAAAGAATGGTGAGAGTTTTCTTGTAGGTTAAATAAACCACAACAAATAAACAGAAAAATCATTTGCCCTCATGTCCACCGATTATGAATAAAAAAATAAAAACCAGAGGCTTAATTTACAGCAAAGATTTACACTACATATTAGGATATATACAGTTAACGTATGAGATTCATACTAGCACAGAAATAGCTAAGTGCTGAAAGAGGTTACCTAACAGGTTACAAGTTTGCCTTTATTACATGCATTTAGGAATATCTAAACAAACACTCAAACTGAGATGCTGCCATTTATAGATGGATCTCACAGTGAAAATAGAGTAGATGAGCTGTTGAGACCCACTCCAGTACACACTTCTATAATTCTAAACTTTCTGGCACAAACATACATTCTTGATGTTTTATTTTAGTATGGGTATATATACACACAGAGTATGTTTGGCTATATTTGTAATATTAATTTCTTTTCAAAACTATATATTTCAAAATTGTGCATGTATTTATCAGACATTACTATTTATTAAGGAAACATCATCATTCTCAGAGAATGCAGTTTACCACTCCTTTAGTACATTTAAGCAGCTTTGCTTGTGCACTTATAGTGAATAGGAAGCAAGGAAGGTTTCTTTGTACTCTCCAAGCATGACCAGTATTCACTTTGGGATTTATAGTTATTACCATGCCCTTCCTGAATCTTATATCAAAGCCTACAGCTAAAGACTTCTGAGCTTTCAAAATTCTTTATCAAACAATTTGATGGTAAAATCCAACCTAGGTCTACAAGTTAAAACATAATTATCAATTAATCTTTAAATATAGAAAGACTATTAAAGGACCAGCTGGCATTTAAAAATTATGAAAGCCAACACTGTTCTTTGGCATCAGCACTAGCTGGTGTTGCTAAGCTACTGCTGCTGCCCAGACAGTTAGACACCATCAGGTATTTAATTCATGCAGGCCAGTGGTCTGAAGGGGGAAGGGGGGAGGAAGGAAAAAAAAAAAAAAGCACTCAAAATGCATTTTTATACCCGTAAAACTCAAATCTTACCATCTGAGTCTATGAAGTGTAATATAGCTTATGTCCATGATCAAACAATATACAGAGAAAAATTATTAGCTTTTAGTGCTTATTTTAGAGTTCATGTTATCTTTACTCACCTTGTAAATTTACTTCGGTTTGGTTTTGCTATAATTTATCTATAATGCAGATAAAGTTTTTTTAATGTTATCTACCTCCATTTTTTTCCACTTTTTATGCGGGAATCTTGATTTTTGTCAAATAAATGCCTTGATAAAAATGCCTTGCTTCTGTGAGCCAATAGAGGCTAGGAAATGGGGAAAAAAAACCCTATCAGCAAGTATGATAATTTTTTGGCAGTTAGATTAGAGCCTATGAAAATAATGTTATTTAGTATGTGATCACTCTTCAAAAAATATCTTTTGAGTTTTTGTAGGTTTCTACGAGATTATACTAGCAGCCTTTTCCTAATTCTTTCATCACTGATGACATTTGTGATTTGAAGCTTCCAAATCAAACCCCACATTTACTCTTTATAAAGTAACCTCGCTAGCCCAGGTGCCACCATTAGACTATTTAACAAAGGAAGTGTATTTAAAACTTGGAGAAGACTGCCAAATATGTTGCTAATCATAAACAATCTCAATAGTGCTTTTTCTCTGGCTTGATTTCATTTTTATTTAGGTTGTTATTTTTATGCCCTTAGCACAGCTCTGTCATATGGAAGTTAGCCTTTTATCTCTGTTGGTGCAGGAGAGAATTCTATTGGTAGAAGACAATTTTGACCTCTAAAGAATCACATCCTTCTTTTCATCATACATTGTAAGCACAGACTTTACAACTCTGATGTTTCTTGCATTCCTCATAAAATTAAACTAGGATCATTATTAAGATCAGTTACAAGTTTAATGCTTTCTGTTCTTTTTTCCCCTATAATGAATGCACAACCACTTGAAAAACTATGAAAAAACATTTAACTATTTTTTACTATCAGTCAAGAATTTCTTATCACGTAGGATTCTGCAGAGACTTTTTTCTGATCAACAATTTCAATAAAGGAGCTAAATGATGAAAAAATGCAATGGAAGAAGATCACAGGTCTACAGAACATGATGGAAAGACTTAATTTATTGATAGAAGGGACACTTGGTAGCTTCCTTCAAACATACAGAAGATCACTGTGAGGTAATAATTTCCAATGTCCACCGGGAAGAGAAGAAATAATGGGCTTTAATTGTACAAAGGGATGCTTGAAGAAGTAAAAAAATTATTTTCAAGACAGGAATCATTAAGAACTAGAGCAGTTTATCTAAAAACAGACAAATATCTGTCAGGACTGGTGATACTTCAACATACTTGATCCTAATTTGAAAATGAGTAATATACTAAATTGAAAGTCACCAACCACAGGTGAAGATGCCAAAGAATGGCATATGCACAGGACAAGAGCTGGGAGCCCAGGCAACCTAACAAAAGCATTAATGCACAGTTCCTGGCTTCTCAACACAGGAATTGGGGACCATTACTTCCATAGACAGAAAAGCTACTGCCAAAAATGTGATATTCTTACCTCATCAACAATAAGCGTTTTTTCCTAACTAACCTCTGATTCATAGAAAAAAAAAATTAAATACCATGAACATTTAACTCTTGAAAGATCAGCTGTCAGCTTACCTCGTTTCTAGTTTGTTCCAACATCGTGTTCTAGAAATCCCCACTACATATAAAAAAATCCCTAAAACCAAACCAACCATAAACCAAACAAAAAACTCCAACAAAAAAACCCAACCCACTCAAAAACTGCCCCAAAACCCAAAAACACAACAACAAAAAAAAACACCACCAAAAAAAAACAAACAACAAAAAAACCCAGTAAAGAACCGTGCAGAAATTATTTTTAAATTTGAGTTACTTCCATATGTTTGTAATTCCACAGGATTATAAACCATGAAGCTATACATCTACTAATGCCACTATTATAATCCTACATTTCAGTGATAGTATTCCTTGAATTATCTGTTAATACATTCCCTAAAGCCTTGCTACAGTTCACTGGGTCAGTGAAACAACCAAATTCACCATCTCTGCAACGTGTTACAGTTATTTTTAAGAGATACGGGCAGGTTAGGCTACAAGAAGTTTTAATTTCTCAAGTAAAAAAGGGTGAGAACTCATCACTATTATGATATTACAGTTCTCTCAGCACGTTTGTACAACCTTGTTATCCAATGGTATGGCATATTTATAGCTTACTAAAATAACAGATCATCACTTGTCAGATGTTGAAATACAGAAGGAACAGATAGCACATTTCTTAAGAAAGTACTTTTAGGACTGAGGAGGTGTGAATCCTGTCTGAGAACACACTATTTGCTTATCCTCATCTTCCCACTCCTCAGGCATTTCAAATGGCAGTTGGGGGAGCAAACATTTCTCCCAGTTAAGTCACAAAAGCACTCTTTAACAGACACCAAATACACTGATTTTTATACCAAAAATACATTTTATTGCTTTACAATGAAGTTATCAAAAAGTTAATGCCTGCTTCTGAGAAATCCAGTAAACCATACTTCATCCAACTATAACTCTACATTCTAAAATAGCATCAGGTATCTTTTTTCATGCTAGAGACCTCACCTTTTCTAATGTGCAAGCCTACCTTTTCTTTTTCAGCCTATTCCTTGGTAATTTAATTGGAAAAGAATTGAATCCTTTTTTGCAAATCTCTGTTTGTAAAATTATAAAGTCATTTTTCATCTTCTTCAGGCTGATCTCCTCAAAAAATATTTTTTACTTCATCCAAAGTATCATTATATGTATTTATACCATCAAACCTCTCATTTCCACAAGAGCCTACTGATTAATATAATCATTGTGCATTACTGTTAATCTGCAGGCTCCTTGTGGCCATCTAACAAATATAATTACAGTGACTGTTGAATTTTCTGCTTTCAGAAAACAGAACACTTCACAAAGCATCATATTATTTCTAAGTATAAGCTTTTTACATCCTATTCACCTTTAGCATTTTCTATGGTCTATGCTGTTAGTCAGAACTTCACATGCATCTGCTTTTTGTGCTGCCTATAAGGTAGGACTTAATATAACTCTAAAACACAGAACCTGCCTCTGGTTGCTCTTAAATAATAACAAGGGAAACAGATGCATGGTCAAACATCTACTTTCTAACAGTAAGACTCTAAGACTCACTTTTTTAGCAGCTCGTGACTTGTGAGATGTTGCTTGTATTTTTGCTGGTTTTCATCAGATGACTCCTTGCTTAAAGATTTTTCATATTGGCCCAACAATTGAAACAGTAGAGTTTCAGTGTTGTATTCTATACTGTTCTACTCAGAATCTTTTTGCAAAAATACACTCCTAACATTGTTCCTGTCTACCTTCTTAAACTCTACAGAAAAATTACATCAATAATAGCCTAAATTACCTGTCTGAAATACTTAATCCTGAAGCATTTATACTGCAGGCAAAGGATGTAAAAAATTCTTGGGTTTATTTCTTTGATGTTATATGGTTAACATACTGAATCAAGATAACAGAAGTATTTCCAGACCTTTCTGAATTAGGGAAATTGTACTTAAAATATTGCTCTAATTTTTAAATGAGATAGTTTTCAAAAATTTGGGCTACAGCATGGTTTTGCTACATTTTACTAGAGCATTCAATTTGGCATCAGACTCTTTTTCCTGATTAAGTCAATTACAGTAGGTATGAGAAAATACATTGTTTGGAGATTCTCATAGAGTTCCTAAATATATGCAACTATAAACAAAAAAACCCAAACCCTTAATTAATACTTATCTTCCAGGAGCTCTAGAGTTAAGCACATGTAGACTTATTTTTATATAGGAAAAACTCATTTGTTACAGACCTATCTTGTTTCACTGATGTTATATAAATCATAATAGACAAAGGGAAGAAATTTTCAGAATACCAAAAAGTAATCACCCCCCGCCAAAATAAAAAAATTTGTTTGTTCCAGAGACATTAAAGATTGAAAAACAACTGTGACTATCAAACTGACTTCTCTTTTGCCCATTACTTCTTACCTTCTCTAATTTTCATAATAGGTTAATTAACCAGATAATGCAAGATAATTACTTGTATAGTTTTAGAACCAAAACAGCTGATCCAGACAAAACCTCAAGTTAACTCCAAACAATTCATACTGCAAGGCAAGCTTTTAAACTTTCAGGACACAAGAAGGAACTGTCAAGTGGAAGGACATCTACAGTTTGTCTAGTGCTGAATTATAGTTCCAAAATCATGAAGTGTACTGTTCCAGAGGAAGGTTCAATGTCAGAAATAGAAAATGCTTTTGCTTCCTTCTACCTTCCTTCCAATTACTTTAGATTCACAAATGAATGAAGGATACAATTGAACACTTCAGGCAATCCTCATCCAGAACTGACAGGTATTGTCACTGGGGATGACTTTTCCTAATAGCTGGTCTGATATTCAGGCTTTCAGACATTCGATTCAGAGCAAGTTAGGTTAAGGAAGATAAGCATATGGTCTACGTTAAGGACGATGAGCACATGGTCTCTGGTAGACAGCAAAATACCATTCTGATGTTGATTATACTTATTATGTTAATATTATTAACTCTTTATTGTTTATAGTGTCATTATTGCTTTTATAGTAAAGGTTCCTTTCCACTCAAAAAGCAAATATTACATACCAACAGAAATTAGTCGGTCAAATCACAGTGCAAGTTTTTTAAAAGCTCAAAGGAAAAGCTGCGTTGACTATTTATACTGCTTAGCTAGCTAAGAAAATATTTACTGAATAAATGTGAATTTCAGAAGCAGATACTAATGCTTTAATATTGTTGCTTGTTATTGCATACAGTAATGATATTTCACAGGATCTCAAAGTATGGTCTGATGGTAAGGCTTTATTTCAAATCTATGACCTGATTTCATAAGGAAGGAAGGGAAATTGTTAAGGGGAGGAAAAGAAATAATTCTTAAATGATTTCCCAAATTCTTTAGGCCCAAAATAATCCCTATTACACAAGTATAAATAGGACAAGAGGTATGTCTTTCAAGAACTCCTTAAAAAGGCTAATGTCTCCTCTTCTGCCAAAATAAGCATGAAGAATTGGGAATAAGAAGGACTTAAGCCTATATGTTAAACCTGACTCCTACCAACCATAAGAACATTATTAACGTCCTTCTGAAAGGACAATCATTGCTGGTACAATTCCTACCTTCACGCATAAAAGGCGACATAGAAAAGTCATTAACATTTTGCCCAATTTGTACAATGTTATCAGGGAGAGAAAGTGCACCTGCCATCCCATCTGTCCTCTCTTCCAGTCTTGTCTTCACTATTCTTTCTCTGTACCATGCAGCAGGTTTTGTAGTAGAAAAGTCAGAGACATCATGTGATCCAGCTTTAAGAGATCCCTACATGTATAGACACGGTGATAATGTGGACTCAACCACATGAGCTTGTTATTTTAAATGTATTTTTATTTTATTTCAATTGTATTTTGTGGCTTGCTATGTTCTGGTTTTAATATGCTATTTTAAGCATGAAAGTTATATGTACCACTCAGATGTATTTAAATAAACCTCCATTTCTTAAGTCAACTTTTTTCAAGTATCCTTTATAACCAAATATTTGTAACTAAACCTGAGAAATACTCTTCTTTGATGCCCCTTTTTGCTCTTCACATGTAATGGAAAATGTATTTAATATGAAAAACTATTCCGTGTAAAACTACTGCAAATCAAAAACCTGAAACTTAACACATCTTGAATTAACGTTGCTCTGTCAGAAAGTAACTGTAAAGGCAGCAAGAAGTACAAAGACATCCATTTGGTTCAAGAGATAAGCTGATCAATACACTTTCCTGATTATTACCATTTGCAATAGATACAATAACTTTTCAGAAGCAAAACATGTACTTCTTAGCTGCCAACATGTCTGTATAAGCAAGAGGAGGCTCAACGACTCCTCAGTTAGAGATTCCATACTTTCATTAGGAGTTTTCTAAATGTATTTCTTACTTTGAGATCATGAACATCAAAACTCAAATTTCCCACATGAATGTATAACTGATCTTCCCTCCTCCCCCCCTCCAGGGAAAATTTCTATTTAAGCAGAGAAATGTAAAGAGTCAAGACAGTAGCTTGGTAGTCCAAATCGCCTGGGACATGTGAAACTGATTGAGTTCCCTTCACACCACCACAAACAGAAATGGAAAACATCCTATTTTAGTACCATTGATCAACAAATGTTTTCAGCGCTCTAACAAAGGAATTTTTCTGCTCGAACCATAATCACTAGAATGCATAACAGATAATCACTTGTGTTTGTTATTGATAAATGACATTGTCCATTGGCTCTTTACTATGAGTGCTGAAATTATATTTTTTTTTGTTTGATTTTTTTTTTTTTTTAATTAAACAGTAGTCTTACTTTCTGCAGCAGGCCAAAAAACTACCAGGAATCTTAGAAACAGCTGCATTCACAATTTCCACCTAGATGAAAAAAAGTTTCTTCTCTGAAGAGCGAATGTAAAAGCGACATTATAAAGCTACACATTTATTATCTCTCAGTGCCTCTGGATTAAGTGTGTTCATCTTAAACACATCTGTTTTTATCTTGCCTGGCACTGAAAGCTTATCTAAAAATCTTCAGATTAAGCTATGCTCTTTTCTGCTAGAAACAGTAGCAAAACCAATCTCATAAGTAAATTGTATCCTCAGATGAAAAGAATTCTACTGAGATGGACTCTGAGATGGTGACAGGAATAACAAAACTGTATAGTTATCAATGAGGACATTACTTGTTTGTTTGCAGAACATAAATTATGCATGATGATGGCATCTAGAAGGGAAGAAAGTTCATATTCAAAACTGAAAGCAAGCTTGCAAAGTTAGCAACTCTTACTTCATGAATTAAACACAAAAGTTTAAATTTGTAACGGTGTTTCAATTATCCATGTTTAAATGAAACTGTTGTAAAAATCAGAAATTAAAAAGTTACATTCAATTTGCCTCTTCCAAGCAAAAAATACATGTTCTTCAATGTGCTTACATTTTCTCATTTTTATCCAGATATCATAACAATAACAACCAAGTCTATACGTGTTAGAATATTGTAAAATTACTCCTTTTTTTTTTGAATCACAGTCTGAAAACAATGTCTTATTGTAAGTGATGCAGCAGTAATTCAGAGAAGTATTTCTCATTTACTGCAACTTAGCTCAAAAATACTCAGAATACTCAAGATACTCAAAAGGAACACACAGAGACACTGGCATCTGGTCCTCAGAACTGGTTATTTCACTTGGTAGACCTGCATCAAATTACTGATGTAGATGTAACCAGTGCGGAGTAAAATTCTGCCTAGTAGAAATGATTACTAGTAATCTGTAGGGATATCACATCATCTGCACAATACAGGAGTTTTCAGATTGGTCTTACAGGTTCTACCCGAATTAGCAAGGAGTAAAGGGAACAGGAGCAAACCTGTTTGCAAAAGAATTGATTGTTAAGAAGAGAGCATCCACACTATACACGTATTGGATGGGTGACTACTTCAGACAACCTCTAACCTGGTCCTGAGACTTAATACCTACAGTCAGACTGCGTTTTCTATGTGCTTAAAGCACATCTTTTGGTTTCATTTTTATCCCCCATGAATCAAGTTTGTGTGTTCTGAGAATGGTCCACAATGCAAGTGAAGTGTGTGGGAGCACGTACATGATCAGAACTAAAACACAACACTGATGTGGATGCATCCACAGACTACAAACATGACAAATTATATTGGGGAGAGGACTGAAGTTTCAAATAGCATGAGCAAGTCCTTTTAAGGAAATTACGAACACAACGCTTCTAAAAATCAAGATTGTAGCCTCTGGTTATGCAATAGACACTGTGATTCTGGGATTTTGCCAAAGAAGGAAGGCTTAGCTTCAGGGCATTTTGATCTTAAAATGTTGCCTGCACATAATTTATGATGCTCTAAACATATCAGTACTGCTCAATTACAAATTCCCTAGCTTTGTTACATTTGCATAGCATTCCTTTAAAGCATTGTGGGTACTCCCATAGAGAAGTAGTCATGACCACACCATATTCTGCTGCTAGAAGAGTATCTTTCTTTAAAAACACCACTGAAACAGCTGAAAACTCCTGTAAGTTACATATTTTCATGCAGTTCGCACCTTACAGAGTCCCATTATCTGTTCTGCCCTTTGATTCCAGAAGGCATAGGAGTGAGTAGAAAATGAATTGTGAGAGAACAGCCAATTAAGCATGATAATGCACAACTCATTCCTTCAATAAGTTGCAACATACAACTAAAACAGAGGTGTAATAGTTCAGCAGCTGCTAATGACTGGATAATTGACCTTGGAAATCCCCACTTCAACTAAGCTACTTATCTATTCCCAAGTTTCTCAGCTGACTGTAACTGTTCCACACAGCTAGTTCCAGGGTAGTATTTACTGTTGTTACAGCAAATGCTCATACATTTCCAGCATAAAACAATGTCTAGAAAGGACAACCAGAATTCAGGAAAAATATTTCTTTCCTAAAGAGACTGAGACATACACCAATCTTTCTACTACACATTAAAAACAAACAAAACAATATATTATGCTGACAACAATAAGAAACTTACTCAAAATGTAGTATTGTTATTCTGCAGTCTGGCTGTCTACAGAAAAATAAAGACTTCAGAACACAGGTAACTTATAATAATACAGCATTAAAAAATAATTGAGGCTATTTCTTCCCTACAAATTGGACACCACTCCCCCCCCGCCTATATCATAATGAGGCATCTTTGCTTTCTTCATCTATTTCTTCCTGCAACACAGGAAGTTTTTAAATTAATTTGCATGATCAAATGCTTCTCAACCCCTTAAGGCTTAGGCAACAGAATATACTCAGAAGAAATAAAAGCTAATTTGACTCATGAAACAAATAACACTGGCTTCCATGAGTCTGTTGTTTTCCAGTGCACTGAAGACAAGAAATCTCAAGGGTAGACTTGGCCCAAAATCCTTAGGAAGTTACAAATAGCTATTTTAACATGTATAGTTCAAGAATAAAAAAAAAAAAAAAAAAAAGGGAACACTGTCTTCTTCCTAATCATTCCTCTTTCCAGCTAATTTGCCATCATTCCATCTGGATACAGAAAAAACATTTTCATCTATGAATCCGCTGTTCCAAAGCCCTGCCTTACCACGAACTCCAGAAAGTACAGAGAATATACCCCAGGCTTCTTACTCTTTGTGATTATATGATGCATTCTTGTACACCAACACTGCAGGTTTTAACTGGCATCCAATAACCGGTTATAACAGCCTCGTTCCTTTTTTTTTTTTTTTCCCTTGTTTGTCACATAATATTGTCATGATGTACAAATCAAGAATGCTAAGAAAATTAATAATCATCAGTTACCTAGATATGTAGCAATCTTTGTGAATTTTATGAAGGCAAAAGGCAAGCCCATGCAGATGAAATTGATAATTTTTTACTGTGTACCAGCAACATACATGCCTAGCAGGCTTTCCTCAGACACAAAGTTCCAGATAGTTGACTTCCTTCCCCAGCTTACTCACATTTCAAAGCCCTGACAAACTCACAAAGGAAAGGAAAAGCATGCCTAAGGTGTTAGTAAATCCAACCCATGTAGTAGAGTCAGAAAAAACAGGGATGGTGGGCTTAACTAAAGGACACAGCAGTAGACAGTAATAGACAATGTCTCCAAGAATCAGAGTTAGTGTAATTCTTCTACAAGTATATATAACTGGAGGTTCCACTAACTACAACTGTTACTGCATATTGCAGTTCTTAAGTGAGGAGTTAACAGTGATCAGTCAAACAATGCAGTACTGCTTTCTCAGATTTATCATCCAATCTAGATGCTCTTATTTTGTGACTACGATATTGGCTAAAACCTACCATGAGTTGCTAGCCAGATCCAGTAGTCACTCATTTATTGGAAAGGAGACTGTGAATAGGCAAAAGACAAGTTAACAAAATCACTTGTAGGATTTCTGAGGTGATCCATTTCCAGTCTCCTAACTTTGACCAATCTGAAGCAAGGAACATCAAGGAAACTGTTTAGTGTGTGGGATGCATCATCTTTCAGGAATGACATAAGATCTTTAGCAGCCACATAGGGAAATCAGTACCATTTGCTCCCTGGACTCAACTCTGTTTGATAATCTGCATCAGAAGTCTGATAAGTGTCCTGAAGAGAAAAACTTTTTCAGTGCAGAAATTTACCCACTCAATTCTCAAAACGGCATTACCAACTACTTCCAAAAGAAGTCTGAAAGAATTTGAATATTTACAGATACAGGACATTGTCTGAACCAATAGCACACTTCAAAGAATAACAATTTGTCCATGATAAACTAATTGTCATGGTTGTGGAGTCCACAGATTTTAAATCTACCATTGGAATAATCATTTACAGAGAAGAGATCTGGTCAGATAATCTTACCCAGACAGCTAATGACCTCTCTGTGGTTACAACAGATGTTCAGGAATGTTTCTGATGATTTATGCAAATTCTAGAAAAAAATTAGTTTCATCCAAGGAAGTTGTAGGTTAAGCACTCAATTTGTGTGTGATAACCAGGGGCACTCAAAAAAAGCAACCCCTACAATATACACTCATAGAGAAGCATGTGGCACACTCAAGAGTTGTGGTGGACATTTTGATCAAAACTGATTGATATCCATGCTAGAGTTTCATTCATACCAACAGCAAGTGGACAAGAAAGCTACCATTTAAGACCTAGATATAAGATGACCAGCTCTGAGACAAATAATTTATATGTGCCAGCAGATTTTACAAGGTCAGTATATACAATCTATATCACTCAATATTAGCAGTAAGTTTACTTTTTCTCAAACAGGTTAGCTCTACTTTCACAATACAAGACCCTTTGTTGGAGGTAGGCTTCTCATGCAAACTAAAGCTCATTCCTCCCAGCTACAAATACCATCACTCTAGTACCTCTTTTATTTTATCTGACTATCCACAAGCAATAATGAAAAACCCCAAAAGGGAAAGAAAAAGCAGAATGGAAGAAGGAAAAAAAATCTGTTGGTGACAGAGTCAGAGACACAAACACTCACAACTGCTAACAAATCATCTTTCTTATATTCTCCCCTTCACTCCCACAATGATTCTGCACAGGAACATGGTAAAACAACCTGCTGCACGTGAGGAACTGTCAGAGCCACAGACTAGCAGAAACTTTTGAAAGTTAACTCCTCTATGCATCATCTGAGGGATTTAAACCTATTTTGTACAATGTCATTGAAGAATACAGAAAAGGCTTTACACTCAGCTTTCTTAGTTAATAATGTAGACAAGTATATAATGTATTTCATGTTTTCCATGAGAGAAAAGTTGGGTCTGAGTTCACCTTGACAATCTCCCTATATATGTTTCTCTTTTCAAAAAACACAAAAAAGCACATACGTCACAAACCTTGAAGACATACTATATGAAAGGTGCGTTTAAACCAGAGTATCTCATCTGTTTTGAACACAGGACATGGAGGAAAAGAAGCAGAATTGAGAAGAAACTTAGAAGGAGAGGCAGCACAAGATCTTCCAGCAACACACTTTACACAAGAATACTACAACCATTGTCAAATAACTATATATAAGAGATAGCTCGTACATTGCTATATGTTCTTCTAAGATTTCTAGTGCCATGGTATGAGTTTAGAAACCTGGGCAATCTCATGATTTAATTTACATTTTCATCAATGCTTTCCTGTACTAGAGATAACTCTAGTCTCTGAGGCTGGTAATTTGAATGCTGGGATCAAGGCAGGGCAAGGGGGGGGATAAACACCTAACTGCCAACTCCTAAATAATTTCAATAAATGACTGCAAAAGAGCAAGATTTTCTTCTGTAGTAGTGCTAACATAGAGCTATCAAGGCCTGTGGTTCACTAGTGTCCTAACACTGATAGAGTAACCATAAACGTTAAGCACAGTTAGCCAAAGCGTGACAATCAATCTGGGCCTGCACAAAGCCTGTAAATTACAATTGCTGTATGCTTTGGATTCTAAATGGCAACGTGAAGAAATATTTTCTCATATTCAAGCAACTATGGACCTACAAGAGAGAGACAAAGAACCTTCTCACTGCTTATACTTTTGGGAAAAGTTTCAGTGATCTACCAGAACAGATATTCTTCCATGACCAAAATGAGGCAAATACTCAGTTCTTCATGTTCTTAAAAGGATCAAAGACACTTATATTCATCTACCTTATGTGAACAAGTATATACTTTTACCCGACAGAGAATGTGGAGATGAAATCACCATTCTCCTGAATGAAAGACTGCAATGGGAACAAACTGCCCAGCATTTCACCACACAGTTTCTAAGATCTTACCAATGATTTCTGCCTATGCAGAGAATCAACCAGCGCCTGCCCATCTAAACCCAAAACTCCCTTGTGCTCAGTGTGAGGTTGACTCATTAATTACCTTAAAATGTCTTAATGCAAAAATATATGAAAATATTTTTTCTCTTCTTAATACGATACTATAAAAGATAAAGCAAAATTATTTAACTTATGGGATAATGCTTAAATAAGCTCTGAATTCTTCAAAAGTTTTATGGAAATTATAGTGCCTTGTTATTCAAATAACCTCTCCCTGGTACAGTCACTTGATTTGAGTAAAAAAAAAAAAAAGGCGAGAAATCAGAATCTCTTCTTGCATTTGATTAGAGAATTTTCTGTGAGAAGTATCATATACAGACCATTTAAAAAAAATTTTTAATCAGCTAGAATGTTACAAACGTTGGGAAATTATTTTCAAAAACATTTAAAAGTCTTAGCAAATTTTTGCAGCCTTTATTTAGGGGGACAGGGTGGTTGGTGTTAAAAAAAATGCTCAATGCCAAGACTCCTCTGTTCTAGGATATGCATTTCTAATGAATAAAAACTGCAGTATGTTACTTCCCCCCAAAAAAAGGTTTAGAATTGCTGCTTGACCATCAAGCAACTCAGTTATTTACTTCCAACAGAGGGAGAGGGAACTGTTTGAAGGGAGTGAACATTTATACTTGATTTTGTCACCAGGAGAGAAAGGACACTTACAGTGGTTTTTCTCTCATGTCACTTAACTCACTTTCAGTTATTTCTTTAATTGTATTTTCCAGAGGCAAGCTAAAAAGATTCACTCTTCCACAGAAATATTTTTCAGCTGTGAGTGATGATACACCTAGTTTTTGTTGACCTCACTAATTACCTCAAAAGGCTTTTAGAAAAGGCTGTGTAAGCAACTAAGCCTCAGAAAGTTCTTTAGGACTCACCATACTTGAAAACTGCTCTATTTTTATCTTATTTCTTGAGATTTAGAGATCTGGAGATCAGGAGGAAAGTATGGTTCTTCTCATGCTGTGATAGATCATTTATAAGATAGAATTTTTTTTTAAAAAAAAGCTCTTAATTTAGGAAACAACATATACTTGCCTCATTCTGATAACATAGAGCAATAAGGCTTTATAGACAACAGTCTTGCAATACTTTCCCTGTGCCTTCTACCAATTCACATCACGAGCTAGAATCACGTCTGTCTTCTCTATGATGAGCAAATAACATCCATGAAATCTAATTGGAAAACATACTTTTCTATGGGTTCCACTGCACAGAGAGAGGAGCAGAAGGCATCCACAACCAGGAAAGCAGCATACTGATAAAGTCCAAAAGATTCTTGTCACAAAAATTACAGGAGCAGGGGGAAAAAAGGTATTATTGAAAAAGTTGTGCTTACTGGCATACACAATCTGCTGTGTACATTCCTGCTTGGTCTGTCAGGATAAGAAACCAAATCTGCCTAAGCTGTATTGTTTTAGTAGCACATTAATATGTAAGCAGCCAGATTCTTAATTTAAAATTCACACCTCATCATAATAAATACTTGCATATTAGCTTGCAGAGTTTCAAACTCAAAAGTGCGATTATTACAGTATCAAGGCTACTAGTATAAACTTATGTGTCTTTTCAATATTACAAAACATTGTGGCAAAATCATGAAAAATAGCTCAATAATTAATCCAAAACTACTCTTCTGCTCTGAAGGACTCAAAAAAATTATTGAGTGATGTACTGCATAACAGCATATTAAACAGTTATTTTTTAAATTACACCATTTCCACCACATGCTCAGAACTGAATAACCCAAATCATTTATCTAATAGTTCTGGTTTCTAACAAGCACTTTTAAAGCTGAAAACTCTCTGGTCCGTTAAAAGAGCTGAAAAGACATACTTAAAACCAATAACCCATTAAATTAAATGGAGCGAATCTTCACCAATACCACAGTCTGTTACTAGTGCCCTCAGAAACATCTAATTCTTCATAACTGTCAAGTCCCATTTCACTGCTTATGAGACTAATTTTCATAAACCACTATTAAACTAATGCATCTGTGTGTGCATTGTATCCATACGCACAGGCAAACACTGATAATCAGCACTGAGTGAAGCCACCTGAGTAAAAAAGATCAACTTTTTTTTTTAATTATTTTTTTTAACTTATACTAGCAGGACACAATGGAAAGTTGACACAAAAAAAAAAAATCACACAGGAGCCAGGACCCAGACTTAGGGATTTGTGTTCAGAACAAAAGAGCTTTTCCCTCAGACACCCAGTCCCATGGGACCAACAGCCTGTCCCAAGGGGCTCGTCTAGGCCTCTGTCATGGCAGGACTTCTGGGTGTCCCAAAGCCACGAGCCTTTCCAGCCCTCCTGGTGCACTGGCACTCTCCTCAGCTGTGTGTGGAAGCACCTGCTCCTGCCGTGCTCATCTCATTTTATTACTTTCAGCACAACGTAGCTCATGGCGGAATTTGCATCCGAGCACAACCCTCTGAGAAACGGCCGCACCTCAAGGTGAACTCTCAGACAGCACCTAAGTCAGAGCTGATACAAAAGGCGCCATGGACAGCAACAGCAGCCGTCAGACAGATAGCAACTGCCGAGGCAGCATCAAAGGTTAATTTGTTATCCCAACTTTCATCCGACACTGTTCATAAACCGCCAGACCTCCCTGGCTAACCCCTTCCAAAGGGGGCAACGAAGTGCCGTCACACCACTGTCGAGCTCAGAGACCGGCTGGGGCGGAGGAAGCACCAGAACCGCAGTGACCACGCCGCACCCGAACGAGGATTTCCTACCTGAGCGCGCCGTTGCCGGGAGGCGCGGAGAAGGAGCTTCCCTTGCCGGCCCCGCTCCTCAGGGCCGCCCGGGGTGGGGGGCGAGTGGGGGGCCGGGGCCGGCCGGCCGAGGGCCGAGGCCCTAAACCGCCGCTGCCGCCGCCCGCGTCCCACCTGCAGCCGCGGACTCGCAGCCCTGAGGCGCTGCTAGCGGCCCGTGGCGCGCGCCCCGCGGCGACCGTTGGGCCCGGCCAACGGCTGCTGGGTCGCGCGGCTGCGCCTCTCCCGCCCCCTTCTTCCCGCGCGCCCCCCGACTCACCGAGAAGCCGGCCCAGAAGGGGCAGGAGTGGCGGACGCGGGCCGAGGTGGTGAGCGCCAGGGCGGCGAAGCTGACGGCCACGATGAGGCAGCCGAGCACCATCTGCGTGACCCCCAGGGCCAGCATGGCCCGCGAGCGGGC